>JABJVR010000007.1:9208138-9250827 GCA_025773905.1 Chitala chitala | reverse complement strand
GGTACAAGAGGGGACGGGGTATCATCCTTCAGCACAACTAATGCCTTTTAAATGTACCCTTACCTTTCACGAGCCCTGGCAGCGAATTAAACACACATCTAATGGAGGTTGTTTGGCCTTTTCATAAATTCCGCACAAATATATACGAAGAGGAAAGAAACACACAACAGGCTAATAGAAATGAATGAACTACTCAACCATAAATTTCCAGCGCGAGATATGCTTGTTCTGATTGGAAAGGGCACCCGCTATCTGCAATATTGATAATACTTTTCAAATTTCACCTGCTTTTGTTTGCATTCTGTGCTGTCTGTTTAAACACACTGAGAATTATAATGAGGCCAAACATTATCTCCGAGTTTTTCAAGGCTGAACATATAACTTTATCACAGGAATGATTCAAATTCCTTGGCAGTGTTGTATCTTTTTCATTAAACCCTCGCTATCAGCCCTTGACAATAAACCAGCGACTGGGTTCAGGGCTGTCCACACACCATGGCAAGGTGGTACCATGGGCATAAGCAGCTACAGGGCCCAAGACACCAAAATTTACAGGAGGCCATGCCTGTTTCGCCTAGACACCAAACCTTATACAGTCAATGCAAGGACACTTATGCCCAATTTTCTTACTGCAACATTATGTATGTCATGCTATTTGATTTTTAACATGTTCATTCTTATTTACCCATACAGAAATTAATTCAGATTGTTAATGCGTACAAAAGCAATTCAAGCTTCAATTTAAAAACCACCAAAAAAGGAATTTAAATCTACATTTACTCTAGCAGCTAGTTGTCCTGTAACATTCCACTTACAAACAACAGGCTACCCTTTCAAGCCCCATAATGCATGCCAGACAGCCCATCACCTGAGAGTATATGAAATGAAAGCCATAAGGTATTTCCCACTGTAATTCAGAGACCAAGCACTGAAGACAGTATAAAACAGAGAGACGCCAAGTCAATATGCTGTAAGAATAGCAGCCCTTTACAAACAGAAACACCAAAGCACATCCTGCAAGGATACCGCTCTGGTATAAACATAGAATCAAGCGATGTAAGAATAACATCTCCATACAAACTTTGCCATATCTACAGCAAAGATTCTAACAGTAAACTAAAGCCATGAGAACACCACTAAGCCGGCAGTGTTCATGCTCCAGACAGCAGAAAGATAAATCATGTAGGACAACTGTAAAATGTTAAAACTGGTTGCAGTTAGTTTGTCTAAAAAGCACAATTGTAAAACATACAATTGTACTTTACAATGAAGCATTAAAAACGTTGACCTTGCGTCTAAACTTTCATCCATCTCAGGAACCAGCCAAAAAGAATCTTTTGGACCCGTGGGCAAGATGAAAAGCAAAATTTGACACATAGACGTGAAGGCATCTCCTTGCTTTACCCTCTGCCTCTCCTTGGAGGGCTGCAATAAACTGAACTAAAGGTAAAATAAAGTACAGAGGAGCTCAGAAAAGTCATCTGATGCTATTACACCTCTGACATTGTGCCCTGAAACATAAGGACAATGAGCTAACCTTTCTTTTGCAGGAAGGCTCTGAATATCATGGTTGTTCATGGATCTCGGGGAACATACACTGAATCCCCTTCTCCACAGGTGCTGCAGTTGTCCAACATAAAGCTAACGACACCGTTCACATTATACAGAGACCAGGCTGTCTCACTCTGGGTTTTCTCAGGCTCTTAATGTCAAAGTGAATGTGATTTAGCCAGGAGAAATGAGGAGTATGCAGGAACGCTTTTTTGAAGATGGAATAAGTCTTGCTTGATTGCTCTTCCCAATCACATATGATATAATAATGGAGCAGGCAGATATGCTGTAGTAAGAAAGTTAACCACGTATAAATCATAAGTCGTATATCACGTACGTTAAACGTCACTGAGGAGAGGTATTAGAAGAATTCTTCACGTGGGGGAATTACAGATTTCTGAATAATCCTGACCCACCCCCACCTCAAACCCTCACAACCAATCCAACTTCTCCAATTAGCCCATCTTTTGACCCAAATTTGGTAGAGAGCTATATTAACTTTAACTGCAGAGCAGATAAGTCATTAACCCCCCACCCACCTCCCCCTTCACTTAATGTTTGATTCAACTCTTCTTTTTTGCATATTGGCGTCATGCTAAATGTTGCCTGAAGTGTCCGTGTTTTACCCATTGGGTTTTCTCACACTTTTCAAAGCAAGCATATTCTAAAATAGTTGCCATGTTAACCTAATGATCTGCTAAGGTGTCATCTACCAGGGCAGGTATACTTGTGTTTGAATTTAATGCAGACATGCTTAAATAAATATCTGGATGTACAGGTCTACATGTAAACAAAAAACATAATTAACCACAAATGACAAATAAATCATTAATTTTAAACATAATTTCATTAATTTAAGAACAAAAATGTATATAAGTGTCTGCATGCACCAGAAGCACTGTTTGATTTGAACAACTAAAAGTCTGCTATTAATTCCACAATCCCATTTCAGAGTCGAAAAGGCCTACGTTTTTTAATGTGGTCTATACCAACAAGAGATGTGCTTAAAAAATAAAATACTAAGTTTACTTTAGCGTTCGCTGCAGCATTTATTTACTGGAATGCTGCAAATTACGTCAAATGCATGGTAATTCATGCAACGTAAAGCACTTTAACAGTCAAACATCAGGTGAGCGGACATGGCATGACAAGTTTTCTAGGTTGTTATAATATGCTTAATATGTTAATGTACAAATTCTTCGCACCGAATTGCTCATTTCTGTGCGAATTCTCACATACTTAATCCACTACTCTAATTGCACTATGCGGTTTTTGTAAAGATATGTGCCGTTAACCTTATGTAACATCTTCCTGGGGGTTTTCACCACTGCATCTACCAAGTTAGATCAACATTCATTCATACTGTTTGTCGTGCCCCGTTATAAAACAGCGGATCCTCTTGCAACTAAACACCCAGTGACGCTTAAAAGGGTTAAACTTACCGCTTCTGCACCTTCTGCACGTGCATTTCGCCCCCTGCGGTTCTACGGAGCGGTGTGATCCTGTGATCCCTTTGATTTGACTTGTTTGTTCTGTTCCACGTCTTCAGCCAACTTACCTTGTGGACATTCGGTGTTGGCTCTGCTGTGTGGGTCGGCTTCACTTCGGAGACAGCGATTGTACGGGACATGCCGACGTTCAGTCCACAGGCACGGACCATAACTTGCATCTCACTTCAATCAGCATGTGCATGACCTAAAGTCTGTGGTATAAAAAGCAGAAAGCTCTTTAATCTGCTTGAACGAAATTTATGTTTTTTCAAACCGTTGCCTATGAGGTTAATCTTTGCTTTTGTGTGTGTATGTGTGTGTGTGTGTGTGTGTGTGTGTGAGAGAGAGAGTTAACTGCACAGTTATTGATGTAATTCAAATACATTCATATAAATATGTTACACCACTATTTTTTCTACATGTTTTAATTATGTATAAACATACATTTCTGTACTTGTTTTGCTGGTGATTTTATTTATGGATGATTAATTAGGCATATGAATATCAATCTATTGTCTATTAGCTATACTTTGTCAGAATACATACAGTTTCATTTATTGCTTATAATCAGCAAACACCCACTAATGTTTCACTGTGATGCCCTGATTATAGATACCTGCAATTAACTAAAAAGTGATTTCCAATATTTGAAATACTAAATATTGCATTTTTATACCTATCTAAGTGAGAAATAAGATATTACCATGTATTTGAATGTAACTTATTGCATACTCTTGCATAAATCTGAGGAGCAGTCTTTTTGTAAAATGTTTTCATTTTCTGTTATTTCATCTTTATTGGAATCCCACAGATTAATTCAGCAGTACTATGAAGGTTTCAGCAGGGTTATTTAATGACGGTCGAAATTTCTCAAGGTCACCAGCTGTGTGGAATTCACCCCGGTCTGTTCACAGAGCATTTCACTGCAATTACTCGTATATCACAGATTTTTTTTTTTACTTTGTTTGATTAATAATATTGCTTAAAATAGAAGGTGGGTACTTGGTAAACTTGACTATCCTACCTGTGCCTGCAGAGACAGGATAGCCCAACCCACAGTTTCATTGAAGTTGCATTTCCTCCTCACCCCACTTAAAAAAATTCTGTAGATTAGTGCTTATTACCTAAGAAGTATGTATGCAAAGTATGTAACTTCAACGGAGTAACCAATCTATTCAGATATGTTTCATGTCTGGTCTGTTGTAATTGTAGAGGCAACCTGTATTCACTATTGACAATGAAGACCCTACAATTTCTTCAAAAACACATCTTTAGTGTTTTCATAGTATTTCACATCAACATATGAGAGGCTATGATTCAGAATCAGATTTTACCTTGATCCAACATTCCAAAGAGACACTTCCTGGGTGAATAAATGAACCTAAAGTAGTTGAAATTGTCCTTTAAGAATTCCTACCTTGAGTGTCCACACCTTCCACAACAGCCTTCAGATTTCCTCCACTCTCACTGGATAAGTGGCTTCTAAAAATTAATGTATGGAGACCCCCATTGTTTCAGATGTATAACTTGTGGTTTCAATAATGAATAAGTAAAGGCAATTCTTGCAGCGTACTCTTGAATTCGATGTGAAAATTTGTAATAGGGATTGATTTTTTTTTCCTCAGTGAGTGCTGGGGTATTACAGAATATTCTCTCTTTTTTAATAACAAAAATAAACGTGTTTTAGATAGCAGTTTTGATAGGAGCTGCAGCAGTCAAATAATCCCATTTACCAGGGCACCACACAGACTGAATCACCTTCTGGCCTAGTTGTCATACCTTCATATAAGATAACTAGTTACTTTTATGTTATGATCATTACTGTTTTTTCTGCTCTCTTTCCGTCTCTTGTAGTCAACAGCTTTCTACCTCATCATTTTACCAGCACTCTGCAGCACTGAAAATTCACTCTGGTTCAAGATCTGGCAGAGGACGGGTCATCACTGGTAAAGCTGCTTGCGTCTTCGATTTTGCGTGTGCGCGCGTGTTTACGCGCGCATTACCTTGCCCGGTTTGGTCAGCCATTTCACTTTAATTCTTCATCCCAGAACACAGGCTGAGTGGGTTCATCTGAGGTCTTGCAGTCATCCATCTGGGCCCACGTGTCCACGACATTGCAGCTGTCTTATCGTTCAAATGAACACGAGAACAGGGGAAGAAAAAAAAACAAGCACGAGAACAGAATTTGTCCTCAGGATGTCAAAGACTGATTGATTCTCAAGACAGAAGGTTTAACACCGAAGCAGACAGATGATTGCTTAGTGTGTGTGTAGCTACATACAGCTGTGCAGGACTGACTTCAGTTCAGTCAGCGCAGAGGATCAAACGTGGATAGCTTGAGCACACAGCCGCTGATCCCTGTACTGCTGGAGATCCAAGCTTTTTGTCAAAGCAATAACCTGCCGTTAGCTGCACCCACAACAAGGCGTTCATCGTCTTACCACACAGCAAAGCCGCCACTGTAATCACACTTACGGCTGAACGTGATTTCACTTTACTTGGTTTTTTTTTGTTTTTTTTTTTTGTGCTTCGATCCCAAGAGACACGTCAGTAATCATCAGGCGTGACGTCCGTGACAATCCTCCAGATGTCTTTGTCAGAGCTGACACAGAGCGCCGAAGTTTCCCCCCCGCACGGCGGGCGGGGGCCCTGGGAGCAGGCTGCTCGAGTACCTGCGCTGTCAAGTGGTGCTCAAGCAGGAAGCGGGGGAAGCCTGAAGGGGAGGGTGGGGGGGCGAGTGGCTGTGGGAGGGGGGACTGGCAAGGTTGGCGAGGTGGCACATCACTGTCACTCGGGGAGGAGTGACGGACACGACGGAGTGGATCAGACAAGCTTGCTGCGTGGGGAAAGGGGGGCAGAGATGCTCGGGCACAATCTGCTGCTGTCTGCTCGCTAAGGCGTGTCGTATCGCATTCAAGCATGCCTTCTAGCACGCTCACTACCTAGGGCGCAGTGCCAAGCGCACAAAGCCCAGACCCATGTTTCCCTTAAACCGTTTAAGTGTACCATGACACCTAGTTTCCACAAGGCTATAGATCTGTAAAATGTCCATTTGGCTTTGAGGTGTAAGTTGGGGAAAACTTGCATCAGTGGTAGAAATATTGTGCGAGGCCTGGAGTTTGTAATGGGCGGTGCCTGGAGTTTGTAATGGGCAGTGCCTGGAGTTGGTAATGGGCGGGGCCTGGAGCTGCGAATGAGCAGGGCCTGGAGTTTCTATTGGGCGGGGCCTGGAGCTGCTAATGAGTGGGGCCTGGAGTCACTAATGGAAATTTACGGACAAATACGTGGCCTCAAACTTGTAAACATACTGTGATCTTTAGTGGGCGGGAGACACGAGTTTCTGTCTTGACTGTGAAATCATTTGCGGATCCTTAGTCAGAAAGCGTTGTATGAATCACGCTTGTTATTAACATCGTGCCTCATAAAAATAAAAAAATAAGTAATATAAAAAGGGGACAGCACGTGCAAGATAATTGTAATAACAACATGTCTTTCACAATCTGCTTGATGCTTTTTTTAGAACATACAATCAGAAACAATGCAGCAACAGAAAGTAAAATAGAAACAAATACAGATACTAAATTCTGTAAATCATCTGCATACCCTACATTAGGATAAGACCCAAAAAAATGTTTTCAAAAATAATCACCCGTGCAGCACATGAGCTGCTGTTTACTCTGGGCTATGCTGTAACGACCCGCATCTCTGACAACAAGGGACTGGAAAAACAGGAAATATCTTTTGCATATTATTTTAAGTAACTGTTCAAATTTAATTTCAGAATGGTAATCCACAAAACAAATACGTAGCAGCACATTTTAAAAAGGAGGCTGTGTTTCAATTTTCCATTGTTGTAGGGTGTGTGTTGACTCTATGTGTCTGCCTGAATTGATTTGCACAGCTTTGCGGGCAAAGACTCAATGCTTTGGCCAGGAATCCATAATTCCATATGATCTGATAGTTCTGCAGTCACTGATTGATTTTTCACAATGCTGATGTTAACGAACAGGTTGCCTTCGCCGTTTTCATGTCTCAGGTGAACAGGGTGATTTATAATGGGCAGATGAATTTACATGTTGGAGATCCAATTGTTCTACTACAGAGTTGAGCCATCTTCACATTCATTTATTATGATTTTGTAAGGTTTAAGCAACATTGAAGCTGAACGGCGCCTGAGGTTTTCGTGAAAATGGATAACATTGGCATCCAACAGGCACATACTAGTGTAAATCTAGATTCTCTTACATCTCAGTAGCAAGTTCTCTTTAAGCATTTTCTTAATTAACGTGCTGCATAACGAAACCCCGATGAGTAATAATACTGAAATGCTTTTGATGTGTTTTGACACTTTTGATGGACAGGTTGCATCTCAAAATTCAAAACCCTTTAAGAAACAAAGAAGACTGATTCCTAATGAGGTGGAATATGCCAACACAGATGGGCCAGACCTAGATGTGCATTCTCTGTGATTTTCAACATACTGTAGGATGCCATGGGTCTAACTAAGCCTCGCCTTCGACCTGCCTTGTGATGCACACCTGACGTGCCTCGCTGACTGTGACAATGCAGGGCTGTTTTGCATGCTGCTACATAGCAAACACGGTGTGTCCCGCCCTGGCGGGGCAAAGTCACCTGTTCGACAAGCAGCACGATGCCATCTTGCCAGAGATCAGAAGACGAACTGCACTAGAAGTCTGCAGGAAGAACATGTGCAACCAGATTTTGGGCGGAGGAAACTCGTGCGCTGTCACGGTGCTTCGAACCTCATCCGTGCCCCTCAAATTCCCACTGCTCAACCTGCACAACTCCTTCCCCCTCCCCATTCCCACAGGAAGAGTGGGAATCTCGAATACCTGTCACAGAGATACTTAGGAGTAGTTGGGCAGGCAATCACCTGGGTGGCAGGACGATGGGAAATTTAAGCGAGAGAGGATTTTAAACACATAAGAGCTTCTCTGCATTTCCCCTTAACGACCACCAACAGAAAGCCCAGGTCTAAGCCCCGCTGCCGCATACCTGTACTTCTATTTTAAGCAATTTTCGAGCACGGTTTGTCAGAAAAGCCTAAAATCCCTCTTAATACTAGTTACCCCTGAAACATAGATCTTACTGTTTGGCTTTTAGCTTAGACAAGTTATTTTCTGCTCCCTTTGAAATAATAAAAAAACCACTAAATCTACTGACATTGACTTTACATTTTGAGCTCATTAAAGCAGCAGATCTGTCTCAGTTCTACCTGGATTTTTATACTGCAGATAAACCAAATGAATAAGATCCCACCAGGCCCAGTTAAATGCTTCTTGTTATCCAAAGCCCTAAGCTCTCAGAACTTATCAAGTAGCTACTGATAGCCTTTAAACTACCTAGGTGCATTGCTTTAATTAAAACTAGTAACACTCACTGAGAAAAAACAATGAGGGAAAGACACATTTATCAGTTTAATTTGGCCCTGTTTAAAAGCGCATCCCTCTAAGAAGTATTTGACTCCTCAAAGAACTAAAACACCTCATTCATCTTTTAATATATAAAAGCATTACTTCATATTATAAAACACAGATTATTTGATAATGTTTTTTTCCTGGTGTGACCACTGTTAAACACATCAGTTTTTAAAAGATAACTATTTACTTTTCATACACAACACAGTATCTTTGCTACTTTGGAAACATTTGGAAACAAACAGTAAGAAAAGAAAAACAGGTCTTTAGAGAGCTAAAAGCAGAATACTTTATTTGAAGGAGAAACATCATTCAACAGGATGGAAATCTATCTAAACAATATCTCTTTGATATTAAACAATGTATCTTACGTCCCTGTGGGTATTTTAACGTACATTTGCATATTGCCTACACAAACCTACACATACAGGCAGAAATATATTAGTACATGTTCTAAAAATCTGTTGAAAGTGTTTTTCTATCCCTGCCAAGGTTTTTTGGAACCTAGTGATAATACAATTCTTTTTTTCTTACTTCCTTACAATACATCATTCAGTTCTGCCTTTTGCCTTCATGAAATTCATTTTCTAATGGAAATATTTGTTTTGTAAATCAAATATGTATTATGCACAGAATGCAAAGCACAAATTAAATTATGTTAATGAAATGAAAGAGATATGAAATGCATATTTCATGGACAAAACATAACCCCAGCGAACAGCCATTCCTTGATAAAATCTTTAAACACAATCTCATTCGGAGAAAGACATATTGCCAAAGCAGATAGAACCTCATTAAAATGGTCTGCTTTAATATCAGTGCTTAGTATATATAGCATTGTAAATAACCACTGGGGACGAAGGACCAATAATGAAATACTGTCTTTAATAGCATGCCATTGATGTCAGCATAAAAAAAGTGTACTAGTGGAATATTGGAAATTGGGTGCACGCTCACACATATACTCAAAAGCTGTAAATGATTGCATATTTAAATAGAGCTGACTAAGGCAAAGATGATATAGATATTAGTAATAGGCAGAAAATTATGCTGACCTTACATAATTTGACAAAAACACTGTTTTAAATTTTATATTGGTTACACTTAATGAATAATAGATTCTGTCGCTGCTGTTGTGCAGATCATGACATTAATAGACGAATAAGAAACAGGCTTCTTTTCTAAACCGAGGAAAGAATAAAGGAGAATCCCTTCTCAGCAGAAATAAGAGAAATAAACATGGATGGCAAAGACAAGCTGAGATGCTTTGACGACATGGGGTGAGATGAGGAAAAAATTTGACCTGGCTCCCTCCAATTGATGATAAATACCTTAATTGTCCCTTAACAAACAAGTACTTACTGCACAAAATAATTAATGAGAGTTTAAATGTAAGTAGTGCTTAGTGTTAGAGCGGCTGCATGCGGAATAATTGTGTCTCGCCTTGATCCTGACTAACACAAGCTACAGTACGTTGTTCATGCATTGAACAATCGCAGCAAAAAGGTGTCCTTGACAACATGAGAACACAAACGTTTCCTTTTGCACTTTTCTGTTTTTTGCTTTTCTTAAAATCACAGCAACTGGACCCTTACGTTTAATGAGCGTGTTTTCGGTAGACAATGGCATGACCGAACACCGCTCAGCATCATCCAAAAGCCTTGTACATTCGCAGCAGTATGATAAAACGTTTTAATGATTTACAATAACTATCATCTCTTGTGTCTTTATACAGGCATGGGACCATGGACAGGGCAGTAGGCAGTGGGTGGAGCTCTGGGCGAAGATGTGGGCAGAGTGTGTAGGTGGAGCTATTGGCAGGGTGGAAAAAAGGCCCGAAAAAATGCTCTTGAGGCTAAGGAGAAGAAAAGATGTCTTGGAATGCCACAAACCTGCATCTGGTCTAAATAACCTTCTCTCACCTAACACAACCCCCCCCTTCATTTCACTGTACCCCATGTCTTCTATCCCCTTGGCTCCCCCTGTATTCACTCCCTCATGTCTGCAAAGGTCATGGGTCGGTGTCCTTCTTCGAACACCTCAATTCTTTAACCTTCATGTGTCAGTCACATGCAGCAATGTAAAACGAACACAACCCAGACTGCAAGCCTAGAAGCACCATTCAAATCCTCCTTAATTATATGTTAAAACTTGTCGTGTCTCAACACAAGCAGTGCCTTTTTAAATATTTTACTTGAAAATAGTTTAAATTTGGCTAAATACTTTATTGTATTCTTTATCGTCTTTATCCCAGTCCAAACCTGAATCAATGTCTGATACAATAGATGAAATTCCATTTATTCCAAAACTGCAGTTGTCCAAGACTTCTCTCAGTAAATCCAGGAGATTTTAAACAATGCCTTTTGTGATGACTTTACACTTTGTGCTCGAGTTAACAAAAAAAAAAAAAAAAAAGAGATAAACCTCAGACTCGAGCTGGGAATACAGAAGACGCACAATATGCCTCCCACTGTAGGCTAAATTTGGAAACCTAAAGAATAAGACGCAAAGTTAAAACAGGATCTGGGATAAGCAATTAACATTGTTTCTCAAGTCTCAGAAATTACAAAAAAACAACCAGATAGTTAAGTTACATATGGCAGCAGAAAGACATGACCTTGATGGGTAATTAAAATAGTTTTCATTAAAATATCCCCAAAATGAAGGTATGTGCCACCATTGAGTACAATCCATGCAAATCATCTGAAAATTTTAAAAAAATTCTCTTGAGTAATTGTTTCGTTCTTGAAAAACCAACGTATGAGATATTATATAGTGTACATTATGTACTTACCTGTGCTATGACAAACATAAAAGAAAGCATATGAATAAAACACAACACAAAGAACCATTAACATTTTTTATGCACAAGAGCCCTTGAAAATTATAATGGAACATATAACGACAACTGGCTTTTCTGTTGTAGTTTAGCTGGTACCCGTTACCAAATTAACCAAGCAATATGAAAAACATTTACACTGCTTTTATTTTAGTGTGATTTTTTTTAGAGTTGTACAAAGACGTGCAAATGCACTACGGGTAATAAGAACAATTTTCAGATTGGGTCATGAAAGCTGGACAGCGCTGAGGTTCCTGGCAAGTGGTGACATCAGAAGAAAAGAGGCACACCACACATGCAGGAAAGGTGAGAGATGCCTTGGGTTAGCTCTTAGCACAGCGTACAGAGACGGAAAAACTAATTACTCTCTGAAATGAAGCTAATGTGGCTAATTGTTTACACCTCGCTGTTTGCACTGTGTTAATACAACGCATAGTTGTAGCTCAATATCAGACCATACCAGGTGTTTAAATTGTCCAAGAACATTACAAGCATACAGCGATTCAAGTCACTCTTCGTTAATGTGTAAGGGAGGACTCGCCGTATTTGCATAAGATCTCAAAAAAATAAAAGCTGTCCCATGGGGGCGCTGGTGTGTGACCCAGCATAAGCAGCGGGTGTGGCCTTCCTCTGAGAATTGATCACGTCCTTCCGCCTCTGAGGCTCAGGTGTGCATGGTGAGGACCAGGCCTGGTGGCAGTGCCAATCTCACTCGGGCTCAGCCAGGACGTAGATGGTTGAGACAAGGCAGCAAGGAGCGGCCCCGATAGAAATTATTACAAGTTGTTTTTTACTTTTTTACCACTAGGCTCCACCTTTATCGTTGCCACATTTCCACCGCAGCATCACCAGATATGAAAGCTCCACAGGGCAAGGATATTGCATACCAGGAATAGTCCTTCAAGGGGTATGTGATCACAAGACCTCTCACGGACACTTCCTGTCCTCCTCGAAGAGGAAAGGGTGGAAAAACAACTAAGTAACAGCAAAAAGGAGGGGGGGACAAACCCACTCTCCACCTTGCAGGAGACTGGTCCAATTCACAGAACTTCCCTTTGCCGCAATTATATTGGCTAATTGCAGTTTCACAATTTAGTGTCTGAAGTATAAAGGCCCTACAATAGGGCACAAATGAACAGCCATAATGCCAGAATGTAATGGTGTAAAAATCCTGGCTAATCCAACTCTGCCATGTGCCCCTATGATAACATACAGCATAGGCTATGTCCTCGATTTTTGCCTTTTTTTTATTTTATACCATCTGGCCTTCTCATCTCACGCAAAAAAAGGAAAACTAATTCATGTTCTCAGTCACCCGCGTGATGAATAGCACAGGGCCAGGTGCTACGCCTGTTTAAAAAAAACAGAGAGAGAGAGAGAGAGAGAGAGAGAGAGAGAGAGAGAGAGAGAGAGAGAGAGAGGATTGTGGGAGAGAACGAGAAATTATACATGTATATCGTTTTCTATTGCAAACAAGGCCTACTTTAAATTCTCCCAATAATTGTACATTTCCTACCCCTCAATACCTTCTCCTTTACAATGTTAATAATTAGATATTAAATTAAATATTCTAAATAGCTTCTGATGACAGAGAAAGCACTATAAATAGTGGAGGAGTAGGAGGAGGGAAACTGGAAATGAAGGGGGGGGGTATTTTTTTTAAAAATGGAGGGAGCTCTTTACTGCTGCCGTTTTGTATTATATGAAGGTCACAATGCGATGTGATTGTTTGGCTCCACAGCTGTGAATTATACCACCCAGACAAGCTTTTAACCCGCGTTGCCTTCAGTCTCGCGAAGGCCCAGCGAGGCGAGATGTGCTCTCTCTTTAAACAGTTTCCCATTGAAGAGGATTCAATCACCATAATGAATCTGAGGCCAGCCGGCAATCTTCTCCACAGAAAGAATTTCTAAAAGGTTATAGAATTTGTAAAATGAACAGCTTGGGGAGGTAAATGGCTGCGTGTGTGTGGGGGGAATCAATTATCCCCGGACATGCAGCAGTCATAATATTTAGTCCGCATCCGTCACTGTCTTCAGGTGGACGGCGATCACGGGAGGTGTTTTTTTTTTTTTTGGCACTGTGGTGCTATGCGCTGGGGGGAGGGGGGTCTTCGGTTTTTGTAGTTGGGGGCACGGTCCAGCCTCCTCTATCTAACTGAGCTACCAACCCAATGCCAGTCTTCTGTGAGCGAAAGGGGTGGAGAAAAGGCTGATGACTGAAAAACCCGAGGGCAGCGTTTGCCAGGAAACTGTTGTATGGGTTTAAAAAGGCTCGGTGAAACGCACACGCATGTGCATGCTCGCCCTTTCAGAACGGACCTTCCACAGATGCGTTATGTGCCGTTTGAGTGCTTCCTCGTGCTGCGGAGACACTAGCTTGTTTTTTATGCCAGTGGCAGCCTGTGGTACTGCCACCCGTCGCACGCCTCAGCGTTCTGACAGCATGGCGGTAGTGGTGTCATAAAACAGGATCACCCAGAGGCCATCGTTACCCACGGCACCCCCCCCGCTGTAATATATGACCATCACCCCAACTTCACACCCAAAATCAGTCAAGCACCTTCCCCTTGTTTTTATCCCTGTATTCAAGTAACATCTACAGTAGGGATGAGGGCTACCCTAGTCAGCTGAAGATGAGGTTTGTTTTCCTAATCAGCCCCACCCTTGTAGTATCGCGAGGGTGCGGAGGGCACACACTGAACGGCCTCATCACTGTCAGTCATGAAAGGCTTCTGGGATAAATGAGCAGGGAAATCAAAGTCAGATTACATGGCTGACCATGTATCATCCTCAATATATTGAACGTAGCCTTTGTGAAGATGGAGCAGTTATAACAGCGGTATTGTGCACAGCTGAAAGACTGCGGGTACACTGCATGACTAATCTGTCTCCCCACATTATTCTATTCAATCTCCTCTGACTTTATGTCTTTGACATTTTTGCCACACTCAGTAAGTTTGAGTGAATGGATAATTTTAAAGATTTTAAAGGAATTTAGAGAAGCCATGTGCAGGAACAAAAAAAGACTATCTCTTTGTTTCAATGCATAATTTATTACAAAAAAATGGTCTTTTGACTAATGCCAGCAGACAGGGTAGTCTTGAACACATTCTTTTAAACTCAATATTAAAAGGCATTTTGGATTTAGTATAGAAAACAGTTGATAATGGTTCGAGAAGCTCTCTCCTTCCTGTTTCTCTGCTCCTTCTCTTCTTTTAACGGGCAATTCAAGGGAATAGGTTCCTTCTTGGATAAATACAGTATTTATATTCCTGCTTACCAAACTGCTAACAACAACAGTTCAGAGTCAATGAGCTACTTTTACATTCATGGGGATTACAGACATCTGCTTTGCATTTGATGCCAATCACAAGTCAGGTTAAAATAAGGAATGTGTTATTTCCTCTTAATATACCCTCTCGCCATGCTCTCTGGTGCTTCTAAGAATGATTAAAAAAAGAGAATAAAGAATACAGACCGTGAGTCTGAAGATTTAGAGGGGGAATCATAGTTTGGCCTTAACAGCACATGGAGGTCAGTTGTATTAAAGGACTGACGAGTGTAAGTCAATGTAGCAGCCGTTGTTTGAATTTCTGATTGGTGATGTTTTCTGTTTAATTGATTTTAGTGATCTGATGGGCAGGTGAGCTAATCAGAGTACTGGTTACATGTGGAAATATGTAAGAGGAAACACTAGGGCCAATGCACCTGGTTCAACCCCCCCCCCCCCCCCACTGCGGTAGGCAAACCCCCATCACCTACGCCAGGACAGTGGGGTGGCCGCTACGAGGCATGACTCTGCTGGCCTATTTTTAATTCAACCAGGTGTGAGTGTGGCTCACACATCGCCACGCCAACTGGCTGGCGGGGTCCAGGGTACCTGCAGGCGTGAAATCGCGTTAGTGCGTGCAACCGAGCTCAGAGCCGCAGGAGAGCTGTGTGAAGCATGCCAGTCGGCGAGCTAGCCGATGACCGCACTGGGGTTTGTGTCACTCACGGTCACCGACAAGAACGGGTGGCTCTGCACAAGGGCCAGCATGGCGGTAAGGTAAATTCATTTTTTTTTTTTTTTTTTTTTTTTTTTTTTTACTGTTGCTTTCTTGCTGATCAGATATCATAGGATCGTTTTACTTTACTACATTACCCTATTTTATTAGCAGAAGCTTTTATCCTAAGTGACTTGCACAGCTGACAATGTTACACTTCTATCCATTTATACAATTGGTAGATTTAGTAAAATAACTATGAAATACCGTTCTGAACCCCCCTGCACATCGCAAAATGCCATTTGAAACCGTTGCCTTCCTGCAAGTCACTTTGGATAAAAGCATCCAATAAGCATGTAGAAGATTATAAAAATAGAGCCCCTTACAGTCGTCGGTTGCTTCCCCGCCAGAGGGTTAAGGCAGCCTGACTGCGCATTCGTTCGTGTATGGGACGCTTGTGACAGGTGGGCACTGATGAACCTGTCACACCTGATCACGTCTTCGTCACCGTGGCCTCCGAGCGGCGGAGAGGGAGCGAGAGCCGCGTCTATGTCTAAGAGCACGCAGGTGCGAGGCAGCCAAAGGCAGGGCTCCACGCCCACCTCCCAGCGCTGGCATACGCCGTCACCCCCGTACGATATCGTTCACTATGACTGTGAGTCATGGTTCAGCCTGGTGGCAGCATCGTCACAGTGCTTACTGCTTAGCGCCAGAATTTTGCCTGTTCAGCCGTAGAGCAATCTTTATGGGACCAAAGGTGGCGTTGTACGTAAGGTTAAACGCCTGCCACGTCAAATCCTTTAAGAGATCTTCTTTTGTGCCAGGCACATATGATGAAGTACTAATAACAAAGGACAAACTGTACATCTTTTCATTTAAAAACCTGCCAAAACCCTGAAACACCCTAATGCTCGTACACTGCTATACAATAGTAATTAGTGCTTATAAAAGATTTAATGTTTTAGAGAGCTGAGAAGAAATTAGCATCAGTTGGCATGGTCAGTAAAAAACACTATATTTCACCATAACCAAAGCTATTTTCAGACATTTGTACCAATACTAAAGGTGCCACAAAAACGGGGGGATTTTTTTTCCAGGCACGTGGCAGAGAAACAAGGACCCTTCTGGTACGGTGAGGACTACGGAGGTGCTTTCCATCCATTTATCACTTGCTTAAAAACAATAAAGCAGGACTGACGGATCGATGCCGCATATCCCTCCTTTCCCGTGCATATATTATTAAAGGCTTTTTTTAAGCATTATTTTGAAAATGCCGTGCTTTAAGCCCTGTGTGATGGGGCCTGTAAACAAATCTATTATTTGTGATGAATTGCATAATAATACCGGCATAATGTGTTTCTTTTTCAAAGCGTTTTGAGGTGCTGATCTGGAAAAAATGCCGTCTGCAAGATTTGAATAAACAAAAGCCCAGGCACAAGAATATAATCAGTGCCAGTAGGGTTTGTTCTGCCTGAAACCGTAAAGAGCAACGTTTTGCCAATAGTTAATGAAACACTTCCTCGATCCATCAATCTCGGTCTGCTGCTCCAGCGGTGTCATCTGTTCCCACACCTCATACTGTAGCTCTACGCTTCCAATCAAGGGACGCGGGCTATAGGCTCAGCGTTCCCTTTTATCGCCGATACGCAACGTTATCCGCTCAATCTGATCAAACACTGCGGACCAAAACCGCTTTTAGCTTTAGTCCTTATGTCTGAAGAAGAGCACAAAATTTAAATCTTTACTTTTTTTTTTTTTATATTTTTGACTCACGTTATTAGTAAACCAGTAAAGGTTTACACACTAAAATGTGAGTCATACGTAATCGGTGAATTCAAACTATGTGAGATAAACGTGCTGGATAATTGATAGATGCGCTGCCAAGATGTCATGAAAGACTAAGGACTAAAATCTTTTATTTCTTCAGTTTGACGGGGCACAACAGAACAGAGACTTTTTTTCAGTTTTACTCAAGATCTGTGCCTAAATTTTCTCCATGCTTTTAATTGCTGGTCCACGTTTGGACTACGATTCGCATTACCTAATCTGCATTTGTGTAAACTTTAAGTATTTTTAAACATTTGTACCCAGTAATTGAAAGAATGAGTCTATTCCTACAGAGAGCACGCACATAACATTTTACACAGTAACATAGTTGCCCTGTAACACAATTTCCTTCTGATGAAAAGGGAAATCGTTGTCAGTTGAAAACAAGCATTTCATCAGTTACACTCTTCCGTAGTCTATATCATAAATTAGAGAAATAAAAGTAAGTACAAAATAAAGGGCACAGCAGATGGCAACATCAGCAGTACACCATTTCACTCACAAAACATATGCAAGCGCATTTTTCCATTGCATCTTGGGTACTATTTGTCATTGATCTTGACTTTACTCGATTTGAAATACATTATGGAATATCCTGCGGCAAATCAACTACCTCTATTTGCTAATGTTGGAAATACTTTGGCTGACCAGATAACTCAGTATATACGCTGCACGATGTTCTCACAACTTTCTACTCAATGCCAAATGTCAAGGGATGCCCTCTGAAAACGTATTTCCATCCATCCATCCATTTTCTGCCGCTGATCTGGGGCCGGGTTGCGGCAGAACGCATCATAAAATATTGAGGACCGTTACGTCGCCTGGAATGGCGTTACCGGGGCCCCACCCTGGGGATGGGGCACGCAGCAGAGCGCCTGGTGGCCGGACTCATGCTCACGTATTTTACTTTTCACATTATGTGGTTTTATTGAGACAGACCTGGCAAGTTTTCGTAGAGCTGTGTACAAGTCTATGCTTGGCTGAATAAAAGAACTTCAAAATGACCTAACAACCCTTAATACAAGGCCAAGGATTAGGGTTAAAGTCTTAATCGGTGGCTGAGCTGTCCATTTCTAGTTGTTGCTGCATATTATGTTAACACACACACAAACACACACACAAGCACAAATATATGCTTTTTGTACCGTGCCCTGATTCCATATACTCCCCAGAGACAGCATTAAAATTTCAGGGGAAAAAAAAAGTTCTTATTGGATGAGGGGCTCGGCAGGACCCATTGTTTCTCATTCTCAGGAACAACAGCTGTGGGTCAGACTACCTGTCCTTAAAAAGGGGGAGGGGGGTTTGACAACTTGGCATGGTGTTGTGCAGCTCATTGAGCCAATAAGAATCCATTACATTACACACATCACCAGTCACCACTGACAATTCAGGTCAAGAACTATGATGCAACATGATGTTCTTCATAAGGCTCTGTGACTATTTTTGCCTTTATAACCCAGTGGTGCTATTCAGTTGCTATCTTGGTCTTGAATATAAATTAAATAAACCATCTGGTCAGTAAAGGCTAGGTATAAAGGTATATTTCAGTTAGTTAAAAAACAAAAAATCATTTAAAAAAAAAAGTCACAGATACCTCGGGTACATTTTTGTTCCAGTGACATTATGCTGATATGCATTCTATACTACATATATACACAGATACATTACATGAGTGGCAGTGAGAAATAACAACAAAATGGTCAGTGATGTACCACAAGTCCTGGGTTTGGGAGGAGTCAGTCTTTGGGGGGATGAGGTCACATGTCCTCTGTGGTGGCTCTTTTCACCTGGACATGAGCATGGATGTTTACTGCCTCCGACGCCTGCCGTTCCGGCCCCAGGCTTCGCCGTGCGTGGTGCGGACCACGTGAATCGCAGTGCAGGGAGCCATAAGTCTGGCAGCCAAACGTGCCAGCCATTACGCTATTAGGGTTTCAGCAGGAATCCCAAATACAGTACACAAGCACTCACACCCTGCTGAATCGTAATGTCACTGGCAATTGGCATGATAGATGTCGTCTCTCCGAACTGGTAGCAAACTGATCCCACATGAGAGACGGGGATAATTACCAGGCAGGGAGAGACAGGCTGCTTCTACCCCTTACGACAGCTGACGGCAGCCCGAAAAACCCGCTCTCCTCCTTGGGCGTGGTCTCAGAAGAGCAGCGGAGGGCCCCCGGCGTGCGACCCGACTGCTCGTCTGGCCCGAGCGCTGTTTACGGCCAGTAATTTAGATTTATTTTGAGCCGACCGCGTGCTTGCGCGTGCCTCGATGTGCCCAAACAATTACAATTTTTTAATATTCCATGCGAATATATGGCTCTCCTCAGAGGCAATTTCACAACAGCCAACCCCTGTGATTTATGTGTTGGAAACAAAGGCATCACAGAGACCAGTTAATATCTCCTCTTACTCCCCTGTTATTGTTATCTTTAAACCATTTCACCTTAAGAAATAATCAATAAAAACAATTACAAAATCCAGACGATCCTGAGAATGGCATGCTGTTCTCTGCCTCTGCAGTTTTCTGCCGCTTTCCTTGGTGACTTGCACAGTATAATATTTAATTACGCTTTATAATTTATGCAGGTTATCAAAACTCTGAGAGCATCATTTTATGTACATTGTGCAAATTGCTTCCCCCCCCCCCCTTAGTTTTTTCCAGGGAGGGGGGGGAGGGATTCTTTGCAGGCATAGACAAAGATATTGGAGCCAGTGCAAATGTGAACCGAATAAACAGGCTGAATCTCCTCTTCAAGGGCCTAAATGAGATCTGTACGAAATAATTTAAAATAGCAATAGGACCATTTATCACGGTGAATATGGCGCCCCTGGCCTTGGCTACAGCCTCCTGTCACCATGCAAGTGCCATTAAGGAGTGAAGTTTGGCAGCTGATACCACTGTCGCAGAGGGAGCGGCGCGGGCAGGTACACCACGGTGGGCGGGACCTTCTGAGCCACCCACAATGCACCGAGACTTCACACAGACGACAGTGTCACCACCAAACGGCGGCACGTTATGATAGTCATTAACATATGTATTGCACAAAGACCAAAACAACATTACAAAAACAACATTTTCAAAATTCAATCTCATCTGCCTCTTAAGCACTTAATATCTCATTGCTGGGGCCTCCCAGTGCCATGAGGAGGCCATTAAAGAAATGTAAAAATAATGAAACACCTGGTTATTTTAACAAGAGGAACAAGAAGTCACACAAATATTAGACAAGTGCTGCAAACTTTTCACATCTCTGCAGGCTCCTCCTACTTTTTCACACACACAGAATCAATCTTGTGACTGGAGTGACAATGAGGCTATTAGTTCAGCAGAGTGTTTTGGACCACACTTCCTTTGACTGATAATAAGGCTTCACTGTCTACACAAGAGCCATACAAGCACTTGTAGTTAAAGGCAAAGTGACTGTAGAATGGGAAATGTAACCAGGATTTTTCTCTTTCCAGCTAAAGATCGTGTGGGTAGATGCTGTTGTGCCCTAGAACTTCTACCGAAATACATATATTCCTATGTTTGCAAGGGATATGTTTTCAACATGTCTGGAAGAATGTAGGTGGAAGAACTGCTTTGCAAATAAGGCACGTGGGGCTCCTCTGACAACAAGAAGGTTTGCATGTCAGGCTAAATGCAAACCCTTCCTGACACGAAAATGTACTTGCACTTCTGTGTCTGCTTGCTGGAAGACAGAGGAACAGATAAGGTTATCCTATTGCGCGCCCTCTCCACCACCTGGACAGCAGACTTTCATTATTTCTGTCATGGTAATGAGCTCAGTGAGTCCCTGACAACACCAAGCACGGTCATTTCCAACCCACGTAGAAAAACATCTAGATCAGTGACATCAGAGTTGACAGCCAGGTTAAACAAGGAGTCACATGTGGGAGAGCAGCTAAGGAGATGAACTCTTGTCTAGAAGGTTGCAGGTCCCAAGGGGTGCACTGCACTTGTACCTTCAAATGTGGCACTGATCCTGGTGTTTTCATAAACACCAAGCTACAAAAACATCGCCGATGATTACAATAACTCATGAAGGACCATCAGTCACCAACTCCAAATCTCCTAACAGCACGCAGGATGACTTTAAGCACTTAAAACATTTAAGTATCAAGTATTAATCAGACATTTCTTGCCTTTCTATGCTACAAACTTTGATATAACTCAACGCCTTTAGAAAAGTCTGGGCCGTGAGCCAAGTCCATACAGGAGATGCAATCTGTCTGCGTCATGTTATCAAAAGAATCAGGTTTTCGTGGGTTCTCAAAGGTATCAACTACAAGCAGCTCAGCTCACAATCCTTGCAATTCATGACATTGTCCTTCCTGAAACAAATGAATAAAAAGAGGGGGCTCTGATATGGCAAAAAGCGAAGGTCAAAGGACTTCTCCTACGATATAAGATGCATTATGGGTATAAGGAAGACTAGAAGTCAGAAGGTGAAGTTATGAGACCTGTAGAAGCAGCTGCATAGTGTAGGTAGGTGGTGAGGGATGGGGTGTAGATCACATCCTCACAGTGCTTTAACAGCCCAATTTAGCTTAATTTATTAGCCTTCAGGAAAGCCACGTGGCCCCACCCATATCGGCAACAGTGGCTCCTGGAAAGGGCAAGGAGCCCTCATGTGTCCTGTCAACAGCCCACCCTGCTCAAATTAGCACAAATTCCTCACAACCATGAGAGGGAGAACGTGGTCAAATTCCACTGGCCGCACGCTTCCATCTGAGGCTCAAAGACGTCATTCATCCACCGAGGTTAGAGCTGCCCCGTGTTTTCAATCATCAGAAAGCATGTCTCACTTCACTCAAAGTTCATAAGAACATGTGAAAATGGGACCTGGTGTAGGACATGTGGACATTTGGCACTAGACTGGAAGTGATGAGCACAAATCTGTCTTTTGAAAAAGGAAAAGAAAAAAATATATAATTTTGGACTTGAGCGTGACAAGACTTGGCTGATGCCTTTTTATAATCAGTCGCTGCTCATGGGACTGAGCAGCCGCATGCAAAGGTTTCAGTCCAGTGCTGAACAGCAAGGGAAGTACATTAACAGGTTAAATACATTTCAGATAATAAAACAAAGTAGAAGAACGTATAAAATAAAAAATATAAAGCCACGTTCATTTTTTTATGTATCTGAAGACTTTTTTTAATGCTTACAGAAATTAAATATTTCACTCTGCTAGTGTAAACCTATTTTACTCTGAACGCGTTACTTAAAAAAAAAAAAACAAAACATTTAATGGAAAGCCAACAGTCTTTATCAGATTCACTGAGCGGCTCCTTCTGCGCGGATCTCCAGGAAGCCCGTCTACGGAGGGGGGTCCGTGCTGCCAAAGCCAGTCTGGGGCTGTAAATGGATATTGGAGCTCAGATCTCCCAGCACGACAGCCATGTCATTTTCCTATTTTTCCTCTTATTGATTTTTCTTTTGTTACAGCCAGCTTTAACCCTTCGGTGTCCGTTTCTCCATCTCTAACCTCCTCCCCGGCATCATTGCCACCTCTGTGTCGTCTCTTCCCAGAGTACATCTCACTCTTTCTGTCCCACCGTCCTCACCGGTGTCTCAGGCAACGTCAAAACTATTCACAGTCACATTTAACCACCTAATCGATAGAAAAGGCAACCAAGTGGGGAGCCGATGGAAGCCTCCAACACCAGCTGTCTCCAGATGCCTGACCCCCTCTCAGCCACACCCACATCACACTTTCTGTCTTGCTCTCCACCATCCCTGTCTACCTGCTGCAGAATAAGGGGGACTTCTGTCTCTCACAGTGCATGTGGACACATTGTTTATCAGCCTCTATAAGCCAAACAAACCTGTGTTTTTTTGCCATTATACAGCAAGACAATGAACTACATCAATTGATATTAAAAGACCTTGGCTCAAGAACATGGCAGAGCTTGCAGACATGAACCAGGAACCTCCATATTATGGTTCGTTGTTCTTGTTCGTTGGCTAATTTCTGCCCTGAAGGGAGATATGGAAACCTCTCCTGCCCTCTGGCTAATCATAAAGGTGAAAATAAAACTAAATATCCAGATGTGGAAATACTTGCTCACATCGAAATACGAGCGCCACCACAGTCTTCATCCTCCGTTTCATGTTGCCGCTGCATCCCAGATAACAGGTCGTCAATATTTAATGGACATGCACCAGTAAGAATAGAATCACGACAGGGAATGAATAATATTTTACTGTCAAGTGTTTTTTTTTTCCTGCAGGTTTGCCATTGGTGGGAAAGGGCTGATTCGTAGGGGACTTCACAGAAAATGCAGTAATTCTGTTAGGGACGAGGTTGGGGACGCCTGTCACCCCCCAGACCTGGCCAAGCATCAAGATAATGAAAACAAATGGCTTACCAACACCCACACAAACCTGTTTCAGACATTTATCATTGCCCTTGCGGATCTCTGAAATCAAACTCAGAATGTCCCTCTCCTGTCCTCAAATGAGTCTAGATTTACCCTCAAGCTCCAAACTTTGCTGCCATCATTAATTTTCACCCATTCGGGCCCGATGACTTTAAAATGTGGACACTAAATGATATCAGGTGCTTTCAAGGAAGGCCTGAGAGCGTGAATATAAAAGTACCACAACATAGGGCACTGGCAGCCTCCTCCCACTAAGGGGCGGAGTGTCCCTGGACCTCGAGACCTTTAGGCATGGCTGAGATAAGCGTCCAGTCCACACTGCACAACACTTCGAATCTAAAGCAGGATATACACAAAGAAGGCCAGTCTTAAACTCACCTGTCTAGACAAATGGTCTTTGAAATGGCATTGGTATATATAGAATTACGAGTTACATTCAGCCTGTGCTTTCAATGGGACGATCTGGTTATTCTGTATCAATGATTGGAGTTATATTTCATTTTCTCAATGAGGGCATTAGCACAGTGGCTAGTAAGCTGATATCACACAGTGGCAGAGTACAGAGAACTCAAGATGGCAAAGAAGGGGCTAATTCTGGGGGTAGAAGAAAACATCTTAAATTAATCATGGTTAAGCAAGCTGTACTGACTTTCTCAAAGCCGGAAAAACAACAAGCATCATAAAGACAATACCCAGCACTGAGAATAAATAGCACACAGTTAGTCAAAAGGAAAAGCAATCCAAAAGAATACTTAAATTTGATGCAGCTCAGTGTGGATTCAATAGGCGCACTTCAGATGTAATCTCTGGTTATTTACTAGCTACTTTCAACCTGACACCAGCGTTGATGAGCACTTTAACTGGACAGAAGAGAAGCAGGAAATGCTATGACAGACCCCCTTTTCTGATTGGCTAAAATGTAGTCATATTTCAGAATCAGAAATAAAACATCTAAATTGGTAATTCCTCTAGAGAGCAGAGCAAACAACTAAAAACTGTAACCTTCTGTATATATATATTTTTTTTACTGTAATAACTAATCGTACACAGCCACTATGATAAGTACAAGAGCATCTAGCCTTGACATGCCGCACAGCAAACTGAGAGCAGTTGAAAGAGCGGACATGGGATGCTCGCAGACTGACCGTTAGTTCAGGTGTGATGGGGAGCCCCCGGCGTTCATCATCCATGCCACAGCCAGGCCGGTCGCCAGGTGTCGGACGGCCTGACCTCATCTCCACCCATGGAGGTAGTCACGACGACGCTACACAGCACTGAGACGTGACAGTAATAAGACGTGACAGGTTGATAAGCAGGTGCGCTGGGAGAATGACGGGGGGGGGGGAATCAACACATACATGTGTGTACATATGGAGTCCACCAGCAGGAACAGAGACTAGCAAAATGGCCACTTCTGACCGGCCCTCCACCAAACCACCCAGCGTCTGGCCCCAGTGATGGAGGCACGCCTCTGCCCTGCTGCAAACGCAGGTGATCCTTGCCTTCGCACCAGTTTTGTGGGTCACCCATCCTCAGGAATCCAACAAGCCCCGCGCCCTGAGTGATGGCAGAAGCTTGCCGCTCTCATCCGTCATAATTAACGGACGAGAGAGCGCCGTGGCCATCGCTGTGACTTCAGGGCTTGAACTCGGGGGCCCTGAGGGAGAACAGGGTCACCCGTGTCCCTCTGCAGCAGGCCCCTAGCGGGCCGGCCTACAGGCGACCAGAGAGAGAGAGAGAGAGAGAGAGAGAGAGAGAGAGAGAGAGATGGAGCCGCTTCCCCGCCAGCCAGAGAGGAGCAGGCAGCACACGAGATAAAACCTCCCATCCTGAGCGGTTCGGGATCCGGCGCTCATTATTCCCGTAGCTGCTAACATTTGTTTAACAACAAATGCAATCTGTTCTGACGAAGGCATGTTTAAAATGTAGAGCAAGGACGGGGGAAGTGGCTGGAAAATCCAGAGAATTAGAGAAGAGAAACAGGAGGGAAGAGGAAAAAGAGGCCCATGGGAGCGGAGTGGGGGGGGGGGGAGTAGGCCAAAGGGGGCCTGGGCCCACGGTAAAACGCTTGCTGCCTTCGCCATACCACTCATTGAGCTCTAACAGGCTTGGTGTCCCCATGCCCCGCGGCCTGGCAGAAGCTGGAAAAGGGAAGCAGCTACTAATTACAGAACAAGGTTAGCGAGACCAGGACGTATGGGACCCCCCCCTTTTTTTTCTCTTAATGAGCTCTGGGCCTGACCTTGTAGACCACCTCCCCTCTGCTGCCTCTGGGGTGCACCCATGTGCCCCTCCTCCACGCAGCGAGCGTGACCCTGTGCCTTGTTGCGCGTCGAGGATACCAGATTCCCAGACCTTGCAGATGTCTATGCCAGTCTGCTGTAGTGGTTTATGGACTGGGCATTATGGCCAGAATGAGGCTTATTCTGATGTCCAAGATGGAGGCTTAAGCAGGGAACTTTCAACTGGAGGAATAAATAAAACCATATGCCAGTGAAGCTGCTTTACACAAAATCAACAAGATGTGTTTTTAATGCAACATAAAAGGCGTCATTTATAGCCTTCAGTAGTGTGGAAGCTACCTGTGCAAAATCGAGTCAAGACTGACAGGGTCACATACATAAAATGGGACAAATATTAAAAATTCCTTATCATTTATAATTAAAATTTCAGTTAAATGGAATAAAAGACAAACTAAACAGTTAAACAGTTTATTTAAAACTCCGAACATCCATGTCTTCTTGTTCTCAATCTACGTTGAGAACAACAAAACGCATAAATAGAAACGATAATACAGTAGGGAAAAAAGACATAAAAATAGTTATTTTCTCACTTATATTAATCAGCTTTGTCCAAATCAAAGCGGCCATGTGTTCATCATGTATGTTTTCGTTGTGGTCGCTGTTGCCCGTAGCTTTGGTGTGAAGACGTAGGGACGTAGGCAGAACTGCCGAACAGTTAATAGTGCCACCGCAATAACAATAAAATGTCATCAATCTGCACTGCCTCCCGCTTCTGTCACACCAAGTTTGTACAGATTAATGACATTACGCCCCAGTCGCAGGCTTGCGCTCTTAAAGGGACCTCGTCCCCCCCAAAAAAAAAAAAAAAAAAAACACACAAACAATGCGTAAACGCGTACGGCACGAAACAGGGAGGGCTGGTCGCAGCTCGGCGCCAGTTGCCGATTGGGAAGCAGATGGCACTGCGAGAGGAGTCTGGGAGAGAGCAGGAGCCATCGGACGGACGCTTACACGGATACGGTGGGGGGGGGGGAGTCGACAGATGACTGTTCAATTAGAGAGGGCACTTCAGGGTGAAGATAAGGGGAGAGTGAAAATAACCTGGAACCAGATGCCAGACACTTAAAGTTTCTGTGTGGCAAATCAGTGGCAGCCAAACGCACAGATTTGGGAGTCACACTTCCCCCCCAACTCCCCCCGACCCAAGCACTCCAGTGCCTGAGAGAGCACACTCACGCACGTGAAGATGCATATGTGCGCGCACACACACACAGACAGACAGACAGACAGTCTCACACACACACACACACACACACACACACACACAGTGAGTGTGAAGCATTAATGCACATTCATTTTACGCTAGTTTGTTTGCGCCCATCTGCAGACCTGTCAGTGATAGATCATCTTTAAAGGGCTCGATCAATAGCATGCTGAGAGGTGCCTAGGAGATGGTGAAGACCCCACCCCAATCCCTGTTCTGGCTCCGTGTACAGCCAATCGCTGTGGAGGGGACCAGCAGCCATCGCTGAACGTGGCAAGCTAGGCGTGTGAGCTACGTGAGAACGGGGCCTTGACGCTTCTCCGGCCGGGCTCGCTCCTTGGCCCTCGACGACATCCTTTCTGTAGCAGTGAGACCGATTCGGGGTTTACAGCAGCCAACGCTGAGCTCCTGGAACTGTTTACCCCCAGTGCTGCCTTTCCTCCAAGACCATTAGAGTTTTACGACCAGAAATTAGAGCTGGCTGGCAATTGCCATGAATGCGGGGCCCAATCGGATGCGGGATCGCCAGCGGAGAGGGCGGCCGCTAGGTGCTCTAACAGGCCATGGGAGTAACATTTATCGGAGGGCTAAAGAGGCAGCTCAAACAAACAAGGCAACCTTCCTCACCAGAGGAAGCCCATTTATCATTTCACAATGCTTTCTCTGCTCCCCCCTCACACGCTCCAACACGGCCACCCCCACCCAAAAGAAGAACCTCACATAGTACAAGTACTTAACCAGACTATTCTTCGATTTTTATCAGGAACCACGCAAAATAAAACGGCACTCGCAGTTTCACACCGGTGTCACTAAGGGTACACGCGGAGGGAGGGACGGACTGGCAAAAGGCTGCGGCCTGGGGGTGCTTGTGTCGCAGCCCGCATGTTTTTTTGCTTGGATGCAGCTCATACTGCCACAGCTAACCTCAAACCTGGAGAAACAGCAGGGCCTTTGGGCCCCTTATTCAGACGTGTCATGCTATAAAGGCCTCCTCCCAGCAAGAGCATGAATGGAGGGGGGAAAAAGATTGGTTGCCTAGGAAACACTCCAGTCCTGGTAATTATTACTGTAACTATCTCTGCACACCCCACCTATAATAGAAATGGATCATCAATTATAATCACTGACTGGCAGCCTTCTGTTGGTGGCACTGCTCACTGCTACCATCTGCTGGGCCGTGAAGGAGTTGGGAGTTCCACATCCACTTCTCCTTCACTGGCAAAAGGCCTTCCACATTTTCACAGAAAGTAAATCAATATATTTTGCTGTCCAATTACATATTGAATACTGGAAATTTTATAAGTAAAAAAATATATATCAAATGACACAAATGCAAATGTCTTTAACATTTCACTAATACAGTGTGATCTTTTTCAAATACTGAAAACATCATTCACAAATGAAAAAAAAAATGCTAGGTAACATGGAAAGTGCATTTCCTGTCTGCAAACTCAGGTTAAAAAAAAAAAAAAAAAAAACACACCACACCTGTTTAGCTACAAACATGTAAACCACCAACAATATCGTACAAGCAAATATATCTTTTTCATCATTTAAGAAAATAAACCTTTATAGTTTCCCTATGCAGATGGACAAAGAAAAAAAAAGCACCAGCAGATATTTATAAAATTTAAACTTTTAAAATGATTTAGCGGATTGGATTTGGACAGTGTGGTGACTGGCATGCGAGCCCATCATGAGGTTAGTGCTGGCTTAAACGCGGCTCATTGTGACTGCAAATTGCCTGAAATCAACTAAGTACAGCTGATTTTAATTCAGCTTTCTTTTCTGAAAGGGAAGTCAGTTCTGATCCAGGGCAACTCCACAACAGAGTCCTCAACAGCAGTGCCAGCTTCGCCAATTACTGGCAAACCGCTGGGCCTTAAACCAGTTATCACATGTAAACATTTCCTTTCCTCCACCCCCACCTCCGTTTTACTGGGCCGGTAAACTTGGGCTTAAGAAGGATATGGGTCCACGCGGCCGGCCCGACAGGCTCTGGGATGGGCAGGCCCATGCAGGAATCAGGAGACAGAAGTTCTCATCGGTCTTCACTCAGCCGCATCGCTGGACCTCGTGCAGCGAGCCGTTGCCAAAGCCGCTAACTGTCTACACGACGCATTTTGGCAGCGTGGCATCCAACTGTGAAGTTTCACCTCGTCGTACCTTCAGACAACAGTCAAACCTGGACGAATCACGAGGCTCACGTTCACATCCGCATCTCTTATAGGATTGGGAAACAAGCAAGAGGAACCTTTGTAGAGCATTAAACACTGACTGCTTTTATGAGCCTGATTTCCTAACTTCCCTTGTACCAAATAGTGCAATCAGATCACTCATAGAAAATGTGCTGTAGGAACTGGTCAATGTGTTTTCACTACCCCAAAACCTGGAGATCTACTCAAGTGGGTGTGACCAATCTCAAGTACACAGATTTGGGTACAGACAGTAGGGACATGTCCATTCCAATATTGTGTATTTAGGGGGGTGGGGGGGTTGGATGCTGACTTGGTCTCTACCAATGCTGAAACCAAGTGTATACTCTTAACTACTATAACAACTGACTATTATCAGAATTTAGTAATGTGCTCAACATAATATTTTCTTTGCTATATTGCTATATTTTGCTATGCTATATTTTCTTTTTGTTGATTGTTATCATATAGCAACACACAATTCATTGCACTCCAGATATATATGGCACACGTTGTAGGCCAGATATATAATACAGCATTGATGTGATAATTACTATCCTGTTTTGGTGAGACAACTTCACCTAATTTAACAAAGAAACATAAATGACTTTATAACATTAACCCTGAGCAAAAGCATGACCTGCTACACACTATAAATTGACAATCCAAGCATATGTACAAGTCTGTTATACAATATAGAATAAACTTCTTTCATAATCCACCTGTCACAGAAGACGATACCATGGTGACAATGTATAGTGTTTACATAACTTGGTACAAACCAGACTGACGACAATTTCATCAGGAGGTATTGGCAGAGAAGGCCATGTAAAGCGTATGCAACCCCTCCCCGTGGACAGCCAAGCCCTGTGACAGACAGTGAAAATGATTTATCCGAGATCTTGAAGTCATTTCGAGGTGTTTAAGCATTCACACTAACAAAGGGCAGGGGTATTGCAGAACGCTGGTATAACAGGCTGACAGGGCCTCATACTTACTGCAGCACTTTGCAGAAACACCCCCCCCTCCCCTATCTTTTTCATTTTGACCTTTAAGGAAGCTTGGGTCCACAAAAACAGTTCCAGACAGTTCCCTCTAATAGCCTCCTGCCCCACAAACAACTCAAACAGTCCGGTGACAGCACAAAGTTAAACGATTGATGTTCACCACTAATCCACACCCAAGTCTTATGACTGAACTTTACTGTTTATATGTGGCTTGATCATAAAACCCCTACTTTAAAAATAAAAGCACTAGCTGAAAGGCCAGTTTGGTGGATTCAAAATAACATTAGCATTCACTGCTCATTTTATCTTTTGCCGATGTAAATAGCATATCCACAGACAGTTGTATGTTTTTGCACATTTCTGCACGCGCGCACACACAAAATACACCCAATTTAACAGATGCAGATGTTGACATCTGGATATCCATTTTAAGAAAATGATGGTTGAACAATACTTAAATGTCAGGATTTCGATGCAAACCAGCTCACGTCCTGTGAGTTTGTAAAGACCAAAACACGAGGTCTGGGGTGAGACAGGTGGGGGGAATATGCAGTGAACAGAAATGTGCAGTTCAATGCTTATCAGCTGCTGAGCGGACAGGTTTCCTCACGGCAGCGGCGAGGAGACCCGCGCAGGTGCACTTCAGCAGTAACGCCTACTACAAGCGAAGAACAAGAGCCACATGTGAGCGCAAGGCAGCAGGACCCCCCCCTCAAGATATCCCACGGTAACCATGTGTCCAGGTGGAGGCTCCCTGTCAGACACTACGCCTTTCTGCACAATATCCATGCAGCTGGGCAGTTCTGCCATGATTGTGCCCCCATCCCCGAACAGAACACCACCAGCCCCCCCCAGCACACAACAAAAATAACTGTAACCACTTGACAAAACAGTTCATTTATTTCACTCTGCATTCTTTTTTTTTTTAAACACAATTTTCAAGTTCATCATCTTAAGCTCACACTGACAAAACCACAAGGGCCAGGATACAGTGAAAACAGGAGCTGAAAAGCCAGACGTTGAGGGCTCACTGCAAAGGTTGAGGAGGCAGCTTTCTCTTCTGACAGAGAGAAAAAAATAAAAAATAAAAATAAAAAAGAGAGAGGGAAAAGTCCCTGATGAAGACCAAGAAGCAGAGAGAAGGAGAGGAGGAGTCATCAGCACAGGGGAGGTGAGACACAGAGGTGGCCAGGATCAAACGCCTAGGCCCCACGGACCAGTTGTCTGCAAGATGGATGCTATGTGGGCACCTGCTGAGGCAGTTTAAGGTGCAGGCCGCAGGCCGAAGTCTGCCGTGCACAGTCAGCTTAGACCACATGGGTCCCGAGGTCCCGCACTTACCCAACGGAGCCCCGTCCTCACCTCGCAGGCAGGTCCGGTTCCCAGCTCCGCTGTACACACTTGTGCACAAAATTCACATTTGTTTCTAACTCGTTTTTTTTTTTTTTTTTTTAATAAACATTCCAACTGATTCTCTGGAGATTAAAAAAAAGCAAGCAACGGAAAGCACAGAAAACAGTATGCAGAAGCTACAGAAGACTTGTACTGGGGGTGGGGTCGGTCAGAGGTCACTTGTGTTGGAGCCGGGTAGCCTTGAACTTGGAGACCCTCTTAGGGGGGTCCTGGGGGGCCTCGGGGAACAGCTCCTCTGACTTTCGCTCAGGTATGGTGGGCAGTGCTGGGGGGGCGATGGTCAGATGAGGAACAGAAGATGGTAACCCGGGGTCCTTCTCCACCACTGTTCCCGAAAACGCCTGCATAAAATATGTATAACAATAAAAGAAATTTTAGCAAAACAATATTCCTTATATATAAAAGGAGCATTATCTTGATGCGCATATTAAAGATTAAAGTGGCCCAGTGTTCGTTGCTTGCTGGGAAGTGCATCCTGGGTTTTATGAACACGAGATGCAGTCATCTTGTCTAAAGTTCTCACCTCAGGCCTTGTGTCAGTTACGTCCCGCTCAGGCTCGTAATGAATGTGAACGGTAACAGGCAGGAATATCACCGTACATGCAGCAGTATGTTCTTACAGTCAGCTCCGAACCCATAGTGGGAGATCTCACGCTAATGCTACTACACGGACACAAGTCAGGGGACGCCAGAACGTGAGGTCGTGACCTAGTGAGGTGTCTGAGTAAGAGGGGCCGTGAGGAACCAGGGGCTAGTATGGGTGAGAGGCGAGGGATTACGATGCAACACGCACCTCAGGAAGACCGGGCAGCGGAGTGGGCCGGGCAGGCGGGCTGCCCTCCTCAGGGCTGCTCCCGCTGGCGTCACTGTGCAGCGGCGCCTCCTCGTGGCTCAGCGAGCGGGCGAACGCGCGGCGTTCCTCTGGGTCAGCGGTGCTGCTCTCGCTCGTGTCGCTGCACACGCTGTTCTCGCGACTGCGCGACTTCAGGATCGACTTCCGGGGCATGAGCTCACCGTTCACCACGTCCACAAACAGCCTGGGGACACAAAGCAATGGATTCAGAAGCTTGGAGGAGGGGAAACTCAGGGGTCAGAGGTCACAAGTCTGCCTGCGTGGACCGCAAAGGCTCTTTGTAATGGTGTCTCAAGAAAAACAAAATACTGCAAAAAAAGAATTCTAAAAACACAAAGTGGAATAAAGAAAATAAAAATGTTATATGAGCTAATGGATGAACCAATCAGAGGTAAGAGGGAAGAGAAGTCTTTGGAGAATAGTGGGGGGGGGGGGCACTGCCATCCCTTCCAGCAGGCAGCCAAGACTGCACAGATGCCAGCTCCCCCCTGACCACTGCGTGCCAAGACCTGCAACCCAGCCTCCGCCAGCTGGGATCCGGCTGATGAGGCCAGCATGGCCATTGCCGTGGAAACCATGTTCTACCCTATGCCTGAACACTCCCTGCCCCCCCAGTGCTTACAGTTAGCATATAGCACATCCAACACCAAACACTAAAGACAGCCATGGTGGATTTAGCATCCAAGCACTGCCCCATCATGTTACACAGATGATACCACTGACATGTATGTGCATGGAAACACACATAGAAAGCCTTAAATCTGGGGACAAGGTCTTCCTCAATCTCACCTGTCTTCCAGCATATCCACCTCTCCCCACCCAAACCTCTCTGCCTCTCCTGATCCTCAACCTTGGCTTGGCTCTCCAGACTATAGAGGAGACAAAAGGCCTCGAGTTGTAGGGCTTCATAAGAAAACGACAGACAAAACCCATCATGGAGGACTGCTGACTGTGTAAGCTCCAAGGACAGCTATCGGACCTGATAAAGACAGGAACGGACTAGGGATTAAGGGAGTCGTGTTCAAATGCTGGCCATGCCCTGACTCTATAAGAAGCTCCTAGGGGTCGTGGGTTTTATCAGCACACGGAACGTCAGGCCCTGAACACGTACGATGGGGTTTAATGAGGTTCCGGCCATGCCAACGTCACCTGTGATTCAGTCTCAGCTTACTCGCCATCAATTTAAGAAGGGGGGGGGGCAGAAAGGTGGGTCAAGGAATAAGCAAAACCCAGTGTGTTTAGAAGCCAGCAGAAAGACAGTATCAAAGTGGGCATCACTGGCACAGTGGGTAAAAAAAGCAAAAAAAAAAAAAAAATAGCGAAACAGAACGTGACTGCAGGTGTTTCAACCAAGTAGATGGTCTCCGCGTCACGAAACAACACCATCGTTTCACATCAGCAAAAATATATAAAAAGAACCTTTATTCACAGACATTTCAGGTAATGAAACAATTTCATTTTAAACAAAACTGGACTGAAAAGTCCTATTTGAGGTGGACGGTGTCTTTCCATTTTTGGCCTTAGACTCTGCAGAGGCAGTCTGAGAGAAGGGCTAACACACCCATTCTTTCTGCTCTAACTGCTTACCCAGTGACTAATTGGTCAATTTATCCAATTGGCCAAATATATTAAATGCGGGTGGGGGGGGGGGCAGTATGTTTCTTAAGCCGAAGGCAGATTTTAAAGATCAACTGTAAAGTTCAGTGCTGAAAGCACAGCTGTCAGACACAGTCAAGTAAAGCTTAATTCAGTAATCGAGAGGAAGATAACGGGGGATGGGGGGAGCTGAAAGCAAAGGAAAACAGAAAGGCACGTGGCAGTCCTGCATCCAAAGTCTGAGCGCAGGCTGGCAGACAGAACCAACCTGCCGCTTCCCAGTGAATGGTACTGTTTTATGTAGCAAATCAGACATGATCTATTCCATTACGGAGCCCCAGTGAGGCCCCCCAAGGGAGAAAACAGGACTCAAAGACCTCCTCAGGCTGAGCTTGTGGGAGTTTCATACCGGCTGCCCGTGGGGAATTAAGCGCCGAACCGCGATGCCTTACCCACACTAAACCCTTTTAACACCTAATGCATGCGAATTGCATTTTCTTTACCCACTTTAATCCTTATCTCCTAAAAGGCGGAATTATTTTACACATTTAAAAGAAAAAAGGAAAGTGGAAAAGAACACCATTTGCTCTATTTTTTTTAAGCGGTACTCTGCCGGGGCAGGGAAGGAAATCTAATATGGAACTTCCAAGTTATGTCCCACCAGGAGACGCGGGAAGCAACTGAGCAGGTAGTGGGGGGGGGGGGGGCAATCTTCGTCTTACTAACTGGCAATACCACCACCACCATCCGCCTCTCCACCGACACACGCGTGCACACACAGTGCCTGCCGGTTCCGCAAAGACATTACACAGCAGCACCCTGCCCCCGGAGCAGCCACATGAAAGTTAGGAAGAGCATCCGTCTGTTCGCTGCGGCTGCCGAGGGAACACCCACGCTGCCCCTGCATGGTTAGTGCCCACAGGCTGGATCAGTCCCCCCTCCCCTTAGCTCTCGTAGGACCAAAAACTGGCTGAACTTGGCCCCCCACCTCCTAATGGACATGCTCCAGACTGTACAGGCCATTTTGGCTCATGAGATCCCCTAGAGCTGTGTGTGTGTGTGTGTGTGTGTGTGTGTGTGTGTGTGTGTGTGTGTGTGTGTGTGTGTGTGTGTGTGTGTGTGTTACACCATCTCCACCTTTTTTTTTTTTTTTTTTTTGCACATTTGCTTGTTTTGGTCACATTTCTCCCCCCGGACACAGGGCTGGCTGATTTGGTCCAAGTTTCAAACCACCAGGCTTCTTGTGGCATTGTGGCAGTACTGTTCACCACACATGGAAACTGACCCATTGTGGAACTCAAACAGGTGGCTGGAAAAACCTGGTCGATCCAATCAGAGCCTTCCCATTCTACAACTCTATGCAATTTATTTAAAGGAAAAAAAAAATTAAGTGGCCTAACAACACCTAAAACCAAACAGTGTAAAATCAGTTTTTTAAAGTTAATATTGAACACAATATGTGTAATTATGTAAAGAGTGAACTGAACTGCTTATATAAGCTTCTAGGAATCACCTTGATTAAAGTTTCCTAGTAAACAGTTCCTGTACATGAGGGCACTTTTTCCGCCTTCAAGTGGTACAGAATCTAGTGTAATCACGGGAACGGAGATCAATATGGCTTAAGTGAAGGATGCATCTAAAAACATAACTAACAACAGCGGGTTTGTCACACTGCCGTACTGCAACAGGCCAGAGCGCCTCACCTGTAGACGTCGGCAGGGGAGCTGATTCTGGGCCGCTCAGGGGGTGCGTGACCATTGCTGCTACCGCTGTTACTCCTCTTGCGTTTGGCCTCCTCCTTCCTCTCGCTGAACTTGAGTGTAGTGTTCTTTCCTGTGTTTATCCTGACCTGGGGGGGAAGAGGGGGTTAGAAAGAGAAAGTTAAAGAATATGAGAGAGAGAGAGAGAGAGAGAGAGAGAACAAGAAGGAAATGGACAAGAGAGAGAAAGAGGGGGGGAAACGCAGGCTTTGCAGGTGATGCTAGACCTCCCACTGCTGAATATTTGGAATTGACACTCCTGCCAGCAGCATCTGCTGAACTTTCCAGCACCCAGAGGCTGTAGAGCACAGCTATGTACAGACGCGTGCTTTAACTATGCATACAGCGGCTACATTAAAGAGATGTGAGCTTTTAAAGAATAAACTTCTAAAGTAAAACAGGGGCAAAATGACACAGAACCACAAGACCTTCTCTTTGTAATACTGTAGAGTAGAGCTGTGTGTAATCTCCGCTGCCAGTGTTCACGTGAACACACACACACACACACACACACACACACACACACACACACACACACACACTGGCTGGCTTCATTATGGGAGTGCTCACTGAGAAGACACACTTGAAAGGCACGCAGGCGAAACACTGGGCCAAATCACACACGGGCCTCACAACAAAGCAATAAAAAAAATAAATAATAAATAATTTTTTTTTTTTTTTTTACAAAACGAGTAAATAAACGCGTCCAACGCTGGAGAACAACCCAATTGAGCAGCACTGCAAAGAAAACAGGAGGAAAAAAGAGCCCCACTTAATAGTACAAGGCTTTTCGCCTACAGGCACCAGTTAAAGCAAATTACGGTTTACCTTTCGCAGGGTGCCAGATCGTTAGGCAACGGCATTAAAAACGGCCATCAGAGCCATCGGCAGGAGCCGCCACGCGAAACACAGAGCCGCATGCCTGGCATCAAAGCCAAGGCCGTGGGAGGCAGCCACACATCCCTGTCGTCCAACATGGACAGATGCGTTATTAAAAACTGCCGCCGCGCCAAGAAGACGCGTAGACACAAGCGAGGAGAACGTGCGGGGCGACGCCTCGCTAGCGTGTCGTAAAAGCTCTTCCATCGATCCGACACACCCAAAGTCTTTTAAGGTTATAAAGGTTCTTTTCCTTCAGTCTATTTTTAGGAGACCCAAAAAGAGAAACAAGGTCACGTGCCTTTCCGCCCTCGACTCGGCGGGCGTGTGGGCGGGGCGGTTTAATGAGTTATCGGGGTCATGCTGAAGATGACTGTGCTCTTGACACACTGTCGTGGCAGATGCAATCACCTTCTTGGGCTCCACCATGTGAGAGAAGTAAATTGTTGGCACACAGCAGGCCTCTTCCTCGTCGTGCTGCCCGGCGCCGTTGCCATGGCAGCTGGGGGGTGTGGCCCGCCAGCCCTCCTCCTGGTGGAGGCCGTTGGCCAGGTGCCGGCTTTCGCCCCCGTCCTTCTCTTCTTCTGAGGAGGAAGATGACAGGTCTTCACCGTTCCCCTCACCGCTTTCAGATGATCTGGGCATAAGAAAAAAAAAAAAACGCAGATCTGAGAGAACACTCAAATGTGTACGTGCCGAAATCCAGGCACCCAACCATTCGCACGTGTGCCAAAATGTAACCAGGTGTGAGGCCACACCACTGTGACACTCCCGTGTTGAAACGCTACAACACACATATGTCGAAATGCAGTCAGCGAGACTTACGTGTACTAAGGTGTGAGCACACAGCGATGTATACATCTGCTGAAGTACATCTGAGAGATGGGGGGGCACCACACATGTCTACTGAGGGCCAAGATAAGGAAGACGCAGGAAGGACTGCTGTAAACACAGCTACGGAAAGGCCGTCTGGCTCTCGCTTCAAAGTTCTCACACAGCTGCGCACTATTGTCTGAAAATTCATACTATTTTTAACAAACCGCTCAGGCTTAAATACATTATTAAGGAGGGAACATATTTTAGTAGATATTTCTAGCCACCGTTTATTCAGGCTATGAAGGGAAAAGGAGTCGGGCGTACTTAACTGAGCACTATGTCATCTCTTACGCTGTAACATTAAACGCTCTGATTCATAAAGCACTGCTGTTAAACTCCCTGCGCTGCCTTTCATCCAGACCACGGCTGTGCACGAGTGCTGCGCGCGAGCGAGTCTCTGTGCCTGCCAGTCAACAAGTGTGTGTGTGTGTGTGTGTGTGTGTGTGTGTGTGTGCGTGTGTGTGTGTGTGTGCGTGCGTGTGTGTCCGCGTGCCTACCTGTACTGCTCATCCAGACGGTCTTCCTGGGCCTCCAGCTCGTCCAGCCTGGCCCAGAGCTCTTCCTCAGTGAGAACCTGGCGCCTCCGTGCCCCGTCCCTCTCTTCCTCCTCATCCCCATCTATATCTAGCACAGCTAACTCCACCTTTGGTCGGGAGTTAGGTTTGTGAGCCAGCCGCTTTTTACCTGCCGGAAAGCGAGAGAGCGCGCACACACGTAAACGTACGCACGCACGCACACAACACCCACTTGGCTGTTTACAGGGGAGTCCCACTCATTAGGGGCAAATAATCAACAACACGCATTCTCTCTGCTCGTTAAGTGCCTCCACAGAATATTAATTACCGATTGACTAAATGAACCACGAAGAACTCTTGCGCGGAAGCAACGCAGAGTAGAGATATGGCTGGATCATGACTCCTGAACAATTTAGCATGCATATCAATTGGGTGTTTTTTTTAAGCGTTTTTTTTGTTTTGCTGATGAATTTCCAGGTGCATTACGCTATTAATAAGAGTACTTGGAAGATTCTGAGAAGTCTGTCACTCTCTTAGTGGCAAAATGGATGCTCGCTTTCTCAAATTAAAATCTTTCTTTCACAATAGAGCCACAACGCAGCGCGCTTCACGCGGGCGTCGCTTCAGCCCTTTCACACTGCCATCGCAATAAAGCGAGGATTTATGTAAAACGGTTTTCCTCGTCTTGCTTACACATCAATACACTCGGTTCAAATTAATTATTGATTAATCGCTTTCAGTCAAAGTAAAATTGCACACCAGCAATATTAAACTATGAGCGGGAAAAAAAAAAAATTTAAAAAAAGCATTACAACCCCAATTCAGGTCTGCCCAAATCATTCATTACTGTTGTATTGACAATTCTGACTTACTAATCAGCGTCGCCCAGAAAATAAATGGTCAGCACCCCCAACCCCACCATCTCCTCCTCCCTCCAAGCATTAAATGTGAAATATATCGCCCGGGAGACGACGCTGTACGGACATCTTTGATGACAGGTGATGAGGTGGGGGGGGCTGGGGATTGAGTTGCAAGCCATGGGGCTAAACGGTTTGATTTGTGCACGGATTCATCAGGTGTCACGGGACAGGGCCCAAACACTGTTCAATCGCGGACGGCCACTGGAAAAGGTCAAGGCAAAGTTTACAGCCAAACGGGCTCAGCTTAACATATTCACAGTCAGCTTTTACCGCATACAAGCCCTCATGACTAATGAGGAGAAATTGATAAATATTTGCTGATGGCCTGAAAATTCCCCTGCCGCAAGACTTCACTTGAATGCAAAGTGGCCGCGGGTGTTGGGCGAGCGGCCGGAGGGCAGCCGGGGCAGTAGTTAGCCTGCGTCAAATTAGCACGTTTGTACGGACTGCGCGGAAAGCGACGCGAGCGGACGATGGCGCCCAACGAAAGCGCTCGGCCTTACGCCTTCAGGAACGTGAAAATCGGTTTTGTTTGAAGCCGCTGTTCGTTAAGCACGCCTGTTCGTTAAGCACGCCTCACCTGTCAGAGGAGACGCCAGATCGCAAACCCTTACCTTTGGTCAGAAGTTCCTCGTTCTCCACCTCTTCTCTTATGTCCACATAGTCGCCCTTGTCCTACCACACAGCAAAAGAGCCACTAGTGACATGGACGTTCTGCTTAGGGCTCAGAAGAACACACCTGAGTTCAGATCTCTACACCTTGAATGTAAGGCCTGCACCCTTGACAAAGGTGTGCTACCTGAATTGTCTCAGTACCCGTACAATATATATATATACATATATTTTAATACAAGTGTTACATGAAGTCCCGTAAGACGGTTTTTCAGACGTAAAGAGTTTGCTTGCCAAATAAAATAGGGTGGCTACGTATTTTAAGAAAGGCCAATGAAAAAGGTGTGTGAACGTGCGTGTGTGTATATGAGTGTGTGTGCGTGTGCCGCTCTGGTGCTTCCCTACGGCCTTCAGCATGGCGCAGTGTAAACGGCGCGAAGCGAAGCTCCGACTTACTCCCGCTTGAGAAGCGCCCATTAGCACAGCCTTATTCTCAACTGCATGTTCGTACACACAGATTATACAGTGCAAACACATATCCCAACTTATTATCCTGTCTTTCAAAGAGGGGAAGGGCTAGGTGTTTGTGTAACCTAGGCATAATTCTCCCTCAAGTACAACTCAAATATGGACAGTCAGGACAATGGGTGGTGCAGGAAGGAAGGGGGGGGGGCGGAATTTGATTAGTCTATTGGGTACTGTGGGGGTGGGAGGAGGGGTTAACCACCTGTGTGCAGTCACTCACCCCTGAGAGCTCCTCCAGGTCCTGTGTGAAGCTCATCGTAGACTCAAAATTCTTCACCACTTTGTTCAAGTCATCGAGCGTTCTCTTCACGTCTGAGGGAGAGACGGAAGAGTACAGAACAGCGTCTCAGGGAATTTTAGGAAAATATGGATTACAGTGGAAAAAACAACTAATAAAACACCCAAATCATACTGGGAAAACCAAAAAAAGGAAAGATCTATAATGTCTTTATGTGATGTGTACCTGTCCCAGTCCCAGTTTAAGAACTGTAATACGGTCAAGGGAAAGATAATTAAAACATCTATATGGGTGAGTTGCCTAAAACTACATTGAGCAATTTGTCTCAGTCTTCCAATAGTCAAGCAACATCTGGCGCCGGGAGATTTAGGTTAGACATGTAATTAGTGCCGTGTATTTGTCCTGCAGTGGCAGACAGGTGTATTTTTATTTCAAAATCAATCATTCGCCCTCTAGGACGAGGGCCTACATAGCACTGGTCACAGAGACACACGTGCGCACGTGGACACGCATGTTTCAATTCATCTACAGGTAGTCCCCGACTTACGATGGAGACGTGCTCCGATGACCCCATCGTAACTTGAAAATATCGTAAGTCGAGACAAAATAAATACAGGCTCTAAAAAAATAAATAAATAAATAAATAAATAAATAAATAAATAATACGCGTTCTTATACAGAGACAACTGAACTCTGTCAATTGCTTGCAAAAGAAAGGCATCTCACAAGGCAGGAGATGCGTACATCCCAGCAGCGTCCCAACGTATCATACCGCATATGCTGCTACGCGTGCCTTCCGCATGAAACTTAAAATATATAGCAATTTAATTGTATCGCTATCGTCCTCATAAGATCGAAAAATCCTAAGTCGAACCATCGTAACTTGGGGACCATCTGCATTTTTATATAGCGCCTTTCACAACAGAGCCGCCTCAAGGTGCTTTACCGGAATAACGTTTGCATGTGCGTACGTGCAAGCTGCCGCTCAACGTGAGGGAGTGCGTAGCCTGTCCGAGCGTCGCTCCAGACGGCAAGAGCGGGCAAACAGACGGAGCAGCGCGTTGTCGAGTCCTCCCGAACTGACAGTAGCATGCCTGAACTGGTTAAACTGGCCCCATAACTGCCAATTCCCCACCGGAAGCCATTGTAACACGCACAGCTATGTTCTGACCCCATGTCTGCAAACAGCTTTGCCAGAAGTAAATCCCTTCACACGTCAACAATCCAATCTCAGAGAGAAACTCTCCCTCTAACAACCGATTTGACAGCAGCTCAAACCAAAATATGTAGCAGCATCTTTACGAACATGTCTCATGCACATAAAACAAATCCACCAGCCTTATAATTATTCAAATTTTTTTTTCTTTTTTAGATTGGATCTTTGCAGGATGCTCATCTTAAATGTGATTCTGGCCTTAAATCTTACTTGCATATGTTAGAAATAAAGCGATCCAAGTTTAAAACACGAAAATGGAAGCTAACACTGGAGCCCCCCCCACCCCCCTCTGAAATCTTCGGACACATGCTGCGCTCTCGCGACGCCTGTGCAGAAGCTGTTTTTCTCTGTAACTTCACAGATTGAGTGGTAAAGTCTTTTAAAATGGAAATGTACTTCATCATGGTCACTGAGCTCAGGGCCCTAATAAATCATTGCCCAGAGCACTGCCTACAACTTAAAAGAAAACAAACAGAATTGAGCGACTCTTCTTCGCAGAACCTAATGGGGTCAAATTCAGAGAGCGTAATTTAGCACTTATGCAGGTGATTGAATATTCCCCGAAAACAGGGGGAAAGGCCTTTGCTCACTGTTCTGTGCTTCATGTGGTAAAATATTAAGTTACAGGCTTAGCTAATGAATGTTCCTCAATCTGTATGTTTTTAAAGGTTACCTTGTTTCTAACCATCCGCTTCAGCACCGCACACCCACAACAGCGTCTGATAAATGTCAGACCTCATCACAAACAAAGGTCTCAAACATCCTGGCGGATAGAACAGCTTCAATTTCGGGTCACTCTGAAGCCGTCGCAAAAAAAATAAATAAATAAATAATAATAAAAAAAAAGGAAATCAAAACCAATTTTCACTTGTTACAGCGACGATACGAAAAACATGGCATTTCTATTTTGCGTCTTAAGAAGAGCGCATGTTTTTTTTTTTTTTTTTTTTTTTTTTTTTTTAATTAAAAAAAATGCAAGATTTTTAACAAAGGAAAAAAGCAAAATAAAAAACAAAAGGGGGAAAAAAAAAAACATTGATATAAAAAAAATGGA
>JABJVR010000007.1:9167465-9200389 GCA_025773905.1 Chitala chitala | reverse complement strand
GGGGTGGTCAATGATTATGACAGCAGGCATGTCAGCAAAATGCCTGCGCATTTATGTCCTCGGGAGGGGGAGGGGGGGGACTGGCAATGTCCCACCCTGTAGCAAAGCGCAAACAGCTTCACCAAAAACCCTGCCTGATTAAAAAGAAAATTATAAAATAAATGGCAAAAACCCAATAATCCAAACGAGCTGCTTTGGCAAGTAGAGTCTGCTAAGCAAATTAATAATAAATAACACGTTGACAAACGCGTACCAAAAATAAACTGAGGGGTGCAGGCGGCTTCCAGACAAAAAAAAATAAATAAATAACTAAAAACCAGGAACCTCTGGGCACGTACTCACTTGGCAGTGCGTGATGACAGCTCGAGGCGTCATCTTTGTTTCAAAACACTGCGCCGACTTAATCAGTCGACTGTAATAAGACTCCCCCGATTTCATGGAATACCAAGGATTACAGATCGAATGAACGCAGGGCTCTTTTTTTTTTTTTTTGTTCAAATGTCTAAATTGGGATTTTCCGTTTCCACAATGGGATGGCGCACTCTTTAGCCAAATCAATGGGGTCTATTTTTATGTGCTTTAATCCCTCACCCAGCGCTGAGCTGACAGTTAAGTGGATGGCTTCAAATGATGACTGAAACAAAGCTAAAAAGAAATGCATGCTTCAAGACCTTTATAAGTAGAGGAGGGGGGAGAAGAAACAAAAACTTACACCTGACAGCTCACTGAAACTATTTTTTTATTAAAATACTGCTGCTGTTAACTGTTTAACAAACATTTTAAAATGATGTAGCCTCTAAAATCCAGATGGACAAAGTGCCAAGGTGTGGATGGACATGTTAAGAGAGTAGCAGGTATGAGCTGAAAAACAGCAGCACATAATAGGCGTGTGTGTATCATTACCTTAAGATTCAAACGACCCAGGATGGGGACCATGAGTGTCTGACCAAGCTGATGCCAGCCAACTTGCTCCGAAAGCCCCTGTGGGTTCTACACTCTGCGGGTCTGTGAACTTCTGCAGGCTCTACCTTCATTAGGTCTGCAACCTTCCCTTAGCTCCATGTCCTGTACATTTGTGATTTTCAATGGGCTACAGGCTCTGTTGGTCTCTGCCTTTCCATGGGTTTTTACATTCACACCTGTACAGGTAACAATGTGCTGTTGTGGACCACAGACCCACACTTCACAGGCCTGGAACTTTCTACTTTGTTTTCTTCCAGTTCAAAAAGCTAACTTTTTATTATTATTATTATTATTATTTCCCGTGTATGAAATTCAAGATCTGATGCCCAGATCCCACCTGAAATAGACACGTGGAGCCGTTTTGATTTTGATAAAACCGGAGAAGCAGCTTCGACGCCGTCAGCACATTTCCGGAAGTGGCATGATCCGCTCGTGGCACGAAACAAAAGCGGCCACGTTGAGATTGCAGCTCTGCATCCCCCTTTCCCCCATCCCTCTCTCTCTCTCACACACACACACACACACACACACACACACACACATTCTTTAAACTTATTTATTTTTAATTTCATCGCGTGTTTCTCCAAGAGCAGGATAAGCCCAGCCCTGTGTCTCCTACGTTTGAAAAGTTTGCCATTGCTCATAACAACGTGCTCTAATCAATCTCATGAAAGCAATCTGTCAGGAAATCTTTGGCTTTAAAAAAAACACGGCTGGAATGAGGATGAGACGCATTCACGAGGGGCAAGGTGCTGCGGCTCAGAGAAAGCGCCGTGCCTTCGCACGTCCCTCACGTCAATAAGGATTACGTGGCACCTTTTATCTGCGCTACCACACACACACACAAGCCAGTCATTTTAAAAGAAAGACTTTCTCTTTTTCCTTTTTTTTTAATGAATACAGGATGCTCGTATAAATACATTCAAATCCTAAATCCATTCAGATTCCTCAACCATATGTTCAAGATGAGATTTAATCTTTATCAACAGAAGGAAATTTTTGCTGAACAGCACACAGGGAAAGTTGCTCACCATTTTAAAGACAATGCAGGACCTACCTATCTTGTAAAATACCACGCTCCTCATACACACTTAAGATCAGCGCTGATTTGTATTTATTAGCTGAAATGGCTTTGTGTTGAAGTTTCAAAGTCTGTTTTGCTGCTGTGTGGAGGGATTATATTAAACAGCAGCGACATTTCTCCAAGCATTTAACAGTAACAAACAAACTGCTGTTAGATTACTCTGAATGCTGGTGATTTTCTAAAGGCCAAGCTCTGGTTTTTTAATATCTTCATACAACATCTAAAGATTGCAAAACAGAAAACACATTTCTGTTATTTACATATGGACAAAATCATTATACTTTAGTTTCAATGCCTCCTTTTCAAGAAGAAGAAGAAAAAACAAACCCACTAACATTTTCAAATTCCGTTTTGTAAACGAAATCAAATATAATGAATGCAGCAGTGGCTGTCACCATCGAGTGGCAAGCATTAAAATCAATGATTAATAAATTCAAAACACACAACAAACTCAGAGGGGACCCAGCAAGGAGGAGGGGGGCACTGTGCTCCCTAGGAGGCAGTCTCAGAGCGGGTCCTTGCGCCAATGAGGCGGCCACTCAGATGCCTAATGGAAAGTAGCCGACGCCAGCTGTGTGCCTGTGAATAAAATCACTTTAATTAAAGGAATTACAATGGAAAGGAGTGGGGTGTGCAGGGATTGTGGAGGGAGGGGGGGCACAGGAGATAGGACTGACAGGAAGCAGCTCTTGTGTTTGACATGTGTGTTCTCTAAAACACAAAGCCTTCAAGGAAAGGAACGCTCGTTCTACTCCCTTCATATTATCGGCGGTCCGTGAAAAGGCTACGTGTTGCGGCCGCTTCCTGCTTTAATCAGAGCCTTAACGCATCAGGCTTCCCCAACACCAGCCCTCTTCATTTACACAGATAAACAAGAACCCAGATGGTTTTTAAAGGACAACCACAAAGACATCAAAGGAAATACTTACAGGTTATAATGTTCCCCAAATTGTACGTATAAAAAAATTCACTTCACATGTAATTATACTCTATAATGTTTATGTAAATGAGAAAATCAAGGCCGCTTTAGGATTATTCAGAGAAGATTCAAAAGATGTTTTGTAATTTGCTCTTTTGATTAATGTTTAGTCTCTCCTATTTTTTACATTTGCTAAAACTACGCTATATATTTATCTCTCGCGCATATGAGATCATATGCAAGCATACAACACCCCCTCCCCCCTCCAGACTGAGACAGAACACATTTTCATAACTAAGGAATCCTGTGCACATACATACCTCTTCATTAATGTATCTTGTGCTATAATGAACGCATTTAACTGTTTTAAAAGGTTGTATAATCAATTTCTCAAAAAACAAACTAAAAAAAAAAAAAAAACAAACACAACAAGCAAAAGGTCTCCATTTAGATAGCTCAAGTTATTCATTTGGCCACTGTTACCTCACTTCCAAAGCTTTCTACAAGGCATCTGAACTAATGATGTCAATACTGTGTAAGCCCACAAGAGGGCAACATGTGCACACATACAGAGGGCTTGAAGAATACCATCCTGAAAGCACCTCCACGTTTTACTTCAGAGCTGAGGGTCGGGGTAGTAGCCAAGCCAGTCCTGGTATCTGCCCTTCACCCACCAGCCCCTGACCCCCCCCACATGCTGCTTTTCAATTCGAACGCCACCCGCCAGCCCAGCAGGCTGTTAATGGAGCTGTCCCAGGCTACCGGCCAGCACGCCCGGCTGCTCTTTTTGGCCCAACACGCGATCCATCCCCCTACCAGCTGACACGCACGCGCTCAGGCCACTTAGAGAACGATCTTTTCCACCTCATCTAGCAGGGAGTAGGGCTGGACAACAGGACTGGAAACTGACCAAGCAAGAGCAGAACTTATTTGTGTGGCTGGACAGAAAAAAAAAAAAAACTAGAACTAATTTAAATAAAAAAAAAAAAAAAAAAGCAAACAGCAACACTTCCTTTTCTTCATCTGCACCCTGCTGTACCATGGCACCTTTCTCTGGAACAAAGAGTACATGTTGAATTCAACACTCACGCTCCTTAAAGTGCTTTTTTGTAGTACTGCCACTTTATAAACCAATGATGATTAAAACTTCATTAAACATGTTCTTCCAGTCATTAAACCCAGCCTGTACTGATGATGGTCAGTGAACACTTGGGCCCCCCGTGTATATGCTGCCAGCTGGATGGGAGTGTGGTTTTCTGAAAAGAGAGGGACCTTAACACTGCCAAGAGAGGGACCTTAACACTGTCAGCTCGCACACTGCACATTCTTGTCCACTCAAACCTGACCGTTTGCGGACAAAAATCGAAATGCTCTTTTTAATGCCTCAGCAGGCCCTCAAAGCCGGCCCAGAACCACACACGATCCCGCATTCTGCTGGGAGCCGAAGACCACCCTCTGAGCTCTCAGAGAGGGGTTTCAGGGACATGGATGGGTGCCTCAGCAGGGCAATGCTTCTGGAGGAAAAGTTCCCCATGCTGGAAACTTCAAGGGCAAAAGTAGATTTTATTTCGATGACTACGCTCTCCCTCTTCACATCCTCCCTGCCATTACAGTGCTATGTTTATAGGCTTAAACCAACGGGCTTTAAAATATATTTGGCCATTTCTGAGCAATGATAACACCCATGTCAGTGACACAATGTTGGAACAAGTCTGTGAACAACTTGCTCACAACAACTGTTCTTCTGGTTGCAAACGACAGCCGACAAGAGGATGCGAGAGATGACGATTCCACGGGTGTGTGGAATCGCTGCTGACTCGCAGCTGTGCAATGAGAGCATTCTGTGTCACTTCAAAAACATCAGTAATCTGCTGCCTGTCCATCCATCTCAGGCACTGCTTCCAAGGTTCTGGAAGCACGTGGGAGTCTGGAGAACTTGTACACAGGGACCACAGCGCCCAGAGCCCGCGCACCAGATGGTGGACAGTGGATGGCCTTTACTGGGAAACTCAACGATTGGCCGTACTGCCACGTGACCTTATCCAGGGAGTCAGATCAAAAGGGACCAAAGCCTGCTGAAACCCAATGGCAGCATGCAAGAACTGCAACAGCAGCAGGCATCATAAAACTATTTAGTCTGCAGAAAGGTTTTTCAAAATTATATTCACTAAAACGTTTCCTTTTTCGATGGAAAAGAACAGAAATGTATTTCAGCAGGGAAACATTCCTCCTGAAAGATGTCTCTTCTGAGTCCTACCCAGACAAGAGCAGGTAGAACTTGAGTGGATGCCACCTGGGTTAACCAGCCAACAGAACTGATAGGCAGGGGCAATGTTGCATTGTGGGTCTCCTCTCAGGTTTGACACGGAACTGAGTAAAGCTACATAAAAGAAACAGGTTCTTACATTAATGTTACAAGCTCCAAGAAGCATTCTTCTTCACAGAAGTAAGGTGACAGCTGTACACATTTGTGCATAAGGGAACAGCGTACATGAGAAAAGCTGACAATCACTCTGGAAGAGTACTTCTAACTTGTTCAACAATGCTGAGTAGTAAATTTAGTGAAAAAAAGCTGTTTTTCAGCATGGCCAATAAGCTACTTTCAGACCCTTACTTGGATGGTTTAATTTAGATCTTAAATATGATGTGTCAGTATTTTTTATACATTACACATGGATTTTAAACCACTTAGACCTCAGAGACAAAAAGTGACATCCAGCACAGAACTTGTAATATTTTTACGTTATACATAGATAGAAAACATCACTGCACGTTAAACCTTCAACAATTCTTATACAAGGATAGCTTCAGGTTTTAATTAAAACTTTGGTCTGGTGGCTCAATGGGTAGAACATCCAGCTGGGATGCGGAAGTCTCCCAGTTCAAATCCCAGTCTAGTCACCAGGTGTGTCCTTGAGCAAGACACACAGCGCTAGCTCATTACCATATGCATACGAAATGTTGTAAGTCGCCTTGGATGAAAGCGTCTGCTAAATGACTAAATCAAAATTTGAACTCAAGACAACTTGTCTTAAGATCACTGAAATTTCTGTTAATTCCCATCAAGTTAAGAATGTGCATTGTACAATTTAGAAACACAGAAAAAAAAGTTCCCAAACCATCTTAAAAACTGAATTGAAATAATATGGCTTTACAGTTAAACCTATTACATCAAATCATTTACAACACCAAAACAGCCATTAGGTCGAACAGAACTCAAGTAAGCTCTGAAATTTGACCATACACGTTTGTGGCCCATTTTGTACATTTAAAATTGAGGTGCCTCTGACTGAGGACTAGGAAAAAGACGCGTGTCCAACACTTCCAAACGCAAGTTACTGATGTTAGTTTTCTCAGTTGCTCTTGACCTACTTACCTCCATTACCATAAACAAAAAAAAAAAAAGTTAGGACAGTCTACAGTGACTAAATTATACCGCACATTTACCATATTCTGCATGGAAAACATTAATGTTGAAAAAAAGAAATTCACAGACGTACAGGTAGTTAAATTGCTGGTTTGATTAATCATTTTTGTGAATTTTTTTTAAAGCATATATTTTCAGATAACTGCAAATATGTTCCAGTACAGCCTTGACTTTTACCAAAGTGAAAAACATACTCCCATTTTCTTATTGGCAAAAAGCACAGGCATAACTATCCTTCACCTTAGTCTATAGTACATCTCTCAGGATTTCCACTGAAGGTTTGGGGTTATTGCAGCCTGTAATGATTTAACCAAACCTATTTATTTTGGCATCTTCAGCTGTACATGCATATGTAGGCTGTAACCATGTTTTCAAGGAATATACCTTTTTACCTTTTAATGAAAACATTGGTAATAACATGAATTTGACTTTTTTGCCTGGATGGATGCTAAAACTTCAAAACACTACTGCTTAACAACATGCCAGCAGTGAACACTACCATTTATTATGGAATCTCCTACAGTTACATATATTTAGTCTGATGCGAGCACAGGTTTGCAAGAAAACATTAAAACAAACTTAGACATTCATTTGGCCATGGCTTTTGCATTCACACAAATCCCTGTGCATATTGGAGTAAGCAAGATGCAACACGTGACAAGGAAGTTTCTGGAAACTAGCTTCAGAGTTACACATTTATCAACCTCTGTAAGTGCAAAAAAAAAAAAAACTACCACAAAGATTAAGCTACCAGTCGAAATACGCAATAAAACGCACACTTGGGTGACCTACGTTGAAGGTATCCAGACAGCGATCGAAAGGTAAAAGCAGGTCACTGGAGGGTGTGCTGTTTAAACAGTAAGCTCGCCACACGAATTAAATCTCCAGATTTTACTTGCCACTTAATTCCCCATCTTTCTTTTTTACCTTTTTACGTTCGTCGCGAAGCCTGCAAACTTCCCGCGGGAGATCGACTTTTCTATTTCTTTCGGCCATCTTCTCGTGTAGCCGATAAAATGAAAGTGTTTTGAGTTTTATTAATCACAAGTACAACTCAGGGGGCTGTGAGTCCTAAAGAAATGTTTATGAATGCAAATGCAGGAATTTCTCTGCCCGTCTGCTCTCCTTTTATGCATCAATGAAGCAGCGACAGTTATCCAAGGCTTCGGGATTGAGATCATTTCACATTCGCATTTTACGTTTACAACGTTTTATATAAATTTCCGATGAACTTATACTCCTCCGATCGTCAGCGTTGCCTGTCAACGTGCGCCATGTTTTTCTTTCTCCCGGTGCATTCTGGGTAAAGGGCTGCGAGTCACAACAGAACTAAAAAAAAAAAAAACGTGCTTTGCACGGTTCTATCTTCTATACAGTACTGCTCAGATAACGTTTTACATGTACACGTGCATTACGATTTAAACGCCAATAACTTTTAAATGATCCATTTTCGACAATAAACACGTTGGATTCATGCGTTTTCATTTCCTTCAATTCTTATTTTCTTATGTCATTGGAGATATTAGGCCCAACTTTCTTGTTGGTTAATTCTTATGGGTGCATTTCAATAGAAGAGAACGGCGATGTTGCTAATTAAAACGGAAACTAATAAAATACCACTGGATTTATTGGACTGAAATCATTGAATGAGCAATTAAAGTTTCTTGTCTTAACACGGCACTTTTTACATGCGCCCAAATCTGTCAAACACGGCGCTCAAGATGCTGGCATAACATCATTCAAAATGTGAGGAGTTGGTGTTTCTTTCTGCCCGGTTGACGCCGGGCGTCATATCAGGCGCTCATATGTTTCGATAGCTTTAACAGCTGTGGCAGTCACAAGAAAACTCTGTAGAATGACAGATAGCGACAGAGCTGCATTAGAATTATACTATGCAAATCATTTTCTATTTGCATGCAAAAGAGGAACAGACAAAACGAAAGCCATTTTGTAGAGCTACCCTATCCTCTTACTAGGATTATCGAATTATTAAATGAGTCTTGTTTTAGTTGTTCTTCCAAAATGCCACAAACTTAAAAATAGGTTATATAGAAAACTTTTTAATTATTTTGGGAGTTTACTGACACAACGTGATCGTGCGAGTTCAGGGTGGCATTTTATCGCTTCCACTTTCTGTTAAACAGGCACGATACATGATACACTCAGCCTGTAAGCAGCCCACGCCAGTAAAAACTTAAGGATTTATCGGCCTTGTATCCCACCGATGGGTTGCAACGCCCCTAAGGAAGGGTAGGGGAAAATTCTTGTTTCAGATTCAGATGAACTTTGCTAAAAACCCATTAAAATCATGCAGACGGAGGTGAACTGAAGCATTCGCAATAAGGGAGTCATTTATAAGACAGGCTCTGAGAAATCAATAGACAAAAGAGTAAATCTGCTAAGAGCTGTTTGCTAATAACGGGACGATTAGGATTCCTGTGGCCCTTTGCACATCTGTCAGGCAGCAGCCTGATAAAGTTTCACTCAGTAGATAAAAAGTCTGTCTGCCAACACCCTTTAACATTTGAAAACACTAAAATGTTCAAACGTTTTAACCTGAATAAGGACCATGCGGACTTTATAAAGTATTTAGTAGAGTATAATTGCAAAAAAAAAAACACTGCTCTACGACTCTAATATGCAATAGTTACATACTTCTCCCTTTTCCAGTTTCTTTTGACTAAACTATTCAGTTAATATACGAGGACTATCCTTAGCTCGATGCGAAATCGCTAGTCTTATTAAAACGACTGCCCATTGACGAAAGCGTGAAAGGGAGTGACACGAGATGCATAAAATTCGTGCCATCAAAAACGGTTTCATTTTCAGTCACCACACTCCCGTATGTCACAATAACGGAAAGTGGGGGGAAAAATACAACTAAATTACTTCGTGAATATATTTAAAACCACCTACAAGCTACTACAAGTTACTAAACCATCCAGGCTCCAAAAGAAAGTCGAATCTAATGTAGCCATCAGATTCTCCTGTGTGGGCGTTTCCTGGAAGGGAACGCCCACCGACTTTGTAGAGAGGCGTGGAAAACTTTGGAGGTGTGTCCCTGGCAGTCACGTGTGTAAACATTTGCACGCTGACTTTCGGACACGTGCTACGGTGAAATGAAGGCCATTTGACATAAGGAGAGCCAGACTTCTGCTGACACATGCTATAGAACCTGTCATACCCAAACTTTACAAAGTTGTACATTTATACTCATTAGAGCAAAATAATAGTGCGTTATGATTTACGTTGGTTGTATTTTATTAAAAATATGCATTTAATACATATATTTATGTAGGGAAAAGAGCAGATTCCATGTATAATGGTTAAAAATAGTTCTGTAAATTGTTACATTTCCGCTATAATCACAGGCTTTCTTTATACCAAGATGTAGGTACTGAAAATTTGTACAGAACCAAAATCAAAAATCTTTGAATAATTAATTTCACATTCAGTCTATCATGCTAAGAAATGCTTTTATGATGCATTTCTTAGCATTTATTGATGCTCTTTTGTACTTTCTGCTACCTTTTCTGTACTTGCTGCTGCAACATTGTAATTTCCCCTTGCAGGACAAATAAAGGTTTCTTCTTCTTGTGTTGTAACTGTTTTGAGGTTATACTATGAACAGCCATGCGTGTTTCACAACTGTATTAAAATGTAACTGGTAAATTTTTGAAAATCCAAGGTTAAAAATGATGAAAATTATAAGAATGAGATGGCCTGACACTGCTGTCAGATTCAGTGCACTGACATCTCTCTCCTGGCCCCCAGTCTCATTTAGCATAAATTAGCATGAAGACTGATGAAGGTAGGACCTTTGACTACCTCAGTTAATACTGGTCAGGTTTTGTCTGTGAATAAACCACCGCATATCACATCTGCTGTGCCATTAGATTTCCACAAAGGTTTGAGAAAGCTACAAAACACCTTGCTCTACCCACGTTTGTCACTAAATTTCTTCAGAGTGCACAGTGTCGGGTAATGCATTTTATAAGCAGCAATTTGGTGTGAAAGACTGCTTGATGGCTAGGCACCGGCCTGTGGCCCAGTTTTCCAGCTGCGTTGGGTTTCAGTTGCCGGGTGATCTCTGGGACCAGGTGTGGCTGCTAGAAGTTGCCGGTGCCTGGCTCAGCAGACCTCATGTGCCGCTGAACACGTCTGTGCCTGGAGAACAAAGGGGGCATTGAGGAACATACAACAGCTGTCGCGCTGCCTGCCTGGCTGTTCACTCCCCCTTCCTGCCCCCTACCCCCATGGCCTGCTTGATGGGACAGTGTTGGCCCCCTTCCCCTGTGACTGAGAGGTCTTTAAAGAGAAAGTGTACAGCCTACACTCCCAACATGCACAGCTTCCAATGGAAACTGTTCAGACACTACTGGCACTGAAGCTTCTGATTATGAGCTATATATTTTGACATCTCATCAGCAGCAATGCAGCATGACAAACTGCACTTCCCATGCTTTGTTGTGTCACACACTTGCATGCATTGACCTGCCACATTTGCAAACGTTCTGCACATTTAATACAAACACTGCAACGACTTTAATTTGCCATTTTATTCCAACAATCCAGGATACCGTGAAAAATACATGGCCATTTCCTTCAAAGATGTCACGGTTTTTGTTTGGAGGAACATACTGTGTACCCCACCCTCCGGCTGCAGTTACATCAAAACCAAAAGTGAGATTTAGCTCCTTTGTACTGAATTTGTAAAAAACTTAAAATTAAATGTTCCCACACACAACTTGAAAAGTTAAATTAAATCAATGGCTATAACGTGAAAAACCAGAGCCTGTGACATAATCCAGTAACAGAGCAACTGAAATATAGATGCCTGCCAAAAAAGCAATTGCTCAGTGTTAGCTGGAGTTTCGTGTAATGAATTGCCCTTGTCTTGCAAGCATCTGTTAAGGAAATCATGGTCGCCGGTGACGCTGGGGCTACCCCTGGGCAAGAGGAGCTCAGCAGCTACAGCAGCACTGACATCTAGTGGATGACCGTGCTGCACCGCCTCACGTGCTCCCAGCAAGCAGAGGGCACTGTCGACGTTCATTTGAGCGACAGCCATTATACAGAGCACATACACCATTTTGTGTCAAATCACAGAGGCAAGTAGGACAGGAGACACTGATATAAAACAGAGGACTTTGCAGGACTGTGCACATGAAAATTTCTCAGGTATGCCTGTAGAACTTTGTTGTAATTTAAAGTTCTTTAAAATCCATAAAGGCAGACACTAAAATGGTTACTCCATCTGCAGTTTAAAAAAAAAAAAAAAAAAAAAAAAACCCACAGTATTGTATCATTACCACAGTAAGCAGATATTAGGTGCATATTTAAATAATGGTAAATGACTGTTGTACTCACAGTGGGAAATCCAAATTACATAGCAGATCAGTTCACTATAAAAACATTTGACTAACACTAAGAGTCTTTTCCTATGGGGCTGTTAGACAAAGGCAACCCCCATCCTTTTCAAAGTAGCTCACACCAGAGTAAAATTCCATAGCTGTCCATGACAGCAATTTTATTTAAAATACAAATGTACAAATATAGCAGCAAGTCATGGGGAACAAAAAAAAAAAAACACATTAAAAACTGTTTTGGTAAACTCAGACCTTAAGTGGTTTGACATAAAGTCAAATTCTTATGCTGGTGAAGCTGGCTAGCAGTCCACTTGATGAGCTCCAACCAAGAACAGGCAGCTGGAAAGTAAAAAAAAAAAAAAAAAAAGGCAGCACCAGCAACACATGCACATTTATGCACACTGTCCACACAAGTCACACCTTTAGCAGCATTCAGAGCGCTGAAGCAGCTCTGTGTTTTTGGCAGGTGCTCCAACTTGATTCCACATCAATACATAAAAAGCCATTCAATATGGCAGAAAAACCAACACCTATTTAAAACAAGTCTTGTGCATAAAGAAATAAAAATTTAATCTGAAATAAAATTCCCTATAATGCCTTTGACATCCAAACACTCAAGTGTCAGAGTGCTCTGGCTTCTCGCTGCTGGGGGGCGGCGTCAGGACACCCGTAGGAACAGGGGACCGATGAGTCTGCTCCACATCCTCCAGCTGGTATGACTGAGCCCTTTCCTGAGATGGCAACAGCAGCACATCAGGTAACAGCAGGGAAAGGCGTAACATGTACCCATTTTCTTATAAAGAGTTTACTCTTGGCCAGGAGGGACTGTTCCAACAATTACACAAGCAGGATCATTCCAAATAGTGTCAACTACAGTCAAAAGACCAACAGCTCAAATGCCACAAGCCATTCAGTGATACTACAAACCAGTCCTTACCAGCCAGTCTAGGTACGCAGCGTGGACCTGTATACTGTGCATGTCCTCTGCAGCAACGCCTCTGAAGGTCTTCAGCTGAGAACCACCCGTCTCCCGGATTGACATGGCAAAAGGGACCATCCATTTCACACAACGCTCCATGTCCTGCCACTGAAAACCTTAAAGGAAAAAAAAAAAAAATTAAAAATTAATCCTCCAAATGGGACTCCAGTGCAGGTTATGCATCAGGGTGTCACTGATACACCTGTTAAACTGCTTTATGTTAGCAACGTACACAGGCCTATGCAGCCCCACACCTTACCCGAGACCTTCTGAACAAGTTCCAGTGAGGAGAAGTGGAACAAGGCACTGGCAGCCAACACTCCGTAGGAGAAGTCCAGACACTGAATGTCAAGCACACACACATCTAGAAGCTGGAGGGGGAGGGAAGAGAAAACCCTGCACTTGAGCCCTCCCGAACAAATAGCATTCAGCGACACATGCAAGGTAGTCAGCCGATGTCACCACATGCATTTATTGAGCCCTCTGGCCTACTGTTCGAACCACTGCTTCATGTAGGAATATGCGTTTGGCAAAGAACTTTTTACAGCGGCTCGTTTTTGCATCCCTTACCTCAGCAATCTGTACAAACGTAGCTTGTGGGTACTGGGGTAGCAGGACCTCTTCTACATTCTTTAAATAAGCCACTTGCATATAGACATTCAGCCATGATATGGGTGTCACCGGACTCAAGCTCCACTTCAGTTCCTGCAAAAGGACTCATGTGAAGAACTTCTAAAGGCCTGAAGAACACTTCCAAAATTGGAAATGTGGAGAACACGTGATGCTTTAGAAAAGGCTGGGTCCACTATGGCCTTTCAGTTATACAGACCTTCATGATGATCAGTTCCATGTTTAGGATTTCATCTTCAGTGCAAGCTTTGTCTGTGACATACGCAAACTGATGGACTTTTGGTGGGTAGATTTCCTGAAAAAGGTGCACAACCATATTACATTTGCTGCTTCTAATACTAGAACATTACAGATATAGGTGTAATGTCTGGAAAAAAAGAACTTGCAAAGTGTTACCTCTAGCTTGGCAGCAATGAAAAGGGCTGAAATGCCAATAAGTTGTAGCGTTGTTTTAACAATGTTCCTCTGTGTAGCCATGAACCGGTCAAAGAAGTCTTGGGCCAGGTAGAACGTTTCCCTGTGCAGCTTGTACACTTCACAAACCTAAAGGGCACACGTAAAAGGAATAAAGTTCACAACAAATAAACAAGCCAGAACACTGGGCTGTCCTGTCAAGTGTAGTCTAGTGTGACAAAACTTGGTGGCTCATGTTTATACAAAAGTGTGAACCTTACATTTTAAAAGGCCTTTTGAATGTTTAATTTCCAAACAGTTGCTGTGGAAAAGGCCAATACACATTAGCAGACGGTAAAAGAACTGCCAAGCTAGCAGAAATGAAATTTCAGCAAACACACGAGAACCTTGTCACAGAGCTGCAGTGAGCAGGCTGCTGAATGCTACCTCCATAAGCCAGTCTAGCAAAATGGCCCTCATCTTGGGCTGCAGGTGTGGATGTCTCTCCATGAAAGCACCATCTCTCTGATACGACTGGTCTTTCTTTAGCAGGTTGCTCCACACCTCATCGCTGTTGGCCCAGCTGTTCAAATGAGAACAAGTGCAATTTAGATCGGTCACTAATTGGGCTAACAATACAAAAAAGCTACACAAAACATTTTAAAATGACCCACAATACACATAAAACTACAGGATACATTAAAGAGGAACAGAATTACCAATCTGACATTTTCATATATTCTACCATTGGCAACTGAGTGTTACAACAGCTTCCAGTGCCATGCATAACATACCAAAGGACAGGCAGCGGGGAGGACCTAGTGGGGGTGACACAGAGGTCCCTGAAGCCATACTGCACAATGCCCCATAGGCAAGCATCACTGGAGACGAATCCCTCGGCTTCACACACTGGCGTTGTGGACCGCTTACATGGACTCGTGGCAGGATCGACACCCTGGCAGGCCTGCACAGGATAACAAGGGTACAGAAGCCAGAGCAATGACCTTACTTACTAACAAGCCAAATTAGCCACTCCAAGGAAAGGAGGACAAAATAATGTTGACAATTACAACCGCACACCATTGGGATAGCACGTGAGACTTAGGACGCTGGTGAGGTATCAATGCAAGATATTTCACAGAAAGGATAAATTTTTCTGTGATAGTGAAACTTTGAGAGCTGAAAATTTCATTACACTTCCACAACATACCTGAGACTCATACTGTTTCTTCTTTGTCATGTCAGCAACTTCTTCGTCTGGATCTGGCAAATACTGTGAATAATAATAAAAAAATTAAACCAATGCACTCAAAATTGAGTCTGAAATAGACGGTATAGGCAAAGCTACTGATGAGAGTTAAGCGCTGATTTGGTCTTACAATAGCAACATCTGCCTTTCTTTTCCTCGATCGCGTCGTCGTGTCCTTGGGCTTTTCTACTGAGGCGGTTTTCAGTTCCGTTTTGGCCCTATAAAGAAATTAATATATAAACACTCGTTGTTGCACGTGTCATTTTGCATCGTTTAAGTGTTTGCAAAATAAATGAACTACTACCTATTTGGCCTTAATAATGTGAGTCTTAAGAACTGGGTCGTAAATGGATACGTACACTTTCCTTGGCATTATATCTTCGCGACGATAATATACGACGTGCAAAGACCCTGGAAAACAATATTATTATTTTAATTTTACAAAACATAAATATAAACCACCCAATCCCAGCCCCCAAATTTCCTAACCAGCAACCCTCTCACAAAAACCCATAAGGGCTACCATTAACTTTCTACGCGGGGCATGGTTAACTGGGGCACATTGTTAAATGCAGACAAACCATGCGAAAGAACGACACAATCACTTGGAAATTAAACTTATACAAAGCTGAAAATGAATATTTTAAGTACCGAAAGATCGGATGGTTAAAACAAAAGGAACACTGGCAAAAAAGCTGCACATTTCTTGTTTGGATCAGGCAGAAAATGGCCGAGCAACCTCAAGAGCAGTTTTCACAAACTCGATGTCTAACAACTTTATAAGAAAAAAGCGCAACGCATCAGATGCAGTCATTGCTACATACAAGGCCTCCACAACGCGATTCTTCGCTTTTAACCACATGTTAACTATAACAACTTTTTAAAGTTGCATGCAAAGTTAAGATAGCCAAGTAGCTAACTACCCATGATTCACTTCTTACCTTTAAGAAATGCACGACTAAACTGGTTTAAGAAAAATATAACCAATTGCACAGATAATGCTGATGCCGATCCTATGTACTCATTCTCAAAAGTATAGTGATTTTTCTGGGCCTTTAATGATGCCAAAAGCCGAGGGCGGACTTGTTCAATATTGCCCGCTTAATATGCGCTGGCGCCGTGAGTTTTGCGCCTTATAAACTGCACCTCTGCCTGTCTAGTCATAAGGGGCGTCTAAGACTGGCGCGCATGTTTAACAATGCACACTTTGGCATGGACACTGCACTATAACTTTCACATTTAAAACCGTGTCACAGCTTTGCAAATTCATACGAACTCCGACGACCAAAGAAATGCGTCAAAATTACTTTTAAAATCTTATTCCAAAGTTGCATAACATTTGCCGGCAAATTGAGTGGGCGTGGCCTGGGGCGGGACTTCATCCAGGAAGTGTTTTTAAAAACCCGCGTGGCTCAAGTGTGTAAGAAGTAAACAATGCTGGAGCAATTATCAAAAACAAGCGAAAAAGCGTGTTGCGGTGTTTATTAAAGGCAGAAAGCAAATGTCACTTATCTTACTTCTTGACTGTTATGGTTGTCATAGTCAAGAAAACACAAACTCGCTATTTTTTTTTAAATGTGCCGCGTACATACAAGGAAAAAATGACGTTAAATTAGGTGCCGCCCAAGTTAAGCTTTATTTGATCCAATCACCAACTCATATGGTTTTTTTTTTCATCGAAGATAAATGTTATAAAGTAGTTTATTTACTTTATAGTATTTTCATTAAAACGTTTACATTAATGCCAGCATTTAAAGTCGATTTTATTAATTATTTATGCTATTAATAATATTTCAATATGTGCACAGTTAAACTTTGACATGTCACATGACACGAAACCCAACATATGTACGTTTTGTATGCTTAAAAGAATAGATTATAAAAAATATGTTGGTCTTTTTTGCACAGCACAGTTTAAATATAGCAAACTTTAAAAATAAATATGAATGAGATACGAGATTTTAGGTAGTGTAATTTAATGTTTTCAGCATCATTTAACCCAAGTAACCACTCTTACGTCGTATCTACAGCAAAACAAAACATTAACATGCATGTATTTTACCTGCACATTTACGTTGTAGTTTTAAGAATAGGTAGTTTAAAAGAATTACAGGACAACTGCCTATTGAATTGTGAGCCAGTTTGTCATTTATGGTGCGTTAATTAAATAAGTAAAATAACAGTAATAACGTGCACCTATTCTAATAATTCTTTGCAAATGTGTCCCCTTTACCAAAGCTGGTCCTGGTTAATCAGTACACAACTTAAAAAGATTTAAACTGTAAATGCATTACAGCTGATTAGTAGATCCTCTGAGCCACATTTTCATCCATTGGAGATTGAACCCTATCTTCTGCAGATGTGATAAAAAAGCACACATTGTTTCATTGTCAAATAATTCTCAAGTTGATTAGAAGGTCCAGTGTAACTTAATCCAGCATGTAAAACGTATTCCTTTTAATATTATTTCCCATATAATGTTTAATTTGAGGTTGTTAATGCCCCTGTTTACACTGGTTGTCTGCAGCTCAAATCTACTGCTTGTCCAGAGGATACTGTGTTGCCAAAAGCAGCACATAACCTGTAGAGTGAACTAAATGATCAAAACAATAAGAGATGAAGAAACATGTTGTCATGCTCTTGTTTGCTGCTGAGAGCCTCATAAATGTCCCTAGCACCTACAGCGTTTATTCGTAGAGAAGATAAAAGTAGAGAGAAGGTTAGTGGCTGCATTGTCACTGTTTCAATTCACATTGAACTTTCTGTTTTTGTCTCCATGGCTTGTTTACTTAAGGGCTAAGCATCTGTTTTTGTCCTCGTAACATTATTAATACTTGCAACAAGGAGCTGGCTCTGAAAGTATAATCTATCCTAATTTATGCTCAAAGTAAGATATATGCAAAATAAATAATTGCTGTCTAATTAAATTTTACTCAATCAAGTACATTGTCCTTTCTGGGGTGTAAATCAACTGAATCATAGTTCCTCGGAACTTCTACTACTATTTGTTTGCATTGCCACTCCATTTGCCCTTGATGTGGAACTCTTGGGCCGCCTTTCACTGTGAATAGGCATGTCCAGACCCATGGGAGAAAGGCTCACCTCCTCCAGCAGCTCCCAGCCCTACTGTCAGCCCAAGGGGAGAGCGTGTCCCTCTGTGGAGGGCGTCCTTGGCAGATCGCCGTGCGCCGGAGCTGGCCGGGGGCCGGCGTCCTGCCCTTGTCCGACATAAGCTCGCTCGGTGAGTACAGGCCCCACCTTTCAGGCTCTTTCCAAAGTTTGCTCCAGATGGCCAGCAGCCCTGAAAGGCAGTCAACATGACAGGACTGGCCCAGGATACCGCATTACCCCGCCGCCTGGCCTGGAGCACTGCCTACCCCCTGCCCAGCTCGACTGGGCAGCTCTCACTGTCAGATGGGCTCTTTAGCAGCCAAATAGTGGGTTTATCCAGTTTTTTTTGTTACAATTTATTTTGCAGAAAACTAGTTGTTTTTTTTTTTCCCCCACTCATTCATACCACACATGTTAAACACAAACCATTGTCTTTCTTGGGTGTGTACGTCCCACAGACAGCATGTTGACTTAGAGGGCTAAAGAGAGGTGGGGATGTTCAAAAACCCAGTCTGAGGTAATAATACAGGAATGAAGCAGGGCAGGGTGGCAAGCTGATGTACTGTTACTACAAAGATACAGTATAAGTCATGTAACTATCAGTTAAGGCCAAATGACGATTGCAGTGTGACGCCTCCGGGGAGCGATCAAAGAAAGAACTTCGTTGGACTGAACTGCTGTAAATGGTATTCTTAAATGCACTATCTGATGTTTAACGTACGTGGTTTAAGTTACTGTACTTATTTACTGGGTATTAAGCCTCATAGTGACATTTTTTCTTCTTTTTCCAAAAATTTTCTATGATTTTGTAATTGTTTTAGAGTGTACAATAATTTCATTTCGTATCCAGTGGATAATCTGAAGTAACTGAAAATAAAATTGTAGGATATTTAAGTCATTTTATTCGTTTTTTTTTTCCAAGTGAATTGAATGCCTTGTGCAAAAATACTGTATTTACAAGCATCTTCTTAATTTGCAAATAAAATTCACTGAATTTCTGTATTGAAGCTAAAAATGTAAATATAAAATCTTTATGCAGATAAACATAACAACCTGAAGTTCATGTGTTCAAGCAAATGTGAAACAGTTAAGATATTAAAGCATAAAACATTTTCTTACACCGCTACATGAATGTACAGTATTAACCAATATTCAACGAAAAGTTTTGGATTAAAACACACACATATTATATATATTTACACACTACATACACATATATACACAGACATATACATCACACTTTTACACACTTCCACAATGTATATGTTTCTAAGAGATTTAATCGTATACTTTTCCAACATTATTTTGGCAAATGCTTTGCGTTCACATGCAGCACTTCAAGTGTACAGTACACACACACACACACACACGTCTGTCATCAGAAGGAAAGTGTAAACATTGGTGTGTTTGCCATTAGGGCAGTGCTAATCAGGCTGTGACCGTCTCCTGCATTATCGCCTAGGATTTTACTTAATAAAAATAACAACCTTAATAACAAACAAATATACTGTTAGCACCTTGTCTTCCTTGGAGACAAACTGCAGGAGAAGCTGATGATCACAAGAAGAGAAGAATCATCAGAGAAGAGGAGCACCACTCAGTAGTTGTAGATGTGCTGTGGGGGCTGTTTGAAGTGAACACGGTGCTTCTGTGCCGCTGAGATGCGTGTTATGGCCAGGTTCCTCCTGTGGAGGGCGCTGCGGGTCAGCTTCTTGTGCTCATCGTGCGCCCTTGCTCTCTGGACATGCAGGCGGAGAGCATCGTGGCCCAGGACAACAGCCCAGGCTGTCATCTTCCAGAGGACCGCACGCTGGGCAGGCGCTGACCTGCAAGGAGTCATAGTGAAGCGTCAGGTTACTCGAAAGCGAGTCAAAACAACCACTCTGCTCCATGTCTCGATGATATGTGACCTTCCAGAGGTAGGAAATCTCAATTTCATTAACTACAAAACATGTTCTACGACTACACTGAAAAAATCTTACTACAATCAAAGTGTAATAAAGTTGAAAAGCTGAAAATGAATTTTAGGTCCTTTAATGCTAAGTTCCATGGTTACCTAACCTCGGCCATACAAAACTACTTTGGTCACCGAGGCCCTTAAGTGTTTTATCAAAAACAATAACCTCTGATCTTATGACACTGTACAAAAGAGGAAGTAGATCCCGTAACAGTTTTTAATAATTAATACAAAACACTCCCTATCTGATAATAACTAATGGTGGGGGAGTATTGGAATACACTAATGCTGAGTTGTCAAGTATTTCCTATATTTACTTCTAACTTTATCTCTTGTCAAAAGGCCCGATTAATACAACTGTTCCCCATCATACGTAAGAATTCTGAACAAGTTATTTTTCACAGCAACTCCATATTAGGTCTGTTTTGAAGATCCTAATCACTGAATCTGCAGTTTCCAAAGTACATTCATTTTATGCAGTTCTGTTTTGCCCAACACCATTTAATGATCAAATGAATTCCAAATGACAAACGCTAATTAACTTTTGTTAATAGAAATATAGACAGAGCTGATTTTCCAATGACAGCATTTACTGTGTACTATTTACTTGGGTATTGACAGTAATGAATAACTGACTAAAGCCAATGAATAAATTGCAAACTAGAATTTATGAGAATGCACCATGTGACTTAAATATCGATTGTGGAAGATGCCTTTTGACCTGAGAGAGTCTTCCACTTTCTCCTTCATTTCCAGGTCCTCTTGGTTGTCCCGGAACCGTAGTTTATACACAGACATGCTGGGGTGTTCGATCAACAAGTCCTCCAGAGGGTCCACTTCCGGCAGGGACAGGTTTTGGCTCTCTGTATTCACACAAAAATCACAACCCTCATATCGCACATCTCACCAGCACCAGGAACGACTATGTAGTCGATTTTAGCTCACCGTGAATATTAATGACAATCCAATCTCCATCTTCACACTCATACAGATCTTCAAAGCTTTTGTTTCTGTCAGCAGCATTAATGCTGTCCATTACGTCTGTCTCATTATTATTACCAATCAGATGAGTAAGTAGTTTTCCGAACATATTCGGTTTGTTCTCTCACTGCAAGTTAGATACAGAAAAAACAAATGTCAAATACAGTACTTATATGCAGTACATGCCCACATATATAAAGTATATATGTCTCCCCCTTGCGGATTGTTTATGAAAATACCAATACATTTAAGCATCAATAACAGCTCTATAAATGCACAGTATTTTACCCGATATCACCTCTGTAGTGGATTATAGTCTGTTTTATACTAATCTGGGTCAAGGTCGCTACCAAATTAACATTAACACGTTTGGCACTCTTCAACACGATGAGTGGGGGTGTCATTTTTCTTGTACTAGTTATTTTTATCCAGTGATTTAAACGTCTCACCCTAGTTAAAATGCCGCGTACAGAATGTGTACTGATAATTGTAATACATGCCTGTATTCATTTTATTAATCAAACCCACCAAATGTAAAAAGATACCAGGATATAGCAACGTGATTGCTTGCCTTTTATTACGTTATTCCAAAGTGAGTGTTTTGCAGTGCCACAAACGAAAAATGTTAATAAAGAATAGTACATGGCACCGTAATTGGTCAAATACAGTTTATTTCAAACTCTGCAATTTGATGTTTGTATGCATTAAAACGGTAGGCTATGAATTTGAAAGCAGAGACCGCGAAAGAAAGAGAGCGGAAGAGAGAGAAACACTTTACATGTAACACCAAATAAAGTTCCATCGTATTTAATAAGTGCGTCTGAACGTTTCTTTAAATCCATTTAATTTCACCTCGATGATGAGCGCATGCATGGAGTAACTTTAGTATTATCGTATGCGCTATTATTTATTTGTGCAGAATAAAACAATGCAAACAACCTTTCCTGTTATCAGCAGCATTTGCTTGTTCAAAAATATCAGCCCATGTTTTGCACATCCCGACATAACCGATTAAGGGAAGAATTAAAATTTAATAATAAAGTAACTGCAAATGGTGAGTGTTTTATTATTATTATTATTATTATTATTATTATTTAGTTATAGTAGATAATTACTTTTACTGATACCGATCGTGACAAGCCAGTGCAAGTTTTTCCAAAAGGTTTCAAGTGTCATATGTAATGTCTTTACGGTACATAGCTATTTTAGGGTGTATCAAACGGATAGAATCGGTTTACAGGTTCAGCAGGGCACACAAGTACACAATTTAAAAACAAGACATTTTACACGGCATTTTGCATTGTATATGCAGTATGTCTCAATTTGTAGGTTACTTGTCGCTTTGAGTTATGCAGTATATTACCTGAAAATGAGAAAGTGGACGATCTGGTGATAACTTGTAGGGATAATCACAAAACACTACAGATGATTTTTTTTCTGAATGTCCCAGACTCGTTCTTGTTTATGAACTCGGTGTTTTCTCCTCGCATCCTATTACATCGCTAAACGTAATCGATCCCACCTTAAAAGGCGGAGCAACCGCTAATATTATGAAATAGTAGATACAGTATTCCAGCTTGTTTACTTAAGACATCTGTCCATTCTTTACTTTATATAAATGTAATATAATTGTAAATCATATTATACACCGTGTATAAGCTGTGGATATGTGTATAACAAAATATATTTATAAATGTATATCCCAGAAAGTAAAACCAGTAAGTTCAACCCTGCATCAAATTCGCAATAAATAAATAAATAAAGTAAAATAATAAAAAAATAAACAAAAACAAAAAACAAGCCTGAGTTGTGTAGAATTTAGCTATAGATGGAAAATTGATGGAATAATTTTTCATGTTCTGAAACGGAAACGCCATGGAATAATAAACCAAATTTACAGTCATAAGTGACGGCACGGTGAAATCGTATAATTATATAATGTGCAACGAAGATATGACTGTAATAACATTCCTTTCCCAGTTGAATATCCTAACTATATAAATTACAAATATAGCAAACATCCCGACGCTGTGGACACAGAAACACCAAAGTCCATAACACAACACAGGAAATGAGCGAATGAATCCATCCCAGGAAGCGTTTGGGCTCTGATGCTGATGTCAAAGTAACCCTGTGCCTTTAAAGTTGAAGCTTTTACTTATTTAAAGAGATCAAAAAGAAACACAATTGCGGTAGGACGTTTCTTCCCCCATGAAACGTATTTTTTTTCCTGAAAGTACGTGCAAAAAATGATTCAATTGGTTATTATAGCTGTGTATTATTATGCCATTTAATATTCGCAAGAAGCAAACACAAACTGAAATGTATGCGAGATTGTTGTGGGTGATTTTCATGATGTAGCGCAGACGTTGTCTTTATATTCTTAGAGTCGATACATAGATTAACAATTCTACGTTAAATTAGTTCGAATAATGCTGTCATAAGACCGGTATGTATTTAAAAAATAGATATTAATTCCAAATGTTACCAGAAGATGGCTCATATGACTCACAAAGTAGTCATGGTATTTGGCAGACAGATTTTTAATCTTTAACTTGTGGTGTTGTTCATAGAGTAATTATTATTATTACTGTTACTACTTTTCCTGTATTATTTAGTTTTGCTCAGTTTGTCCCTCTTTTTACAGTGTTATATGGTCATGATAATATCTTGCTCTTCACAGATGACTCCACGAATTGATGATGTCATGCAGCTTTGCTGCAGGCTGTCTGCCAACCAAAATATAAAGGTTGCAGTGAAGAATTCTGGGAAAGGTGCAGTGGTAGCTGGAGCTATTGCATTTGCAGGAGGGTTACTGGGAGGTCCTCCAGGCATAGCTGTAGGTGAGTTTCGTGAAGAGTATTTCCCACAGATGAAAAATAAAATTTCCTTCTTCCTTCAGGCACTAGAAGGTGTGGTTTGCAAATTTTAATGTTGACAAACATTTTTTTTGATAGCAATTGCCAAAAAACAAAAGCAGTAATATTTACATATATGTTTCACCTTATGCTCTTCATAAGTGTTAAATCATCCAACTGTGAATTACCATTTTAATTCTTTTCTCATATGTGTTAATGTTTCCTTTGGTAGGAGGTGCAGTGGGAGGTCTGCTGGGATGTTGGATGACCGGTGGGCAGTTCAGACCACTACACCAGATCATCATGGAGTTGCCTCCACATGAGCAACAAAAGCTGTATGCTGACATCACAGCGGTCCTTAACTCACTGGACTGGACTGATGCAGCCCAGCTGATTGCGCTGGTCACGGGCAATGCCACACTTCAGCAGCAGGTGGTGGCAGCTATGCTCAGATATGTGACTCAGCAACTCAGAGCAGAGGTGCAGTATGAAGACTGACCCCCCTCCCAACCTGGAAGTGGCTCTGGGTGCCTTAGACTCTGTATCCATAGCTGGATGGCAATACCCTTTTCTGTAAGGACACTGACTCTATGAGGAAAGGCTAAATTTGAATATGAGTGGATTGACTGCAGTGTGATTTATTTATTGTCAAAAGAATGAAGCACAACAGGTCCACATATTGTTGTAATTCATTTGAATCATATAATGTGGTACAAAACATGGTGCATCATCAGATGTTTGTGTGTTTACCTACACTAAAGGAAGATATGCCAAATCATATATATTTAACAATTAGTGTGTTTTTATGAACTGTTTATTTCAAAAGATGGTCCACTGGGATCACTATTGTCTTTGTTTTATAAAGAGCGTGATTTTTTGCAGTAGAATAATTTGTTCTGGTTGTGTGAACAAATGAAATAAAACAGGTGAACTCTAATAGGTACATGATAAGCAGACTATAAAACAGTTGATCTGCCTCTGAATTAAAAAGATGAACATGAAATTAAAATTAAACATGCACATGGTGGACAACGTTTAGTCAACGAATGTGTGAGCATTTCTTGTTGTTTGGGGAAAAGAAAAAAGCGGGTTTCAATTACATTGTTTGACTGTAGTGGATATCTGATGGTGGTGCTTGATTTGGTTTGTAATGGAAAAAGACTACATTAAAATATTTAATGTAATGGAAGAAAAAGCGTGTTCCAAAACTTTGTTTGTCTTCATGTGCCTGAATTGAAATGAGCTTTATAAAAAACAGTGATCAATACTATTACTGCCGTGATAGTTTGGCGCCTTGTCTGGAGTGCCAGCCTATCACGGTATGATGCCATGCTGTCTGGGATAGGCTCCAGGCTGCCCGTGACCCTGTACAAGATGAGTGGGTGGGTAATGGATGGATGAATTACTACTATTGCCATTAATTACACAAATACTGTACACAACATTGGTTGTAAATTTTCAAAATGTAATTCTATATGGGTTCCAGTAGCAAATGATGGTTCATTCTCTGCCTCGTGGGCGATATGCTGATGTGGAGTGGACAATTAAATCAGGAGAAGAAATATGAGCAGATGGCACCTTATGTGCACTTTAAATAAAATAATGTCATTGTCCCATGAAGAAAACCTATATGGACAAGCAGTGTTTTTCTACATCAGTGGTTCCTAACTGGTACAACTTCAAGATCCATATTTCTACTTTGTAATTAGTGCAAGGTCCACACAAAAGTTAAATCAGCACACATTCAATTTTATTACTTTATTTTCATATACCGTGTCGTTGTCAATTTTATTTTATTCGTTTTAAATGATATATTCAGTAGTTTCTGGTGCCTGGAATGTTATTTGGGTTTGTTGCACAGATTTCAGTGTTATTGTTAACCGGAAATATCACATAAAAAATATCGGACGATAGCAGAATGTGGTGAGAATTCTAGCAGACCGCTAAGGGGTAGCATTGGCTGTCAGGTAGCTGTCCATTAGCCGCTACAACTGGAAACAGTACTTCAAAATAAAAGCACTGCACCGGAAATGTACCATACTTAAATATTTCGGATTTTTTTTTTTTTGACAAATGTTACATGATGGCAACTCACATTCGGTCCATTCAGTATGTACTCGCGACCCACAATTTGGCAATCACTGCTCTACATTACAATAGATTGCCATAACTATACTGCACATGGAGGACACAAAATATAAAAGGTAGTGTGCTTAAGAAGACTTTATAAAAAAAAATGCAATGTGTTTTTATTATAGGCTTTAATAATTAGAGAAATAAGTTATTTTCTGAAGTATTTTCTGGAGGAAATGTGTTTACAATTGAAGATCTAAGAATAATCTGATATATGTCACGTTCGCAGAACTTAGGCACAGGAGATGGGCGAGACTAATGTGCAAAAGGGGTTTTTAATACAATAAGGTAACCCAAAGGCACATCAAATAATAGGGTTCACAAATATCAGAATCAACAGGGCCAGGATCAACAAAGAACAGAATTTCAAGGAACATAACATTAACAACTGGCAAAAGGCTTGGGGTGCAGAGGGCAATATATATAAGACAACAGGTACAAACACAGGCAGGTATTAACTAGGGAAATACACAGGGCTGGCAACATATAACGAGGGGTAAGTATGTAGGTGACACACATGAGGAACGGCGATATCTAGTGGACACACGAGGTATGAGAGGCGGGACGTGACAATGTATACATATATTTTTTGCTTCTTTGATCTTCATATGTGTAACGTTTGTGCTACGCAGGTGAGGTGAGGTGAGGCCAAATGTGCAAAAAGTGAGGTTTTAATAAAGAGCAGAACAAAAAACTAACAGAGGAAGTGGGGTTTAACAATGGCAAAATACAAATAGGGAAAACCAGACCTAACAGGGGAAACAACCAAGGCTTTAAACTAACAAGACTAACTACAAGAATACAAAAGTAAAGTGAGCATTCTAACAGTAAGGTCACAGCACATTTAAAAGCTCACATCCATACATACAACAACAACCGACCAAGGACTAACAAACGCAGGGAGGTAAATAAAGGTACACTAATGGGTTGAACGACACAAGGCTGGCAATTGATAACGAAGGAATAACAGGTAGGAAAGGACAGGAGGAAAGGCGACATCTTGGGGACAGAGGAAACATGACAGGCAGGGTGTGACAATATGTTATAAATTTCTTCACGCAGGTGTGCCACATCCTAGAATTTTTTATTGTTGTGTGGACAGGATTAAAAAAAAAAAAAAAACACAGTTGATTTTAATTATGCTGATAAGTGACTAAACCACGTGCTAAATGAACAAAATGTAAACCACACATGTATAATGGTTTCAGTTGTAGCATAATAAAAGAAAGGCATTTGTTTTTTAAGTCGGAAAACAGTTTACTCGTATGTATATGTAAAAGCTATCAAATGTGAGTCTAGTCTGTACTTTATCCTTAGATGTATTGTCCTTGTAATTCTAATGTGCTCAAGTTTAAAACTAAAGCCACAAAAGGTCCATCATTGTATGACTCAGCCTACAGTCTTGGCTGCTACTCAGAAGTCACCCACTCTTTTGGAGAAGCTTCTGACCCAATAATTCTGGTGCAACCTTGTATAAATGGAAACTGACTAAAGAAACGGATGGAACGGAACCCTTTGTTGTATGTGGTAACTTTTCCAGAGCAGCAAACTACAGCATCATGCTGTAGTGGGGACTGGAAGTGACTTATACAGAGGTCCACACAATGTTCCCAGGTTTGTTAAGTGACCTGTCAATCACAGCTATTAAATATAGCTAAGAGTAATACGATTATTAGTTGTACTATTCTGCATTGGTTTAAAACAAATGGTTGTTCTAATGATCAACACATATCCAGATGTATTAAGAAACTTTAAATTGAATATATTTTTTTACCATGGTACATTTCTCCTGTTCTCTACTTATTGTAAGAGTTTACCAGGTTTCACAGTGAACCTCTCTTTAGGTTCTGCTGTTTTCCTCCATGTGTTAATTAGTGAGTAAAGGCCAGTTCAATGTATATTTTTGAGGATGAAAAAAAAGAGTTTGTTTACTGCTTAGAAACTTCCAGCAGCAGTGTGTTGTGATCTGAGTAAATTTTTTTTTAATTCCATTGTGTCATAAAGTCTAGCTCATTGGTACAGATGAACACTTCTGTCTCGGTAGCAACAATGTTTCGCAACAAATTAGTTTGCTTCATGTTGTGGTTTGCCCAGCAGTACACATTTCTAAGAAAAGAAAGCCTCAAATACAAGTTTTCTATGGGAACTTTCAAAACTACTCCTTTGAATCTGAGGAGAACTAAATAAGTCCATGTTAGATGGTAGCATGATCAGCATAACTTATGAATCATTCTCACATGGTCATTGCACTTTTCCCTCTTTTTTTTTTTTCTTCTAACACTGCCTTCCAAATTGGAAGCTCTCCTTCCACACTTAAGCTTGTTCTGTGGCAGTTGGGGCAGTTTGGAGATTGACTGGCTAGTGCTGTTGGCTCTCGCTTGCAAACAGGCCTGAATCTGACCCTAGGACCTATTTGTGTAAAGTTTGATTATTCTCTTGTGAATGCGGGGGTTTGCGCCATGTGGTTCCATTTTTTTTCACAGTCCAAAAGCTCGTGTGTCTGGTGGACAGGCCATTGTGAATCATGTTTGCCTCTGTGTATATTATGTAATATATAAGATTATATAATTTATGGGCACAATGCCAGAGGTTGTTACTAATGATGGATGCCAGTCAAAGAATATGGTGATCGTAAATCTACAGCTGCTGCCAAGGCCTGCAGTAAGTTTCAGGGGAATACCCAGCATGACCTTCCACCCAGTAACTGGCATTGTTCAGCTCTCTGCTGAGCAGTCATTGGCTTGCCTAGGTGAATAGCTGCTTTTCCGGTAGAGCTGCTTGGGGACTGTCTACATTGCTTTTAACCCACATAATGTTTTTATAGTGTTACCTTTATAATGGATCTGCTATTTTTATGAATTACAGTCACTGCCTTCATACAAAGCATGTTAAATATCTGAGGTTTAGCTTGCTTTTCCATCACCTCCAGGCTTTAATGTCTGTGGTATAAAAATAGAAGGGCAGGGAAATTCTAGACTGCTCTAAAAGAAACATGCTACGGCAAAGTATAGTCCTCACTGCAGATTTTTACAGCAAGCAGGCAATCGTGGAAAGCCTTTCACAAAGAAATTACAAATTTAAAATTCTTTATGCACCCAAAGAGTGAAACACATAATTTTTTTTTTACCTCATGTCATTAAGCCCAGCCAACTGGTAGACAGATAATGAATACAGTGTTTGTGTTTCTTTAAGGAAACAATTTCTGTTTGAACTGTATTCAACACATTTGTTTCCTGTTTAAAATATAGTCATTGTCATACATATTTAGAAAATGGATTACACATAATGCTTTAACATTTTCTATTTGCCTAATTAGCATAAAAATATACAGAATGCACAAGGAACAAGTGCAGACAAGCAATAGTGTAAAATTGTAAGAGTCACCGTTACAAGGACCATGTGTCATTAGCTAATAAACACTCACTACTAAAATGGGCTGGGATTTTATACACATATTCATGTTTGAGAAAACGGGAAGGAAAACTGAAGTTTCGCAGAATTGCATCCTTCTTGTTTCCATTTGGTAACGAAGCAACTGGTGAAATCGTCATCAGTCTATATTTTTAAACAGAAGTGTACAGGCCAGCAGAAAGAAACATTTCATCCATGTGAAACAGATTGGTGCTTTTTATGTTTTACTGCTTCTAATAATTTATGATAACCTGCAAATAAATCTATATTTTTACCATTTCTTTGTTCTGTTGAGCAATGTCTGGTATGTAATGCAGAAGCAAAATTAATTAAACCGTACTTCTATGTAAATGTTTTTTCATTCCATGTTGAGACATTTTTGGTAAGCATTTGAAAAAAAAACTTTGGATGGGGATCCTTTTCATCAGTATACTGTCTTTTAGTGCTGCAATGTAAAACACACACACACACACACACACACACACACACACACAGTGTATACATACACAAGCATTACTTCGTAAATCAATCACCACCAATTTTTTTGGGTAAATGTGTTTGTAGAAATTTCAAGACATACGTATTAAATGAAACAATATATTCCACTGATTAATCTTAGGCTAATGCTAACTTACTGTGTTTTCTTTCTACAAAAGACACTAGAAAATTCTGTGTTTTAATTAGTTGGTTAGATTACTAAAATGCTTTGCTCTTTGGAAGTAAAAACTGCACATTAAAGTTTTTACAGAGCATTAAAAACATGGCCGATGAAATGATTACTGGGAGCACGAAATATGACCATATAAGTCCAATACTGTCCTCACTCCACTGGCTTCCTGTTAAGTATAGCACAGATTTCAACGTTGTCCAATGAACATACATGGCACTTAAAGGGGAAGCACTGGTGTATTAAATGGAGTTTTTCAATATGTATACTCCAAATTATTAGCTAAGATCTCAGAATGCAGGCCTTCTTTTTGTCTCATGCATACATAAAAAATATTGGTGCTAAAATATTTAGTTACAGAGTCCTTAGACTGTGGAATAATCTGCCCAGCTATGTGTAGGTTTCTATTATGTACTGACTCCAACTCTGAAATCCTTCTCTGCTCATATGCGGGCACCATCTGAGCAAGATGCCTTTTTAGAATTGCTGGCTACCAGTATACCCCCCTGGATGAGACCTTTCCCCAAGGGATGCGACAAGCCTACAGAGACCTTCTTCTACATTTGGAGCACAGACAGATTCTATAGTGCCATTTACATTGATAATCTCCATTATTAACTTTACATTGGGTATCAAATGTTAGGATGTCCAGGAGGGGCTGGGCAGACAGTTGACCTTTTTTTTTTCTCTACACTGCAGAGTTTGTGGTTTCTCTTCTCCCTTGTCACCTGGCATTAACTTTAATGTCAATCATCCATCCACTCTTAATTCTTTGTAACAACTGTAATGTCTTCCTGTAAAGCACTTTGAGAAGACTGGTTATGAAAGGTGCTATATAAAAATAAATTGAATTTAACTGAATTTGTTATTTGCAAAGGGTTTTATACAAGGGAAGTGAGCAATGACACAATTAAAACTTATTTTTGCATATTACTTTATTCCTATACCTCATAAGTAGTAATGTTGAACACATAATTCAAAGCACATTAAATCTAAGAACCTCCATAGAGTTTTCTGAGGTTGTGAGCACTTGTTACCAATAGTGACGAAGGCAATGAATACCTTCCGCTCCAGTGTTAAATCTTGCAGTATCGCGCTTCGCTACGTTGGCAATGTCTTCTTGTGTACGAAGGCGTTTCCCCTACAATGGCCCTTTCAGTTTGAGTATCAAATCATAATCGCAAGAACACGACAGCCGGAGTACTTGGTGACATGAACCCATATCCCATTATTTTGGGTTTTGTGGGGCAGAATGCAGGGAACATCTTTTTAGTTATATAAATTATATATATAGATATATAAAGTTATGGTAGTATCCTATGACACACTCCCATGTTATGTAGATGCAATACTACAAGCAACCTTATCCAAAAGTGTTCTGCTTTCCCTTAAAGGACACGTCATGTCTGAGACGTCACCTCTGTACAGCCTTAACTCTACATCAAACTATTTTGTGTTGTCTGTTTTGAATTAAACAATGTTATGACATATGATTTAAATTTCTTTTAAACGAATTTACATTTTGTGAATATGATGTTTTTGTCTACCACGTTTATATGGCTTTAAGACAGGAACCAAGATGCTATTTTTTTTTATAAGGCAATACATCTCACAGTAGAATATGTAGTCAAAACCTGTTTGATTAAAAACACAATTCCATAAACAACAAGAATATTATTTGTGATAATTTTTGGTATACATTATTTGCAAGATGTTTTCCTGTCTCAAAAGGCAGTTCAACACACAATGATATCTAAAATAATACACTAAAATAATAAATTACACAAACCAAAGTAAAAATGTATAACAGAAAATACTCTCAAAGTTCAGAAGTTCAGTACTGGCCAGACAAGTAGCCCCAGAGTCTGGCATCATGTTTATAACTTTTCTCATAATAAATGAAAACGGGCTTCACTGGTCACTGACATGCATGATTTATCCATGCAAGTTTCACAGCCTGTAATGCATGTTTACCATAATGGCAGCACTTGCATTTACCTACATTTTTCAGTGCAAAGTTCTGCTTCAGCGTCTGTTTATTTTTACAGCGTCTCTTAGTCTCTGTCTTCTGGTTGTAACATCACTTCTTAAAGTAGATGAAGGGTGTCCATGATACGTTCTGAACCTGGTTATATGGAGAGCTCCACCTGGCAGACACTGAATCCTCTTCCTCGTCCTCTTCATCACTGGTTGCCTCGTGCACAGGCTGTTCCAGCTCGTCGTCATCCGACCAGTTCTTCCCATTGCTGCCTCCACGCAGACGGCCCTGCTGCTCGTCCTGAGCCTTCAGGATCTGGGAGCAGAGGGTGCACACGCGCACGGGCTTAGGGGAGATGTTCCACAGGATACCGCGGCTTCTCGAGCAGTCCCCGCAGACCAGAAAGCCGCACTGGCGGCAGTGGTGCCGTCGGTGGGTGCGGGTGAACATGGATGAGCAGCGCATACAGATGGCCGACGCCCAGTCGGGAACCCACGGGGCAGCGAGGGATGGCTTGGGCTGTTCGGCCGTGTGCTGCAGCCTCTGAGAACGGCACTCCTCAATGTGCTCCATCCAGGCCCTCTTCTCCTGGGCCGATGCTGCGGACACGGAGAAGGACTTTTGCGGCGTGCGGATCAGCCACTGGTTCTTCATCTCCAGTGTGTCGTCCAGGTTCTCCAGCACCACATCCTCCAATGGGATGATATGCTGCTTCTTGTACCAGCGACCCTGGAACACGATGCTGCCGTAGACGAGGATGTCATTGAAGAGAAAGAACATCTTGGGCTGGGGTCGGTGACGGCACTGGGACAGCT
>JABJVR010000007.1:9141318-9167365 GCA_025773905.1 Chitala chitala | reverse complement strand
CTCTCTCTCTCTCTCTCTCTCTCTCTCTCTCTCTCTCTCGCTCTATATATATATATATATATATATATATATATATATATAATTTGTACATTCAGGAATTATTTCTGTAGAGAAAACTAACCTTTCAAATGAAAAATGTTCACAATCAATATCTTTGAGTTTGCCATGTTTACCTGCAGAAAAAATAAACAATCACTTGAAATTGAATAAATTCGTGTGTGTTATAAAAAAATTAACAACAACAACATGATGACCCATTTGCAGCCTTATAACTAATATATGTGCCAAGATCCTTGGAAAAGATTATTTTCAAAGACACAATAATGACTGACAAAAAATAAACAAATAAATAATAAAAATTACATTAAATTAAAAATCCATTTTGTCCATCAGGGATCCTCAGGTTTGCTGTACTGTTTGTAATGTTCACAGGTTGATTAATATTATCATGGACTTCAATGAACTGCCAGCGTGACAAAGTTCTGAAGAGCGGGGTGTGTTCTGCGTGCTAGAGGTACTGTTATGCTTGTTGGGGGAGTGTTAGCTTTAGCTGCTCGTTTGTACTGTTGACCTGCCAGGCAGTGAATGAGAGGGGAAGGGGCTGGCTATGGAGGAACACAGATTGCGGCTGTTCTCCAGAACACAAACAATGATTTCAGCCAGTGGATCGATGGAAGCCACCAGGGAGAAAACAGCAACAGCGGCCCTAATCAGAGAGACGTTTTGTGGGACACATGCCCCCACCATCCAGCTTAGGCTACAAAATTGAAATGTTCTGCAGGGGCCAGCTGGGGGGGACCAAACAGAAGATCAATGACAACTAGATGAATGGCAGAAAGGCGCACTGCAGTCGGTACAGACTGGGTGAGGAAATTCATATGGATTTTGGAATTATGGCAAAACTTGCAGTGTAACTGGAGCCCCCTTTTCTTGCTTGCCAAGTTCATATTCAAGATTTTTTCACGTGTGTCAAAAACAAGGGTTCTGTCATTTATTCACTTGTCATAGTTTGTAATTTAAAAAAGCATAACCTTGACATTCTGACAATCATGCTTACAAACTTTATTAATTCATGTACAGCTGTAGACATACACCAATCAGCCACAGCATTATGACTCCTGACAGGTGAAGTGAATAACATGGATTATCTCGTAACAATGGCACCTGGAAGTGGGTGGGATATATTAGGCAGCAAGTGAACATTATCTCTGTAAAGTTGATGTGTTGGAAGCTGAAAAATAAGTAAGCAAAAGGATTTCAGCGACTTTTACAAGGGCCAAATTGAGATGACTACAAGAGTGGGTCAGAGCAACTTTAAAACTGCAGCTTTTGTGGGATGTTCTCGATCTGCAGTGGTCAGGACCTACTAAACATGGTCCAAAGAAGGAAAACCGGTGAACTGGCGACAGGGTCATGGGCAGCCAAGGCTCACTGATGCACAAGGGGAGTAAAGACTGGCCCATGTAGAAAAGTTACTGTAGCTCAGAATTACTGAAAAAGTTAATGCTTGTTCCAATAGAAAGATGTCAATACCCATAATGCATTGCAGTGTGCTGCGTATGGGGCTGCATAGCCACAGACTGGGCAGGGTGCCCACACTGACCTGTGTCCACTACCAAAAGTGCGTACAATGGGCACATGAGCATTAGAACTGGGCAATGGCAGAAGGTGGCCTGGTCTGATTGACCAAATTTTCTTGTACATAATGTGGATGGCTGGATGCGTGCGTGTCACTTACCTGGGGAAGAGATTGCACCAGGATGTACTATGGGAAGATGGCGAGCCAGCGGAGGCAGCGTGATGCTTTGGAGATGTTCTGCTGGGAAGCCTTGGGTCCTGCCGTTTTTGTGGGGGCTGCTTTGACATGTACCACCTACCTAAACATTGTTGCTGACCAAGTTCACCCCTTCATGGAAACAGTATTGCCTGATGGCAGTGGCCTCTTTCAGTAGGATAATGCGCCCTGCCACGCTGCAAAAATGGTTAAAGAATGGTTTGAGGATCACAACGAGTTTGAAGTGTTGACTTGGCTTCCAAATTCTCCAGATCTCAATCCAATTAAGCATCTGGGATGTGCTGGAAAAACAATTCTGATCCATGGAGGCCCCACCTCGCAATTTACAGGATTTAAAGGATTAGCTACTGTTGGCTTGGTGCCAGATACCACAGCATACCTTCAGAGGTCTAGTGGTGTCCATGCCTCTACAGATCAGGACTGTTTTGGTTGCAAAAGGCAGATCTATTCAATAGTAGGTGGGTGGTTATAATGTTATGGCTGATTGGGGTATATGCACAGAACAACAGACATTCTACAACACACACACACACACACACACACACACACACACACACACACACACATGCTCCTCAGTGAGCACGGTAAGCCTGGTTCATGGCACATCATGTCTGGCAGATTACAACAGCCCTGTGTGAGGCTTGGGCCACAACAAAGTCAGGATTTGCACAAAGCCTTGCGGGCTGGCTTGAGATTTTAATAAAAGCATAAAAATGGAAACAAATTAGTACCCTTTTAATGCTCTATCTCATTTAACGCTTAGGTAGGTGGCATCCGCATCAACGTGTGATCCAAACCTGGATGAGGTGCAGAGGACGGGACGAGAGGCGAGAAGAGAAACAGAGACGAGGGTGTGAGACGTAGTGAGAGACGAAGGAGTGAAAATGAAAGGAAAGGGGAGGGTACGGGAACAGGGGAGCAGAAGAACAGAGGCAGAAATCAGAGACAAGATCTACAGATGGAAGAGAGGAGGGACAGGCAACATGAAGAGAGACATAGGGAGGAAGAGAGAGCAAAGGAAGGACTACGGAGCACATTAATAACCGTGGTAACAGTCTCAGTGAATTCGGAAATGTTAAAGTCAATATTAATGACCTCCTTTTTTTTTTAGAATAAATCACTTTTGTGTCAATTTATTAATTAAAGGAAAGTGTGATGTCCTGTTAATTGCTCTGTTATTTCTTTGCACCCTTATTAATTATTTGGTAATATTTTCTGGGTATTATTTCTTCTGACTGATCAGTTATGAGCATGTACAGTCATGGCTGCAACCTGTGAACCTATATGAATCTGTATGTAAAACAGATTGGAACCAATAGTGATGTAGATACAGTAAGGGCCAAAAAATAAGAGACACTGTCTTCTTGTAGGTTATAAATGGTGTTTTTGTAATTTGGCGGTGGGGGTGGGGGGTTATGGCACAATTTTGTGGCAGTGATAACAGGAATGGCCTTCACTGGTACCTTACCTATGCCTCTGCCCCCATCTTCTTTCTGGGAGGACTTTCATCCTTTGGTCTAGTGATGCCACTACCTGCAGCTGAACTGCTTTGTTACCAGACAGGTCATGAATAGCAAAGAAAGTTTTGCCTATACAGTAGGTCCTCATTCCAACAGAGTAAGCTAAGGCAGAGACCTGAAATGCATATATTATGTTTGTCTTTAATCTGGTCGGTGACTGTATGAGGTCCACCGAGGTCTTCCATGGGCCAGAATAAATCCAACAGCACCCAGCAGCATGGTCTGTTGGCAGAACAGAACCCAGTCTGTACAAAGGCACATTTCCTATATGACTACAAAACCCATTTTTTTGTAACAGATATCTGAAATATTCAGTGTACATTATACAAAAAAACACATTCAGAAATAGTGCAAAACCAGTTATGTTCTACATAATGTATCGCAAGCATTGATCAGAACAGGGCAGTTAAAATCAGCTGGCCTTCTGGAAAAAGTAAAATAAAAAAGTTCTGGAAAAGTTAACTGAGCCACCTTGTTTGGTTTTGCTCTTACTACAGTTACTATAGCCGTGTCTTGACGTCATGCCGCACACTGCTGCAATGTGATAGTATCACATGTGGTTCATTGCACTTTTGGTGCAAAAAGTAACAACATTTCACGTTCTCTTCACTCTCATCGTTCACACCTCTCGGCTTTTTTTAGTGCTGAAAACAGTGTTCATGCTCCATACTGTTACTTCCCTTGACATTTTGCAATTCCAGGTACAGAATAAGATGTATTAACACATCAAATTATCCTCTTAGTCTTGATGTTTTTGCTTGAAATACAGTGCAAGGTTTACCAGTTCATACACATAAATGTTTTAATGTTAGAAAGTGGGTTAAGTATTTTTCTTTCTTTTTTCATAACTCCCAATAAGAGTAAAATTGTTTAAAATATTAAAAATCTGAGTGGTTTTTTCACATAAAGTAAGTATGACACAAGGGTAGGTAGAGACAAAAAGGTTTGTTTTCTTCATTTTAAGTCTGTATCATTGATGTGGTCTTTATTTTTCTTTTAAAGGTTTTGTATAATACTGAGGTTGATTCACAAATGTGGTCCAAAGGGTGGCCTGTAATTTTCCACTGGCTGCAAAATGAGGTGAATTAAAGTAATGACCTGTGCTCCAACTACAATCCTGTTAAATTGGGTCAAACTTATTACTCACCTCTTGCACTGCTTTTTTTCGCAAAGGCAAAGTTGGCGTCTTCTCTTTAAACAGATTTCCCGTGAAATTGACTTCTTACAAGTTCTTACACATTGGCTCTATTTGTGGATATTTCACCATTTTTTCTTCCTTGTCTGAAAATGTTTTCCTTTCAGCCATACCTTTTCCCAAAGCAACAATTGAGTCGTCTCACATGAGAGTGCTCTGAGTTTGAATCTTTACCTCTCCCTGCTTTGTGAAGATGTAGTCGGAAAGCAAATACGTGTAAGATGAACGCTGAGGATGAAGGATTTAATACATTAATACATAAAAACTTGTAGTTTCACTATAACTCAGGAAAAAGATTAGGGCTTTACACATTTCTACACAAAAAATGCTTCTGTGCATGGTGTGGGTGTATTTATTCTTTTGCAGGTTTCTAAGGCTGAATGTGCTTCCAGCTTTGTACATTCCTGGTCTTTCCAGGTCTGCTGTGGTTTCCCTACATGTCTTACATATTCCTTCTGCAATAACTGCCTGTTAATAATGACATGCTTGTTGTTCAGGTGAATAAGCATCTTAAAACTGGCCCTAGTGCATGACCATCATAGGCAGACTGTTAACCTGGACATTCTGTCAAATGGCAGTGTGGACCGTAAAATACACAATACACTTAAAGTGTGCATTTGCTCATTTTGTTCAACATCAATGGTTTGTAAAGCACCCCCCACCACAATATTCAGAAGACATTCAGTTTGTAAATGGTTTATACATAACCCACCCCCCCTACCTGGTCTGGAACTTGAACACTCCAGGGCCCCGATGACCGTGCGCACCCTGCCATGAATAGATATGTATTCTCCTGAATTCCAATTCATATGTGTTCATTCCACCTCCAAACTACTATGACCCTGACTGGAAAATGTAATATTAATAATAAAGTACTATCATAACATACCTTTAATACACGCCTACTCTAACACCTGCTTCAGCAATTTTACATCACTGCAGTCATGTTATGTGGGTCCTGTCTATTTTTATAGTTACAAATACAAAACACTGTGATAGAAATTAAATTGTGCTATTTCATGTTTTTTTTTATTAAATAGCTGCATGTTCTGGAAAACATCCATTATTTCATTCTAATAGAGTAGAAACAAAGTAGAAGTGTAAATCTGACCTGAATCATAGAAGGATAAATGTATCTCATCCAGCAAGCATACAGACGGATTACACACAACAATGAAGGGATTAACAATGGTATGTCCAAAATCAGTCACCAAGCACTGAATGGTATGCTTAGTCCAAACCATTTTCACAATGGTAATGTAACAGGCTCTACCTCAAGCTGTACAGATGCATTTGTACATTAATCATTTTCCTAAATAAATGTGACCTATCAAATATCTTGCATATTGCAAAAATATCTGCTTAACACTCTAAACAGGTGCTTGCCACATACAGCAAATGCCGGCGCTGTGTTTACATGAAGATAGGTATTAAATGGGAGGCATTTTAAAGAGGGAATTTAGAGGAAGCTCTGTCATTTGGTGGTCGCATGCCACGAATCACTCATTCTCTCTCTCTCTCTCTCTCACTCTCACACACACAGAAACACAAGGACTTTTTGACAAGTGAGTCATCTACGACATGGTTCTTGCCAAATTAGTTTCTCTGGTTACCAGAGAAAGTGCATCTGCAGATGACAGTCAGATGAGTCTTAATGTGACATGCTGAACACGGCTTCATCAGAGCTGCCCATTGAAAATAATTTTGTCTTTCATGTTTAAAAATGTGTGTGTTCCATTCACACAACCTTACCTTTTGCTGTGATAACATATTTGAAATGGTTTTAAATAAAGTCAGAGCCAACATCACAGGTCTGCTCACGAACGCCAATGTTCTTGATGCACAACTGACATCAGTACATCCCATTGTCACGTTTTGTTTTAATCTGAAACTATTTTTTTTTTCTGTGAAACGCTGAAATGGCAACCGTACCATTTACTGTTTATACCTATACAAGTTTACTGCATTGCATATATAGGGGTCTATTCATTTAGCTCACCATGTTGACAACGTTCTTTACATTGGAAAGACTTTAAGATGGGCGAATCTGCTTCAACCCTTCATATTTTGTACTTTCTTTTTGTAGAAACAGGATCTAGCACCAAGACATACTAGTACTACCCTCTATGTACAAAGAACCACATGCACATAAGGACATTACCATTATTATGCTTGTTCTGGAAAATAAGGGACAAATATTCAGTTAATTTGGTCTCCAATAGCAACATCCGTGGAATGAAAACGAGTTGTTGTTGCCAGACCTGTGCAGACAATCTGTGTCTGCAGGCTAGATGTGAACTCTGTGTGCAGAATGCTCAGGGGTGATGCCAAACCTCTAGATGCGCAGAAGCTCACAATTGTTAGCTATTGGTCTCATACAGCTCAAACGTTCATGCATGTTATATAACTGTTTCCAGGCAAATGTTACCAAACTGCGACTTTTTCCGCTGTTAATGATTCCTCCAACTGCTACCCAATGAGCCGCCACCGAGTGCCCAGCGGATAACCGATGTGGCGCAGCCTCTCCGTGGAAAGCCATCAGTAATTCTACCGGAATTTTCCGTCTGCGCGCCTGTCTATGTGACGCCCTTTAAAACAGCGATCGGAAGGCCAAAAGTGCTGCTGTGTCAGCTGGAAAGTGAAATGTAACAGTTTATTCATCTAGTTTTTAAAAATAATCTTCGGGGGCTTAGTCAGGGAGTGCTTCTCCTGAGTAGCAGTGCTCCTGTGGGTGGTATAGTGGAGGAGGCGTAGCTTATTACTCGGACCAGAGAGGTGAAAAATCTTTAACAAAAAAGTCGGGCTGTACGGCTGATGTTGTCTGCTCCGTTTGGCTGCCCGAACGTAGCTGTTAAGAATCGCTTACGAATCGCATCGTGAAACCACTTTCGTATTTGCTGTCCTATGCAATTAATTAAAAAGTGTTTCAAAGTCATTGTAATGCAAGTTTTATATCTGTGTGTTTGTGTGCGCATGTTCCATTTATTTTACATTTTTTATTATATCCTCCGGTCCCAGATTACTCATACTGCTCCAAAATGTATTCGTGTTATTCAACGGGACACTGCGTATAAGAGAAACAAGACGGAAGAAAGGAAACGGTTCAGTCATGGAAGGATTCCCCTACGGCATTCAGTTAAATAAAAATAAATAAATAAAATTAAAATAATCGTGGTTTAAGTCCACCGTTTATTCCACAGGACAATGACAATAATCTTCTCCAGCCAGCTCTGCATAAAACCCAGCAAAATTTGTTTCTTAAAACTCCTCTTGGTTTGCTGTGGAAACGAACAAAAGCACGCGTGCTTTACGTGCTGCAGATACGAGGAACATAAGTATTTTATAGTGTTTTCATCACTGTTAATGACTTAGTCACACTTTCCACTGTCGTGGCATTCTGTTATATCTATGATGACTTGGCACATGACCGGACATGGCATTGCGTTCAGGTCAAGCTGCTTTGAAACGTGTCAGCTGCTTTTCCTGCTTTGTAAGTGTGTTGCCATGGGTGGACTGCTAGGCTGGGGGACTTTGAAGCACCATTTCCCATGCACTAACCATCAGGGCTCTTTTCATTACCGCCGCAGGCCTGTGACCCAGCCGACTCCATGGGGGCGCTGACAAGGGTGTCGAACCCCCCCCCCCCACAACTGTGCCAACCTCATGTCTTCGAGGGCACCTGCAAACATTTTGATTCCTGTGCAGCTACTGCCCCTTCTTTTTGGAGCCAGGGTATTGTACTGGTGAAAGCCTGGAGCAGGGAGGGGGGCGGTCAATGGTTGGACAAGTGAGCAATGTGTTTACATCTTGTTGTGCCTCTGCTGTTGTTTGTCTGGCCCCCGCTTTATCTGGGAGGGGCAGACCGGAGGCCCGATTCATCAGGCATGACAGCAGCGACGAGGCGCGGTCAAGGGTCACCATTGCACACGCGGCTGCCTGAGGAATCATGCAAGCACCGGGGACGAGAGACGCAATCAGCCTGGCGTCCCTGCTGCTGCGTCTCCACGCGGACGGAGACGGGAGCCCTTCAGGTGTTTTATAAATCACCGATATGGCATAAAGGTCACAAGTAGATGCAACAGTGACGTAACTTCGCCTCTAGCCTGCAAAGCCCTTTACTACTTTTAATGTTTTAACTTTATCTGTGTATTGTTACTGACACAACTGCGCATTATAAAAATAATCCACGGAACCTTCTGGCTGCTATGGTTTGGTAACTCCAAACCTGAGTGCTGTCATCAGCACAGAATATAATTAAAGACATGAAGATATTCAAGATATGAATCCACTTAATGTCATTATAGTTGTCATTTTACTTTGGTTATATAAATGTTTAACATTTATTGCTGTTGATATCATTGTGCCAAGTGTCCCAGTGAACATTAATTATCACCTTTACTGTAAAGGCTGTTTCATTTTGCACTTTGACCAGAACTTCGAAATTATCTCTGTATAAAGTGGCTTAAGTGTCCAACTGTAAAAAGCAAACTAATGAAGCTGGCCGAGTGACTGAATGCAATAACTGTGAAGTACTATAGTATGCTGTGTTTATGGAAAGGCAGAGAAATTCAGTCAGTAAACACTGCAAGTAGTACTCATATTTATCAAATCTGGAGCTGCATACTCAACACAGGGTATTTTAAAATAGTTTTTTTTATGTCAGAAGGCATTTTCTTTTGCTGAGAACTTTTACTATTTCATTAAATGCCTCCTCTCATGTACAGTTACTAACTCCACACCAATTCCACTGGTTTATTTTAGTATGTATGGGTTATATAAACATATGTTTTTGTAGACAAGAACCTGGATCCTGGACTATTAATGAAGAGGCGCCCTATACAGCCAATGCTGTTAGACAGAGCAGCACACAGGACAATAAGGACATTTCTGAAAATGTCGACCTGGTGAAGCATTGTTTGCTTCTAATATCATACACAAGGTAACTGAAAAAGAAGCGACTTTTTCCAGTTTTGTGGCTTCAGCAGTGACCATTCTGTGATACTGCTGAATATCATCAAAGCTGATGGAGATCCTGTTTTCAGTCTATCGCCATTGTCTACCAGCACCATTAGTTAAAGGAGTGGCTTTAGAGGGCACACAGAATGAAGACCATACGCTTTAACGATTCAGCTGTAAACAAACGCAACTCTGTACTGATGATGCATTACTTTGTTGCAAAAGCGTTTTCAGTATCCCGGTTGCTGACCATGTTACAATGTAAATGCGAGTTGAGATACAATTACAAAACCTTGTGAAATGAAGGGTGTACGATAGCGGCTTGGAGGTAAGAATTAGTAGTTTTGTACAGGAACTATGTCAGTTCAACTATGAGCTTTAATACCGGTTTAATGAGTTGTTTAAAAACATCTGTAGAATTGAGTGGGCTTACATAAGTAACCTGAAGAGGCATCGTTTGGGAGGAGTACTTGAAATCCGCTCGGTCGGACATCCTTAATGAGTATCTGAGTATGTTTGCTTTGTCCATGTCTGAGCTTTTCCAGAAAAACTCTAAGGAGTCCGACAGAGCTGGAAACCCCTAAGCCGTTTTAAAATGCTTCAGATCACAACTCAACATTTAAGCACCACATGTACATAGACCATGTACAGCTGTTAAACAGATTTTTTTTTTGGTTACAACAGACTTAATGGGCTGGAAACATTTACTCTGCAATGCAGATACTCAAATACATCAACTCTGAATGCTTCACATAATTACTTTTTCCTCACAGCGAGGCAATTTCCCATTAGAAAATACTATTTAAAGCTCCTGCCTTAATCATTCTAAACAACACTAAAGCATATAATATTTTCATCGTAATTATCACACGACGTCTAATGAATGTGTTGTATAAATACCACAACAGAAGTTAGGTTATTAAAAAAAAAACAACCTTTATTTCAACTGGTGTCAGCAACATACCAATACTCTTTATAAATCAATGTCATACCTTGATCACCATATCTTAAAAAAAATAAACAGGTGACTAACAACAACAATGGTATGATGCTCTCTGTATCATCAAAATATATACGGTCATATCTGTATATGTAGTGATCGATTGTTTGAAAGAATACAACGCACTGCGGAAACCTGAGCTGAGCTACAGGAGTGCTAGATACAGGTGAGAAATAAGGCCTTTAACGAATGCAAAAAAACAAAAAAAACAAAAAAAAAAACTGCTCAACAGTTCGTGCAAAAAAAACAAACTGAATCACAAGGACAGTGTTTTTTATGAAGAAAGAGTTAAAAAAAGGATACCTCATACTTAAAACAAAATAAATAATGGTTGCCATGCACATAGCAGGGCATAGTGTAATATTTGGAAAGTCAATGCATCGAGTTGTGAGTGTCAGTCGTGTGTGTAACACAAGTGTGGAGCTCGTATTCACAAAGATTCCTTTATTTTTTTTGTCATGCTTCTTATACAGTCCATTTACATCCAGCTTTCCAGTGAGTATTCCTCAAGTCCAGGTTAGAACTTTGCCATTGCTTCTGCCTGTAAGGTCCCTTCCTCCTCACCCCCTCCAGTGCTGTGCCATATGGGTGTATATATATATTTATATATATTTTCCCTTTCTATGTTTGGTACATCGAGTGAAAAAGTTGCAGGAAGTCAACCTGGCGGCAGTCTCTCAGTGGGTGATCAGGTAGGGGAGGAGCTTATGTAGGACCAACAGGGTGATGAAGAGGAGCGGGTCCATGGTTGCCATGGTGCCAGAACCTGACAAAACAAATGCCAAAAAGAAGAAGAATCAAAAGTAAAGTCTGTTCCCTTACTAGATTTGCCAAACCACATTTCATTTGTTTAAAAGACTTGCTGTAAACACTGAAGAAAATTACATAATAAACCAAGCCTGTAAAAGTCAGGGATTCTCAACAGCCAGACCAGCAAATCCATAAAAGATGGTGACAATGTTCAGCATAAACAGTTCTGCTGCCAACCTTTTAGACTGGTACAACAGATATGACGTTGAAAAGTTAGAATTTAGTCTGCGAGTCGCTTTTCTTCTGTCTCCATTCACAACTCTTTAAATTCAAAGTTAGCAAAACTGTTACTTTGCTACCCGTGACCCGTAGAAATAAATTGCATACCTAAGCATAAAGAGCAATCAACATTTAGGGGATAAGCAAAGCAAACACCTAATTTTACACCACTGACCTTTGGTAAAGAAACATTGGCTGTTCTAAGTTAAAACAATGCTCTTCATCTTCATCCCCTTAGATAGATGTGACACCTTCTCCCCATCCTGTTAATGAGAGCCGTTTCGGGCGGCGAGCCTCAACCAGCGCAGTGTTTCACTCCCAAACCTTGTTTCTCTAATGAATTTCACCAGCACCGCCATCTTGACCTCCTTTGATAGTTAGCTTTGCAAGGCAGAGTCCCAGGATGCCTTGTTCTTTTAACAGCATTAACAACAGGGAAATATTGTAACCATGTTCATAACGACCTTTCATTGCATTCTGTCAGTCCCATGAAATTCCGGAGAGGCTGGTAGTTATCAACAATCCAGCTGAAGACGGGGATAAATTACTTTCAGTTTTAAAGCAGTAATTAATCAAATATACAATAATAAGTGGCAAGCTGTGATGTTATTCATGTACTAACCAGACAGGCACCCACTACAATTTTCAGCATTGATGAATACTGCATGTTCTTACAAACTGCCTTTACGACATTTATTACTGTAGCTGCAGGGACAGCAGAGGAATATACTGCCACCTATGTGCAGAAGACAGTGGTGCAGATGGTGAAATTCCTAGTCAGAAATGGAGGCAACTCAACCAAGACAAACATATAATGAGAAGATGCTTATTATCAGTGTGTACTTAATGTTTTCCAGTCTGTCTTATATTCTCTCAGGTTTCAATGGCTATTTATACACTATTATTTTAAAAGCAATGGATCTATGGGTGATGTCATGAATAGAACTGAACAACAGAAGGAGCTGCTGGTCTACAGAGAGCTGTGTGAAAAGGTCCTAGTGGAAGACTATATTAAATCTCACGGCATTTTTGAATCACATGTCAGTGTGTGTCAGTATGGCCACAGGATCTATGGACCTCAAATACACTAAAGGTTGTCACAGTAACAATGTTCCATTAATGACCTAGAACTTGTCAAACCTACTTGTACATCAATGACAACACTAAGTTCTGAAGCACCCCACAGTTTTCTGTGTTCATGTATTACTTTTATTCTTTAATTAATTGAATAAAACTGAATGAATTATCCCAGATGGTTTGGTTGTCCACATTTCCTAGCTAAAATGTATACTGTATCCTTAAACTAAATGGTAAAATATCAAGGTTGAGAAGCTGGGCTTCTAACAAATGAACAAACATTAACAAAATAACTGTAATGCAAAATGCATGCATATTCATCTACACAACCTCTATACAACTCATTTTTATAAATGTACTTACATTATGAAAATACCAGGTGTGAGGTAAGCTCAGTAGCAGAACTATGGTACTCTTGTAACTACAGCCGTGACACATCTGTTCATGTTTTTACCCTCACAAGGTGTTTGCAAATATAATATTCCCTGTAATATTACCATGCTAACATTAAGTTATCTGCCAAATGTAGCCACGGGCTACCTGGTGCCCAGGCCAACTCATCAGTAAACAGATCTGCAATGGTCTCAGCTGTATCTGTCACGACTTTTCATGGCAGAAAATAAGCTGAACTGGTAGTTGTATACAAGCAGGATAAAATAAGTGAATCCTTTCTTCCGGACATATTGTATCAAGGGTGCCACAATGCCGCCATTTTTCTCTGTGTGAAAGGGGTACAAGTTTCATGAATCTAATTTCAGAGCCAGTGTCTTTTCACAGCCAGGGGAAAAGCAGATAGGAGACAGATTTTGGAGAGGTGGGTGGGCAGTGGCAATGGTTTTAGATGGTAGAGCTGGAATTAAGGAAGATCCCAAACTCCAAGCAAAACAATGGCATCCTGATATTGCATGTGACAGGCTTCGGTGGACGAAGGTCATTCCATTTACAAATACCAAAAGGTCCAAACTGCTTCAGTAGGTTTAGACATAACAAAGAGAGAAGGTGAAATATAAGAGAAACACTGGTGCAGACAGAAAAATTCATGCTGTAGCTTCCCAGAAGCATTTATCCAGAGAGACATGCTTTAAAATTTTATGTTATGTGCTTCTATCTCACCAGATATTTTTAGACATGGAAGTAAGTTGAAAAGTGTGCCAGATAAAGGTCCATCCTCACACTTGGATCTTCAGCTTTTTAGGAAAAAGTGAACCTTCACCACAAGACTCTCGGCTTGTGTTTGAAAAGAGGGCCTGTCCTTCCTCAAAAACCATTTTTCTCTTCTTCTCTATCTACCCGGCTGCCTGCCATCCTCCTGACCCCTGATGAGTGGGAAGTGGGTGTTGTCTCGGAGGCGGGGGCTGACACAGCTCCTTGACATTCAGCTAATTTGAAACCCTGCTCTCCAGACGAAGGTGACAGGTGCTCGTTTGAAGAGCCACCAGAAAAGTGAGGCCCACATTCCTGTCTGTTTGCAAGCCCACGTAAGTCATTTCATCTTCAGCTCCACTGAGCAGAAAACTGTTCATTCCTGCAGAAGTCAAAGCAAAAGAACCTCTTCATCCTTACAGCACGGACACTGATTGCAGTTCTATCCCGATTACAATTCAGTAGCTTTATTTTTCAGGCATTCTGTTTTCCACAGGAGTCACTGATGAATATGTAACAGTATTATTGTCTATTAATCTCTCCTCACAACAGATAAGTAACAATTACTTGCAATTCGTGGTTAAAAATAAATTAAGCAGAGCTTAATCGAATTAAAAATGCAGAGCTCTTATAATCTCACCCAAATCTTCTCAGCTGTTACAATTGACATATTGTTTTCAAAAACTGTCATATTGCTGTCATATCAAATTGTAATACGTCCACTGACACATTTCCTATATTCTGCTGTGTCTTTTTAAACTCATGAGGGACTGACTGAGTTGGAGCACGCCCATTGGACTGTGGCATGCCAATCCCGGCTGAAGAAGTAACGAACACCTTAGGACATTGACAGGAAGTCTCCGGTGCTGTTTGAAGAGGTACAAAAACGACTTCTTGGAAGACAGTTGTTGTTTTTGTGGAGCTGGGTGGAGAGAGCTGGGTGGAGACAGATGAGTGGAGAGAGCTGAGGAGTTTGTCGAGAGCAAACTACTGGTGTTATGAATGACAAAGCAGTTTGGTGCTGGTTAGGGGCCCTGTTTCATTTACACCACACATTGTTGTCATATAGCACACTAGGGTTATAAACAAACAACATTTTTGTATTTTAGTTTTGGGTCACATTAGTGTAGTTGGGTATGTGTTTTGTTTTATGATCATTGTGTAGTTAGTAAGTGATGAATATTTCTTTTGTAGATTATGTTGTGTTTATTTCTTTGCTTTGGCTTCCTTTTCATTCCCATCCTCTCTTCCTCTTTGTTCGTTCGCTTGTACATCATCCATTTTGCATAGTATTGTTTGTCCATGACTTTGTATTGACTCATTTGTAAATATAACTTTATCACATTTTCACTACCAAAGTTCGACCTTGTTACGGTGTACTCTACACTACCCGCTGTGCAGTTCCCATCTGCTTCCACCGTTGTTACCGTCATGTAACAGGTCGTAATCCGTATGTTCTTAGGCAAGACAGACCTGTATATACCACCTTAAAGCCACTGAATTTGTCCTGCACATTCAGTAAAAAGTCACTTTAACTGTTTTGCTTTTTGATAAATACAGAATGTGTATTTATCTGTTACAGTCAGACCTACACCATGTTTCCACCACAGAAGATATATATCCTTTTAAAGTTACATTATTCTTTTTCTTTCACAAAAACGGTGTAAGTGTAAAAAGCGCCACGCCATTTTGCGCAGCGTCAGCACGTGCCGTTTCCTGTTCCCTACGCTGTTAAACTTAGAAACGCCGGCAGCTCTCGCATGCAGCAATCTGCAGCAACAGATATCGTGAAATGCTCTTTTTCATTCATGACAGCAAACCGTGAAAAGTGCTTGTGTACAATGGCGGTACCGTACTGAATTTCCACGGCCTCCCTCACAAACCACAGGTCACGATTTGCAGGGGCCCAAACAAACATCTGCAGGCCATGATAGCGGACAAAGCGCCTGACCTCAGTTTCAAGGCGTCGGTCTGGAGAGCTGCTCAATTCTCTGCACGGCATGCCTGAATCTGTCAGCTGTGACCACACTTACAATATAACCACGGCTGCACGAGTCTCCCTTTCTAGTTTGCAAAGTGCATCAGTCACTTAGCTCTTATCTCACTAGAGACAAAAAATCTGGATTGTCGGTTTTTTATAATGAGGCTTTATTGAGAATTTTCCTCAGAAAATGGAGTACTAAATTGTGTATACAGTGGGTAAATGGCTTACCCACATTGTGAGCATTGAAATATAAATTTTTCCAACCTTCGATGTTTATCTGCGTAAATTATTATTTAAAAAATGTTTCTAAGTTCCTTTTTAGCCATTTGTGCATGCCAGCAAATGTTTCATTTCAACAGAACTGAAAGTGCTTCCACTAGTCTTGCAGTCCACGGTGCAAGGTAAGCTTGTCCAGGCTGTTTGTCGTTGCATGCTGAGGTCTTTTTAAAAGCCATGCATACATTGCCGTTCCAGGCCAGTTGCAGCCTTTATTACGAACTCCCTAATAAAGGAAGACCATTTCCCTACATGTGCTTAATTAAATGAAGGTGACTGTGTGACTGGACAGCATGGTCCCAGGCCCCTCCCATGACGTGACAGTAAAGAGAAGATGTGTGTTAAAGTTACAGCCCTGTTAGTAGGATCAGGGCCAAGCCCAGCACCTTTTGGGGGGTTGGGGGTCTGGCACACTAGTCTTAATGTAGCGACCTGATGCCTAATCTCCTAATCAGCAGCCCCTCCGTCAAGATGCGATGGAGCACCTTGGAAGCTCAAAGGGATCCACATGTCAAAAAGAGAGGAGCTGAGTGGAATGGAGACTGAGTTACCTAAATTCACAGGCCAGATGGCGCTGTCTAAATTTAAACCTGTGCTGGTCGGTGTTGTGTTTTCATGGTTCAATGGTGATGAATTCTGACATTAAACTTAGAAGTAAGCCTGCCATTCAAAGAAATGGATATTGTGTTTATATTATGATGCTTAATATGTATTATATTGTGGGCAGAGTATACTCTTTATTTTCTAGCATTACCAACAAGGGTTATGAAGGTTGGCCTCACTTGACTTTGGTCACAACTGTGTAAAACATAAAACTTTTGATCACCGGAGTCATTTTGTTGCTAAGTTTGAAGATAAAGGCGCAAAGCCATGATTAATTAAATTGAACAAAATTACACAGGATGCTTGCATAAAACGCAATTAATATGAATATCCTTTTATTTTGCAGGTACTCTATGGTAATTACCACAAAAACACCTGATTTGCATTAAATATACATACAGGTACAGATTAGTTAAAAAATATAATTAACAACTGAAAAAAAGATAAAAGATTGAACAGAAGATTAAAGGCAAAATTTGAATTGGAAATGAAAAATAATTTTATTTTTTTTAGTGAACGGAGAAGGAAACAGCTAATTATATCCTGAGCCTGTGAGGGTTAGTGCAACGTACATCTCCCTGTTCATAATGTCAGTTACATTGTTATTCTGTCCCATTGTTATGTTACAAAATTAACACACCGTTTTAAGTAGGTTTGACAACAGAGCACCTGATACGTGTCAGGGTTGTATGAAAGTTCCATTTCATTCCTTTTTATCAAATGCATTACTGAGGTTGAGGTTTATCTTGAATGGAATAAGCAGCGTATATAATGACAAAAACACGATTTTCGTTATTTTTTTAAAGTTTCTCATTTCAAAAAGTTGTTTCATTGCACACGAGTCAAAATTTATTTGAGATGCCCGAAAGAGCAGACTGGGCCTTAGGCTTTGTTTAACCAACGAAAACTGGAGCGGTCTGTAGGCCAGCAGCTGTGCTTTGAATCAGAGCTATGGAGGTCTAAGAGGAAGGCTCTGTATTCAGGAAGGAAAACACAAAATTGTGATGCGTTATGATGAAAATAAAAAGGTAAAAACAACCAATCCCCCACAAAGAATTTTCTTATGGTACCAACGAGCCTTCCGTGACTACACTCTATAAATCCATAATCTCGTTAAAGGGAAAAATGAGCTTGGTTTCCCTTCATTACATTCTTCAGTAAGCATAGGGTATGCACCACCTCTCCCACCCTTTTTTGGTCTTCTACAAGCTCAGGTTTAGGACATTGACATATTTCATGGGGCAATGAAAACATTCCTTCATTTCTGTCATGGCTGGAAATATCTAAAGGTGCTATAAAAAATAACAGTGACTTATGAAGCAAAGTCTGTTACTTTAAATTCACAATGGTTGGTGCCTGTGCAAGGCTGAAAGGCATAAGGCTCTGTCCGATTTTGCAGCCTGTGGCCAAGGCAACAGATCAGGGGGCAAAACAGGTCCTGTTCTTCTGAGGGACAAGCGTTCTTTTGCGAGCGTGATCTCTCCTATCTTGGCACTTACAGCTCTCTGAAGACTCGGCCCTAGGGCATGGCTACTCCACCCATACGGCAGGCTGCCCACGTCTCGTTACACAGACCACACCACCGTATAACCGTCTTATCAAAGGGACACAAGGTCAGCCAGCAAAACACCATACAACAGAGGTCAGCTGAGATACTGGCCGGTTGATATGTTCTCCCCCCTCCATCATCCTGTCCGCACATGCACTCCTCAGCACTTCCCTTCCCAGCTCCGCCCCCTTACAGACAACACTTGCAGAGTAGCTTGCATCACAAAACACTTAAATGTGACACCATTTTCAGCCCGCAAACTATTTCAAATTGATATGCGCTGGAGTGGGGATTATCCAACTACTCAAAAGAGCTATTCTAACCATGCCAACAGACATTCTGTCTAAAGATTTTTTTTGGGCCCTGACACACATCAGAGCTGTAAAACACTCAAAACATCTAATCCCTGCCCATCAAATATAATCCCATTTACAAACAAGAGGGCCTAATCCTGTACCACAAATCCCCCTCATCACTGTGAACACACTATTTCAGGTGATCCATTTTGGAAAGGTTACTTTAACTGCACCCCACTAGCTACTGCTTCCATTTCAGATTCTTCCATTTCATCATTACGATGCTGTTTATTAGACGTTACTCTAAACCTGAATACCAGTAAGTGTATTAATTGGCAGGCTACTTAAGGTACGCATTTGACCTCATCAGTATTTTAACACACCTTGATTATATTACATTAAACTGTGTTTTAAAAGTATCCAATTCTATACAGAAAATCTTTCAGATCTACATGTTCCATTCTTTAACCTATTTATAGCCTCGCTCTGGTTACTTCATCCATTTTTAGTTTATCAGGGATGCTTCAATTGAAAATCTTTCAAACAGAAATGCAGATCCTGACCCAGATCACTACCTTCTGCGAAGTGGATTAAGAACAAATACACACTCAATATCACTCACTACAGTGTCCCAGTAATCCAAACACCTGTACAATGGACCTGTCTGTTATCAAAGCACCAAATCTGGACCAATAGCATCTTTCAAAATGCAGGAACAAAGGCTGATGTGAGCTGCTGTTGAAAAATGCAAAAATGCAAAAACTCAGTAACAGGCAAGTGGAATCAAATATCAAATAAAAGGCCTTCACATGCTAATAGTTACAGCTATATATGAGCTGCTCTCAAATTTCCAAAGTGGTGTTCTGTAAAAAGAACACGATACATGAGCCCCGGTGGGCTTGTCATGGGCATGTACGCTTGTTTGTACTGCATTCATTCCAGGACAACATTCCAACCTCTGATGAAATATGAAATATGTGGGAGGCAATTTAAAACATTTGACAGGACTCGGCTTAACCACCTCATGCCAGTGGCATTTCAACCCCTCTTGCATTAATTGTTTCTGCCACTCAACACAATGCCACTGCAGAGAGTGACACTTATGCCCAGTCCCCAGGGGCTGCCACAATTGCCAGGCACCTGCTGTTGAAAAGGGTCCACTTTAATATGCACCAGGCAGCCTGCTGACCTCTGTGTAAAATCACGACTCTTAAAAATGTACGTCACAAGTCAAAGGATGGTTCTTCGGCTGAGATAATGGCCGTTGGTCCTGTTGATAAAAATCTGACTGGGTATAAAGTGTCAAGAGGGTGGAGCAAGCTCCGGACTAGCATGTCACTGATTTGATGTATGGGAAATCTTAAACAGTGGTTAGGGAGGTTGACAGCCACCTTAGTCAGTAGCCTGGCCACCTTGATGTCTACCCTAATCATGACATTATTTTTTTTGTTACATGAATAACATCGGAAATTATCACCAGCCATGCAAAAATCATTGGGTCACCTGATTATAAAAGTTCTGATTTTCCCTTGAGCTCAAGGCTCTATTTTTATAGAAGTGTGGGACAAAATGGTCTGTGGGACTTGTCTTCTATTCTGCTCAGGCAAGGAATGTAACAACAAATGCAATTGAGATAAAATTTCACTGTTACCCACACCGACTAAAGGTGAGTGTTTTGTGGATGTAAAAACAACACAGGTATAGAACAAAGATGCATCCACACAAAGGTGTATTTCAAACATGAACAGCTTCTGTTCTCTGGCTAGATATATGGGACCATGAGACAAACACTATGCATTTTATCTTGTAAATATGCAAACGTTATAATAAGGAAGGGTAAAGATCCTATCTGCTCACAACTGGGTCAACCTTACAAGGAACATCAGTTATTTGCTCAATGACTCATGATAATGTCTGGTGTCAGGTTTATATATTAGTTCTATGAATGTCACTCCAACATTGAGCTCTGTATTAATTGAAAGGCATTAGTGCCATTCTTCATGGAAGACATCAACCATCCATGCACACCATGCTTTAACTCCTAACTGTAAACTTAAGACCCCCCAAGTAAGTTTGTACAACGCTATGTTGAAACAGGCACTTCCGCAAAGTATTCTGGTGTTGTGACTAGATTCAAGATCACTTTCTGTTTTGAGTTATTCTGCCACAGTCTCATAAAAGTTGCTTTTAAAACTCTTTTTATCTGACAGTAATGCCAAACATAAGGCACAGAATGAAGAGCCATTTTAGACAGTTTTTATAAGCAAGAACAGTTCAGATGAAAGACCTTGTCCAAGGGCATACTGACAGGCACAGAGTTCCCGTGCACACGCAGTACTAGCTGACACAGTCAGTATTTCACAACTAGCAGCTCCAGAGACCAAACTGGTACACTGCATTATTTGTTCTGCAAATAAACATAAAAACTCAAATACGATTCATATACTGCCTCAACCCACTTGCCAAATATAACTGGACTTTTAAGAAAAGAGACACAACTGGGCTAAGACACTATCTGTATACAAACATACAGTATACAGCAGTCCCATATACCTGATGTATTGTCTAGAGCCCTACTCAGAAAGACTGCAAACTGCTTTCCATTTGAAAAATTAAATACAGAATCCAACTTTGAAAATGTATCCCAGTGGAATTCCCTAAAGCTCCGCATAGATTACTGTGTTATTTTGCTGGTGACCACTACAGACATCATGGCTGGTTGTCCACTGATCCCACTCCTTTTTCTCTGAGGCATAAAAATATTCCAGAGCATTGCTTATTTAAGCTCTCCTTATGTAATCATTTCTTCCACTTCGCCATAAAGCCCTTGTAAGGTCAAAATTTTACATTCTATTTTCTAGGTGTTTGGAAGTCTGAGTGGTACAACCAGAATCAAACTAAAAAATGGCAGTAGCCCCTTGTACATCCATGGACGTCACATTTCCAGTGTTTCCAACAGGTGCACTGTGAAGGCTGTACAGCCGCACCTCATGGCAGTTTTTTTGTCTTAGCCTTACAGATAACCCAGTGCAACCATGCACAACACATCAATTTCAGAAGAGAAGCCATTAGGCCTCCAGTGCGGTTTAGTTTCAGAGCAGTCAGGACCATTATGCTGCATGGTTCCAGACAGGGAAAGGAGCAGGCATTGTTTTAAAATGCATGCTTGAGCCAGGGCCGAAACTTCAGCCCAAGACAAAGACGAGGAAATGATTAAATAATGTTCAAAACTGCTAAATACTCGCTCAGGTTCACAACCTCTTAAACAGCAACGCACACTTTTTTAGTGCAGACAACACACATTTCAAGCCGATGGCCACTAGATGTCAGTGTGGCTCTTCGACTCACCGGCTCCGTGCTGCTGTCGGAGGATGGCCGCATTGCCGGGTCGGGGAGAAGCCGAGGACTTTGCTGCAGAGGCCACCGTGGCTGTGGAGGCAGGGGCGGGGCCCAGCCCGACAGGTGGCGGCGGCACACGGGACTTCCCCTGGCCTGGTTCGGAGGTGGCCCTCCCTCCAGCCGCATTGACGTTGTTCCGCAGGGGCCACCTGTTCTGTATGTGCGAGACGGCTTCCTCGGCCACCATACCGTCACGCGGGGTCACCCGCAACGTGGCCTGGGCTTTGTGTTCCTGAGTCTCGTCCGCATTGTTGCCTGACACCCGGCACTCATATACTCCCTCGTCCACCTTGCGCACGTTTGAGATACGCAGTTTATGAGAGATGGCGTTGCCCTGGACTCTCACGGTCTGAGATAAACAAAAAAATGCAAAAGGTTGAGGATGCACATTAAAATCTGCCAGTGCTACTAATTTACGTCAATGCATCCTTTACTTCCTTCATAGTGGAACCAGGTCAAGAGTGCCCACTTGACATTCACTTGAAAATAATCGCAGGTTAATTTTTATGGTTTTCTCACAGAGCAGTGTTCAAAAGCAAACTGCACCAGTAATGGAAAGGTCTGTTAAACAGCTGCATTAGCAACTTTAAAATATCCGATGACATAAATCTGATGACTAGGGTACAACACTTGGGTATCAAAAATAAGGCCTTTGTTTTTCACCAAGGTAACCAAATCTGGACTTGGACCTGCTTCTCAATTTTCAGTAAAACAAAAAAATAAAAGAAATAAATAATAATAATAACAACACTTAGCACTGATGTACAGCACAAAAAAACACCTCGGTAAACATGACTTGGATTAATTTAAATTATTCAAAAGCAAATCTCTACTATTGGATGCCATGTGTAAACTACAGTGTTGAAAACTTGAACTGTATTTTATTAATAGAAAGGAAATAAACACGTGAAATTAACTACACCTTTTAAAATGATTCTGTAACGTTTGAAAGAACATTGTAAATTAATCTGGTTTTTACTAACCGTAAATAGCTGGGACAGTAACTCAACATGCAAGAAGGGACTCAGTAATTGCAACTACAATTTAACTTTAAACCACCATACTTATACATAAAGGCTTTCCAAAAAATAAACCAATTTATTGAAAATGTGTTAAATACAAAAGAAAAAACACTTACACTTATTTTTGTTGCATCTCGGGTTGCTGCCTGTAATCAGAAATCGTCATAAACATTGAGTCCAGACACATAAGTGCATTTTAACATTTTGATACGACAACACCATAACAAACACAAAGGCCTTAAATTATCAAATATATACTTATTGGAAACTATGTGCCAGACTTTTCAGCTGTATGACATAATAATATGAATTATACGCACATGTTGCATAAATAAACCTGAATCAATTCAATTTAAGAAGCAGCTCAAAATGCAAGGTTTAAAGGCTGGATTTACACGTTTTCCGCATGTTTTACTTCTTAATTGTCAGATATGCTTTTTCATAGGCTTATAACGTACTGCGTTTCGAATAATATTAAAGCCCAACAAGTGTCCTTTGTTTTGCAGCACCCATGCCTTTCCTCATAAAATGGCGTGTTAGGGATACGCCAGGATTTTATACAAATTAAACCAACGCTGATTTTTAAAAACGTGATACAGAACTGCAACCAGTAGCAGTTTTCAAAACAGTAAACGCAGCGCGTCAAATTGGAGGGATACGCTGTAAAGGGTTTTATCGCGAAGCTCTCTGTCCGTAAAAGGCAAGTGCCTCTCCGTGGCAGCTTTACCTTGGCTCTGTTCGCAGGGGCACTAATTTGAAGTTCGTGTGCTAAATCTCTCGGGGCTGCCTCCTTCAGATACCACCACTGGATCTCCAAGGAAAACGGCGTAGATCCTACAGCCCGAAATGCGCACGGCATCTCGATATCTTCTCCCTCACCGACAATCACATCTTTGGGCACTTCAGTAAACGTGGCTGAAGGAAGAAAAATGATGAAGATGTATTAAAACATTATTTACAAACAAAAAGGTTAATGCGATTAATTTAATGCGAAATTTAATCGTCGTTGTTTAATACGATCTTAGGTTTGATAGGGAATACTTTATAAATATAAATCGTATTTTTTAATATACTTTTTGTGTCCAAGCATGTTAACAGCAAAATCCATCAAATGATCTAAAAGTAACTGTCTAAAATCCTATCTGGAATATCGAATAAATTCAATGTGAATCAAAAGTGCATTTGGATAATTTACCTAGTGCCAATCTTTAAAATTAACTTTTAGTTACTGAAATTTATTTTATATTCATGCAATGTGGCATGCTGTCAATAAGCTTATAAATTGTGTGAAGTGGTATAAACAAATCTTTTCAAGTGGATCATTTTGCACCCAGTGTCGAACGAATGCGATTTAAAGATGCGCAATTCTCCGCACAATTTCCCAACTACACTGTGTATCCTGGTGAAACGGGCGATGCGCGCGCGTCTTTGCCAAGCATTTCCTTTGATCTCGTTTATTTAAACATAAATTGTTGATACCCCAATAAAAAAAGCACCAACTGTTGCGAAACGCAGAAAACAAGCATTCATCTGCAGGGATAAAAACAAAACGCAAGCTTCGTGTATCTAGTCCTTCACTTGCTGGATTGCAAACGCGTCAAGTCTTTATTGTAATAAACAGATTGTTACTCTGTTCTGACTTTGGCACAGAAATGCGTGGTAATGTCTAGAAGCCACAGCTGATCAAGTTTACTTACCGTTCACATAAAATAACAGGGGCGCATTTAGCATCAAATAATAGATGACGCCGTAGATTCCCTGTTTTTCCATTTCATAAATACGAGAGTTAAATTAAAGAACAACTGGAGATGATCATTTGACCTCTAATTCTTATAAAACAGACATTTCCACAACGAGAAAACCACCGAAGAATGTCATTAGGTTTTTATTTTCCCAAAGGTTGAGGATACTCTCCAGAAATCCCGGGAACGTAACTCCAAACGCCTTTCTCCTTAGCAGCACAAAATCAACGTACAATCCAAATGTGTGATGGACACAATACCCACTCTCGCCCACAGACTGGTGAATGTTCACAAGCTTTATCTCTATTCCTAAAATCCTTACTCCTTATTTTCCGATTTGCTTAAAGTCGAAATTAAACTTCTTGGGTACAGGATACATATATATTAAGCTCTCCACAGGAAGTGAAGCTTTCCTCGGTTCTTCTGCAGCACCCATGACCAAAGCATCCTTATGTCTTGCTCCCAAAAGAAGCACCTGCCGGAGGACGGAAAGTCCCTTTTTTTCTTCCAGAGACCTGGAGATCAGTCGATAGTTCCCGCTTGTGGGAGCGGATCTCTCTGCTTTGTATGTGAGCGCATAGCAGTGAGGAGGCGCTTGGACATTTCCAAACCAAAGAGCTGAGAGTGTGGAGTACGCTGCACCACCACCCGCCGGACGAACACGAATCTAACCAACCTTTTCTTCTCTCGAATCAACACGCTGCTCAACCTATGAGGAGAAATTTCACAAACTGACATGCGCTCCAAATGCCAGCCCCAGAGAAAATATATAGAATCCAGATGATTCATGTTGTTTCCCATCCAAGATAAACACACAGTTCTTAAAGCGGCCGCGTTTGTGTATGGGCTACAGTCTTATATAGCATTAAACACTGAAATATCGAGTGCTTTTTTTCTTTCTTTTCCTTTTTTTTTCTTTTTATACTTCCGTTAGCTGTTGTCTTTTTGTATCAAAAGTAGATAAACTCACAAACTAGTAATTTCACGAAAAGAGAACAAATAAATAAATACTATAACTCAATAGGTGTCGTTTGCGGTTAATGTTAAGACGTTTAAAGTTTTGCGTTTCGTACTTTAAAAAATGGTGTAACTACAAGTACTTGATTATGTGTGTAAAGCATAAAAAGTCATATTTAAAACACACATATATCACAACAGGTCACAATAGGTTAGGAATATAACCATTAATCATGACAATGGCGTGGTAATGGTAATGATTTTGCCAATTGTCTTTCAAGTTCGTCCTGCCCTTGATTTGAGGTAGTCAATAATGGAACAGCTTAGTCCATGTACACCTGCAAATGGTACTGCAGAGAGATATTACACACAGGAATCTCTGGAGCTGGTCCAGCAAACACCTGAGGTATTTTGTCCCAGAGGCAAGTTTGAAGTCTTTTTTTTTTTTTTTTTTTTTTTTTCCAAAATTAAAAAAATTAAATTTAATTATAAAAAACAAATAAC
>JABJVR010000007.1:9111291-9141308 GCA_025773905.1 Chitala chitala | reverse complement strand
CTGCAAATGTTTCTTCCGACTTTTTTTACAACCCCCATTCTTGTGTGGTGGTCCCCAACACACCTGCGGTTTTTTTGCCCCCCGGCCTTTTTTATTTATTTTTTTTTTTTTTTTTTTTTTTTTGCCAAACTTAACATCATTCAATTTACTTATACAAAACCAAGACCTTTTAATGTTACCCAGATCAAATGATTGCAGTCAATTTTCTGAGCAGCACCAACACACCACACCTCAAGGGGTGAGTCACCTAAGCTTATGAACACTGATTGAGTTGGTGTGTGTTACAATGACCCTGCTACTCCTGGCGCATGCACGCACACACACGCACACACAATCCCTCATCAAGACACAGACAATGTTAGCTCCTGAACAACGAGGTCGTGCAAGGTGCTAATTTCCAAACGTAGGCAGGTGGAGTTAATAAGTAAGGAGAACCACGCGTTTGGTCACACAGCCACTGAAAAGTGGATTTCTTTGATGGAATCCCAGGGTGATTCAGAGGCGGCTTGTTCCGGTGTGCCTCTTGTATGACGTCGCCTAGATGTCTGTGCCCAACAGGTAAAAAAGTCCTTCCATTTTGGCCTCACTCATCAGTTCTTTCCTGGAAAGGCAACAGTGGCCTGCTGTGTGTATCGATAAACTAGCTCTGTTTCTCTTAAACGTGCTTTACATGAGTCTCCAGTCACAACAAGTGTAAGGTAGGGGCAGGATGCAAAGTGTAATATACAAATATTATGAGAGAATGGAAAATAGTGTCTTTTATCTTTCTGGCAGGGAGATATTTTTTAGTTTGGCATTTTGTCAAAAGCCCTTGATGCATTTGGATAAACCCCCACCATGCCAGAGACAACATCTAAGAGCTTCTGAAGGCCACTGGCTTGGGATGACTATTGCTGCATACAATTACCCACTAACTAGGCCTTGGACCTTGGCGTAGTGATGGAGGTTTAGTAATATAACAGGCGTCTGCCAACTACCAGTTTTCCTGCAGCGAAAAGTACATTCACAAACAGCATGAACATATAGTTGTGAATGTGGTAAAAAATTATATATATATATTTACGTCTTACCATTAAAACAAGACAGCCATAGTGATATGCTAATAAACAGCAGAGATGCCATGTAAGAAGAAAAGTGAAGAAAAACAGGTATAATCAAACTGAAAACTCAAAGACATGTTAAATATGGATATATTAGTTTCTTGTCCCTTCCCACTAGAGACAGTTGCACATACAGCAGAAGTACAGACCATACTATATGCAAATTGTTAATTATTTATAATAAAAGAAATGTCACTTTCCAGGTGTTCATAATATATTTACTAACAAATACAATGCAGACTACAAAAAGGCATAATTTTAGAAAAGATATGTTAATTTAAAGCATATTACATTGCTGCAAATCTATTTATAATTTGTTTTCAGTTTTCATCTAAAATATATCATGGTCTGATGATAATTCTTGTCAGAAATGTAAAATCTGTGAGTCAAATGTCAATACTTCGATCCCAGTGATATGTGCAGTGTAAGTCCCCCCCGCTGGAAATGCCATTAAAACAAAACATTTCCCATGCTTGATTAATTATAGAATTTCCCTTTGTGAAGATTGATAACCTGTGCTTGGCTGAGAGGCAGCAGTTATTTCTTCACGCATATTTTAAAGGTTCTGGTCTTTAAGCTGATGCCACTCTATAAGGAAAGGCTCAACAATATGAACGCCTGAAAAAGCATCAATTTCCACTGTGTTGCCTTTGGTCCTCCTTTCGTGTATTTCTCAGTAGACTTCTTAAAAGCTTAGAGGTGCCCTGGAAAGTGTTCCAGTGCTGTCTAACAGAGTCTTAACTAACATTACTAGAACCTAGTAGAAAAATCTAGAATGCCATGGAAAAAGCATAGAAGTTGTTTTTTTTGCCAAAATATTATTGTTAGAAGGCTACAAGGAAGACAAGTTCAAAACAAGTTGAGTTTTTATCATTTTTTTGAAGGTTCACACCCAGTGAACATACATATGTAGTCCCTACATTACAGCTACGTCTTGGAATGCCGAATGGTCGGCATTAAGTCATTTGCACATTTGAACTACATAGCACAGATGAAATTATGGTTTTCCTGCTAATACATTATGTTTTCAAACTGAATGGGATCATATTGTGCCGTAACTGACTTTACATGTGCTGACTGGGCAGACAGGACAAATTACATTTAAAGCATGGAAAGCAAGGCATTTCACAGAAGCTAGCACCGTCATATCTGTGGTTACATGTGGAACTGAAATCGATTTATGCCCAGCTACCAGGGAATGCTGCCAGAACATTTACTAACATTACAAGAACGTTAATAAGGTTAGCGGAACCTAATGGAAATATTCCATGTTAGCTGGGGTCATAGTCCTGCAGGCTCAAAGACCTTTGCTGCTTTAAAGAAAAAATGATTTCAAAAATTACTCTAAAAACCTTTGCCCAACCTTTGCCCAACACACAGGATTACAACACGTGACGTTAATGCTTACTGCTTGCATTGCTCATAACTAGAACAATGTAAGGTGTTCTTTTGATTTTCTACAATATGTTGTTATAAAGAATTCATACCTGCAGCCACTTTGGCTTTGCATGTGATAATAACCAATGTAATTTTCATCTTTGCACTTGCTGGTTCTGCACAGCCTAACAAAACTCATTGGTTTCAAAGAGCTCATATTTTTATTGAAGTGTCATTTTTGCATAGGAGACCTCTGAAATTTTCCCTCTTGTTATCTTAGATTGTGTTTGATGCTGTGCTGGATAGTACTGACAGGAGTAGTCTTGATTCTGGGAACCTATGAAGCAGCTCAGCTGCAAAGACAATAATTGTGGTGTTAATAAAGGCTTTTTAGAAAAAAAGAAGTAGATGTTCTCCATGAAGAAAGAGAAGTTCCATTATGAAGTGGGAAACAAACCAACACCCTGTAGTTAACCCTAAGGCACAAATGACTTATCTGTTTAAGAAGCCAGGGGGTAGAACAAATGGCCGTATGACAGGAGCCTAGAAAAACATAACTGGGATCATTAAGCCTCATTGTGCAAAATAGCATGTATTCAAATACATATAAAACTAAAGCAGCTCTTTGTTAAAAACGTTTTCTGTCCTGTGACGTGGCTGAGATTGCACTTCTTCATAGAGCTCCATTGAATTAGCTTGTATGTCTTATTCAGTGCATAGTGTTATATATTTCATCCACGACCCCTCGAAATTCAATTTATTTATTTCATATTGAACTGTAGAGTTCTCTCGTAGGAGCTTAGCCAGGTTTTACTGGAATATTCTAGATTGGAAATAGAAAAAAAAATCAATTTATCTGGCCATGTGTTTGTCTCCACACTATGTGATGGGCTTGTGCGATGTCTTCAGAACTGCAGACATAATCATTTTAGAATATCAAGCATCTTGGCAAATCGCTTCTTATGCTGTTCTTCGGAAAAGCCGAGGCCTCTTTGTGAAGCAGAAGCGAACAACATTTGTCTGCTCTTCACAACCCAAACGGATTTTCATTAAAACCCTCGCAAAGACAATTTCATTTACAACAGGTCAACCACTCAGCCGCTGACTTAAAAATAAAAACTTGCTTTCTTTACTTTTCCTTTTGCCACGCAACAGGCCAATAGTGGTATACTGTATTTAAAGGAAAGATCTAAGCATTGAAATCCATTACTAAATAAGTAGCTAGTAGTTATGCCATGTCATAAACTGCAAAAGCAAATCAAGGCATATGAAGCAGATTTGACCAGATGTCTAAATGCAAATCAAATTGTAGCCCAATGTGAGCCATTGCTTTAAAAACAGTTCAAACATTGCATAAAGAATCATAAGAAATGTAATAAGACAGCAACAGGGAGTGTTATTGTGCTCAAAGTAACACAGTTATATTTATTTTAATCTATATGAATTTAATATATGCCACTGCATTTCCAAGCAGAGGGATATTTAAGTCTCAGTTCCTGGTAAGTTCAAATCCCCGGAGAAAGAGCTGCTGTTTTCTTATTAAGTACTTCCACTGAACTGGCCCAGTAAATATCCATCTGTATAAATGGACACGAGCTGTGAGCTCTGGATTAGCCTACTCCGCTATTATGTGATTATGCTAATAAAGATGAAACGATAAGAGAATCTGTAGTGGGCGTCTGCTGTGAAGACAAACTCAAAGAGAAGGAGATCCATTTTGAAAGGTATGGCAGACAGCACTATGTGACTGCTGTAATAATTGATCCAGGGTCTTAGGGCCCCCCTGCTAACTGAGATGTAAGGAGTGTGCCTTAGGATAGCCGGCCTCTTAAGCAGCTTCATGAAGTGCATTGTGCGTGTGACTTGCTGCTTGAGTCTCCCATACGCAGCTTGTCAGGCACACAAAATCAGTACAGAAACGCTTTTAATCGGAAAGGAGAGGAACTCATTATCCTCATAAAGCCCAGACATGAAACACAAATTTTAAAAACACGGGAGGAAAAAAAGGCTGAGCTCGACTCAATGAAATAAACTTTCGTCTTGTTCACTCTCTTGTCGTAAAATACAGCACTGGCTCCCTGAATAATGAGTCCTGTATGATAAAGCAGAAACGAGGAAGGGGGGGTGATTTTAATGCCAAAAAGCTGGGGAAATCTTAATGACAGGGAAGGAAAAGTTGGTGGAAATCCACACTTCTGGCTCGTACTCCGTGTGCAGTAATGCAAGAACGGTACTTAACTGTTAGGTTTACAAATGGGCTCATACTGACTTGTAACTCAACAGCTACCCTGTGTTGGAAAGGGGACAGTTGAGACCTCAGATCAAAAGTACAGTAATTAATAAAAAAAATAAACAGTTTTTTTTCTCAGTATCAACATAAACATCAGCACATCACTATGAAACCTAATCTTAAACTTTATGTTGGACATTTCAGGTTCATAGTTAGTCTAATGTAAACTATTTAGCATTACATTTGCTACAGTTCTGACTGGAATTATATATATTTTAAAGGTCATATACACTAATACTTCTGATGTGTTTTATCTGAACTATGAATCAAATTTAAGGATCACAATTTTTCTGTTTTATCTGCATATATTAGGACTATGCCGTGTGTGTTTCCTAACTTGTTTTATTCTATGAATTTAGATTTTTATCCGTTATAAAACATTGTTATGGACATCATGCCTTAAACAAGGTGAAAAGACAGGGCTGTCTAGAATGTAAATAGGCAAGCACTTGTTTGTTAATTTTTGTGCCATGTTTTGTCCCTACATACACCATTAGTCCATATACCTAACAAAATATTCGGATGTTGTACCTATATTATGACCACAGAGTATGAAGGGTGAATTTCCACAAAGGCGGCCAAGAGAGGAAGATGTGATTGGAGAAAAAAATAACCAGACGAGCACAGGCTGTTCTCTACAGAAACACAGCATTCCCTTCCATTCTCTAAAGAGCATTTCTTACATTTTCGACTAATTGATGGCTATTGTTGCAAATATTTTTCCATTCTGAGCCATTTTAAGAAACCAATAAAAATGGTGTCACATTCTGCCACATCTCTCAAAATATTGTTTTGTTTGATGTAAAAAAGCATTGTCTGTGCCGGGGCTTTTGACTGAGGTCCTAATAAAATACCTTATTACAAGTTCTCAGTATATTGTGTTTCATTGCACTTCTATCTCTTTCTTGACACAGAAACAATATTACAATTCTTTCAATCTTGGGAAAAAAAAATATTTTTTTTTTCTAGAAGATATGCCCCTTTTGTGGAAAATAAGATTTACTTGTCTGAACTCATTTGTTTTTTTCTACTGTAAGAAAAGATGTCTCAGCATTTGCATCCATTCAAAGACCACTGATTACTACCATTAATTCTCAGAGACACTAAACAAAAGCAGCAGGCTTCTGGGTAAGCAGGACAAAGCACGTCCTGCGAAGGTTCCATGTTCCATATTCCGGTCCTCGTGTTCCATGTCCCGTGGCCCATGTGTGATTCCCCTGTGGGCTGGGACAGGCAAAGAACATCAGTCGCAAAGCGAAAATCCCTTGACTTGCACAACACTGCACAGATTTTCGTATTTGCAGCTGGGAGTCACAACAGAAGAAATCCACATCATGACAAATTGAAGGAGGGATTTCGCTCTACCTGGGTCTGTCTCAAAGCAGCAAGCGCTGAGACTCGCTGTCAGGCAACGAGAACAAGTTTATACTGGGCTTTCTCTTACTCTCATAATAAGATTCAGCTTATCAAGTCTGAAAAGTGATCTTCCATTTCATATGCTCGGTTTTGATTGTACTGCCTGATATGCAACAGTAAACTTGGAATGGGTGTAACGAGTAGGATCTAGATATGATTTTGCTAAAGTCCAAGGTTGGCAGCAGTGGCTAATAAATGATTTGGGCTTGGAATGTTAGTAAGAGGGAATAGTGTGGCAGGCGGGGATCAGCATGTGAAAGGGTCACGAAGATGTCAGAATCAGAGATGACTGGGAATATACTGGTCCCAGTGTGATTCAGTGGAAGAGCTGCAAAGGTCAGATATTTCTCTTTCTCACTCACTCGTTCACACACACACACACACACACACACACACACACACACACACAGAGTCTTGCAGGTCCCCTCATTTATCCTTCCCAGCCACCATTCCCTTCCTCTCCTGTGTTGATTTCGCATGGCATCAGCCCCACAGGAACCAGCCAGCATCTCCACCAGCCCATTTGCCCCATTTCCCCCTCCCCCTCTCCCTTCCAGCAGTTGGCGACGACAACGAAGCGCTCCAGCACTTCGGGCCTTTTATTAAGCTTCCTAATTACAACGATGACGTGCCGTGAGAGCCACATTAATGCCGTTTCCGTCATGCATGCGTGGAATGATGAGCTCGGCCCACCTCTCCTTATGTGTTCGTGTCAGCGGCTGATGTCACCCCCGCGACGCGAGCGCCTTCGTGCTCACCTTGCGGTAATCAAGCGCGTCAGGGACAGATACTGCCTGTGCCCCCTAATGCGTCCTGTCCCTAATTATAACATCACAATCACATCTGCTACATGCCCCTTCCATCACTTATGCAGGGGTGCACAAAAGCAGATTATTACATTGCTGAGTGTTTGATTAATCCTTACTGCTGTTTCACTGGCATTTAAGTCAGAGCAGATCTATAGGTTATTATGTACTATGGGCTAATTATTTTACTGAAGCTCTTCAAATTAAGCACCTAGCTCAAAGTGGCAATAACGTGGGCTTACATGGGCCTAGAACCTTCAGCCTTGCAGTGACGAGACTGGTTCCCTACTCACTGGGTCCTCTCTTTGAGACATGCTCTCCTGCTGACGGAGGAACTCAGCAGCGGGATTGTTCTTTGCTCTGCTACAACCTATGAGGCATCGCTGCAGCTGTGTCCTTCACAAAGGGCAAATGCTTCATGACCAGTCAGCCCAAACCACCAAAATCAGCAGAGGAGGAGGAATGGCCCCTACTAATGATAAATCAAAGCCATTCCTTAGTTCATGGGGCAGCCAATTATGCCACGTGAATGCAAATTGCTCTGCTGTCTGATATGGATATAATTCAATTAAAATCAGTTATCTATAAAGATCTGTAAAGCTGAAACCTTTGTTGAATCTATATGCAGATTTTGAAGTTTTTTTTTCCAAGCAATAACAGTGTAGACAAACACTGACAAGGAAATAACATGACAAAACGCACAGGCTTTTTCCTTTGTTGAATCCCAATGATTAGGATTAAGCAATTACAATTAAACTGCCTTCTAATTTAAACCATAACAACTATTGTTCATATTTGGTCCGCAGAGCCTCTGGGTGAATGTATAAGCCCAGCATTTCTTTTAATATCTAATAAATGAGCACACTCATGCATAATTAACGCTTGCTATTTAGCAGCCTTCTTTGTTTGTACAATTTGGCATGCTTTATACTTTCTTGTCATGCTATTTTTAAGTACGGGATCTTTAGCTGTAAGACGTTGCTATATTGAGAGGAAACTCCACATTTCTTCCAGCGTTGAGTCTACAGTATAATGTGTGTGGTCTTCAGAGCCAGGCCTAATAAGTTGTTCAATATCAAGTGTGCACTCTTAAGTTCTGAATGTAACGAAGGATGTTTTCACACCTGTAGTTTATTTGCACTAGACCGAATCAGCGGACAAATTTGCATATTTGGTTTGTTTTCTCCTTTGTTTGTTTGTTTGGTTTCTGTTCATACACGGGAAAAATCCAAGTGAACTAAAATGCGTCACTACTATTCACGTTAGACTGTTCTCTCTGCTCATTGGTTAAAATAGTCTGGGGCAGGAATGAGAACGTAAACACGGGAAGAAGATCCACTTTCTGTACTGGTGAACAGCTGTATAAAGGCAACAAGGAGAATGAGCACAACTAGCATTTTCTCATAACTCTAGTAATTATCTGTATAGTTGCCTCAGTTTTTTCACTTTTACATGGCACTGTTCCAAAGACAGTACAAGCCCCTTCTTAAGCCATTGACTGAACATTTAGAACACTTCAGTATTTTTATGAGGTGTTTGCATGAGCTGGCAGATGTTCTCTTCTTCCCAAATATCAAGAAGACAATGCTCAGACCATTTGTCCTGCTTAGTGCTAGATGTTTCAGCTGTTCACATTAGCATTGCCGACATGCTAAGTACACCTGGCTAAGGGAGCTACTTCGATCAAACTTGCAGTGTTCTCCTTGTAGCTGATCCAGATCGAGGTCGGATCACGTTCACACCACAAATGAACTGCTCCAGAGCTCATTTGGGACCAGACCGAGACCACCTCCAGTAAAGGGTCTCAGTGCGGTTGTTTTGGTCTGCACCCAAGCACGATCGCTGTGTTCAGACCTGCCCAAATGAACCGCACCAGCAGGGAAAACAAACCCGAGTTCGATTCAACTGCATTAAACAAGGCAGGTGTGAAAGCATCTCATGATGAAACCTACCACTGACACCAGTGCCCCAGAACGCTGGTTTGAACGTGCAGACACACCCACCGCAACATCGCCTCCTGTGCTCTAGGTTTTCTTTTCCAACGATGCGGGGGAGGTGGGGTGGCAAAACTAAAAGTGTTACCACGGCTCATGGGTACATGTGGCCTCTGAAAGGGCCTCAGTGAAAAATCACAAGTAGGAGCGCTGTGTTGGTAAAGTGGACAGACCTGTTTTTCATTACGTTTTGAGGAGCTTGAGGTGTAGAATGCTCTCCGACTGCACAGACGCAGTAAAAATAGAACGAAAGATGAGCATTTCGCGTTCACCACTGGGTACGTCGTGTGCTTATTGTTTCTCTAGGATGATTGATACTTGAATGTGCCCACTTCTGCTCTGTTTGTGGTGTCAAAATCTTAACATATCCCCTTTGTCATATATCACAATGCAGTATAAAACAGATGAGTGTGGGCAATATTAAATATATTGTCCTCTTTTCTCATAAAAGACAAAGCCCACTGCTCCAGCTTGTTACTTCAGTCTTAACAAGATTAACATGTATAAGTGTCTGGGGGTTACAACGTCTGGGAGATGGGGTTGAGAAGGTGGGATATATACATATCCACTATATTCTAGCATTTCTCTTACATCTTATGTACTTTTACCATTATTTTTTGTCCAGCCCTTATGTTTCCTGCTATTAAACAACCTAAATCTTTTTATATGCTTTGATGCAACTATGTTAGTAAAGGTACTATATAAAAATTAATTGCACTAATGCCTAAACAACGCCTTTCAAATTCTTGTTTGAATTGAAATGTCTGGCTTGTCCAGCAATTCACACTTTTTTGAAACTGACAGAGAACCAGTCTGCATTATATCATTCAGATCTTTCACGTCGGGACTTCATGGTCCTTGACCCTTTGTGTTGATAGTTTATGAACACTTTCAGCAAACACATTTATTCACTTGCGTCTCATAAAAGCATTTAGCTTATTAAAGTGGATATTTCAAGTAATTCATATGAATAAATTACTCAAAATGCACAATCAGCTTTCTTTCTGAAACCTCAAAGTTTCTAGTGAGAAACCCAATTTTATCCAGCAGGTCAGGTTCAGGTCACAAGTCATTAGTCTGCTGCACATACTGTTTCTCTCCCCACACACACACACACACACACACACACACACACACACACACACACACACACACACACACACACACACACACAGAGTTCACTCAAATAGAAGAGAGGTAACCTGGACACAGTCTAATGGACTGTGCCCTACTGCATAATTCACACACACCACAGGGCTTCATGGCAAAAACTTACACATGCTCCTTGTTACGCCCCGGCAAGCGTCACGCGAAGCCCCGCTACACCGCGGCTTCTGTGAAGCGTGACACCTAAACCTTCTCTAGGACGTCCCACTCGTCCATTAATCACCCACATGAGTGGCTCACTGAAGTGCTGTGAAGCAGTATAAATCGCTGCATTTATTGCCAAATGTACTGTATTTCATTTCAGGCCTCATTACCTGATGGAGGCTACACAGAGCCAAAGCTGCTATGACAGAGGGTAGGTAAAGGGAACGTCAGGATCAGATTAATTGTGACTGGGTTCTCTGTCATATGACAGCTGCACATGCATTAGGACATCTTCACTGATTAAGCCAAAATGCTGAAGAGACACTGTCTCCCTTTAGCGGAGCTGGTCCTCAGGTGATATGAAAGACTGTGATGCACAGAGTACCTTCAAGGGCGTAAGCCACTTCATATTTGCACCTTTCAGGGATGGGACTTCATTGGATAACTGGTTGTTCAAGAAGAGAGCGGGTGGATGAATGGAGAGGTCGATGTAACCTCAGAACATCAAGCCCTGTCAGAAGACCCTGACCATTAACTGCGGATCTGGCCTAGAAGAAGACTGACACTTTGATGCAACATCTACACTTGACTACAGCTCTCTACTACACAACCATCCCACCGTAACGTCTCACCCCAACCTACCCTCTCAAAGGAAACCAATGTCCTTGAGGCTCTTGATATAGCACAAGGTGTATATATTTTTGAATTTGCTTGGGAAATATAGGGCATGCAGAATGCTCAGAGGTTTAATAACAACTTCACTGATTCGACAGTATGTGGTCCCAAGGATCAAAGCTACTGTTTCGCCAACTGTCCCCATTTTATAAAAGAGCAAGCAGCTGGGATAATAAAGAGTAAAGGCAAAACTATGGACTAGTGCCCTGTCTTGAAGAGTGATGTGTCTGGGTGGCATCGGTGGCCAAGTCTAAGACAGTCCACGCCGAGGCCTTTGTTCTGGGGATGGTGCTTTGCGCTCCTGATCACCTGTCATTGAGAGAACAGGCCTATAATCAGCCCATCGGCCCTGGCAGTAAGGAACACAACAAACCCACATCCAAGAAAACAGTGGGCAATTATCTGTCAGGGGATGAACTTGCTGGTAATTACCACCCTGGCGTGCTGACGGAGGCCCCCCCCGACTACCTCCTTTCTGAAAACAAGTCAGACCAACTTTCTGGGGGTAGGGGGCTGGGCGCTGACGTCCCACGTCAAGGCAAAGTCGGGTGCTTCCTGGGAGCAGAGGTGCTGACAGCCTGGAGCTTTGAGTCCCAAATCAGAAGTCAGCACAAATAGGCACACCCGCTTGGATGTAAACAAACGAACGGCACACACGCTTCCTCTCCGTGTAGTTTGTTGATTGTGTCAGTGATGTACAGTATGCTGTGGATTATGCCAAGATGACAAGATCAAATTAGCTGAGGATATTTGCATGAAATAATTTCAATCTAATTTAATTACTCCTCAGTTCAGAAAACAGAGAATTGGGGTTTTACAATAGGTCGTATTAAGAGCTTTCACAGATCTTAGAGGACTGTTACAAAGTGTTGATTACCTAATTACTAAGAAGTTCACTGTCTGTGATAGACTTGACTAAGTTTTATATTGTGGCCAGAAACAGACCCACAACTTCAGTGAAGCAGTGAAACAGATTGTAGGAAATGTAGTGTGGTGGAACAAATTGTCAATACACAGAAAGGCAAAAAGCTTAAATTGTCATCACATCAGCAAACTCTCGCAATTGTCATGAAATGCCGCCCAGTATGACACAATGTTAATTTACTATTACCATTGTTGCTCATGTGCAAAGAAACACAACAGTGTACCTCTCTGTACCTGTATTATATTAAACTATTCAGCTAAAGGATTTTTTCAGAAATAAAGAACATGAAAATGCTGAATTTCTTGCACTACCAGTGAAAATGCTGCCGAAGCAAGCTGCATTTCATTACAGTCTGCACTTACAGCGTAATAATTGTATTATTTTGTATCTGACATCAGATTAAAGGCATTGATGTCCCTTTGTACAGTCGCGGCTGTGGTGTAACCATTATTGAAAATAAATAAGTCATAATAATAAAGTTCTGTACAAAATAAGCACTCAGTTATCATAAGAAGTCCATCGTCAGGGGTATTCCCTGGAACTAAGAGAACGCATCTCTTGTTTGGCTAGAACATCAGACACCACTCCCACACTCCCAGCTCTACCCACCTCTCATGCACACTAAACATAGAACTTTTAAAACAATGCATTCTGGATCTTTACTGATAAATTTTTGAGATTAGCTTTTGGGGCATGTGACCCATGTGCCTTGTTCTGGTTACGCTATAGTACCAGACTACCACAATCTCTGTCGCACACTACGCAGGAACTTCGTCTAAGTGTTGGAAGCAACTTTAATTGCATCGACGGAGTTTTGTATAAACAGCGAGATGATACGAACGCAGCCAACGCATCAGTCATAATCGGCCGGCAGAAACAGAGCCCGTTCGAAACGTCAAGCAGCTGGCAGACGTGATGCAGTCATTTATCCGATTCGGGATTACCCGAGAGTAAAGCATGACACGCTACAGCAAAGTACTGAGGCGTGCGAGCGCCGTGCCTGCCAGCGCAGCGCTCAAATCCCCAAACCGCAGAAACAACAAGAACAATAACGTAAATAACAGCTGCTCGAGAACAGGACGCCGTCCTCGCCCGAGACAAAGGAGAGAAGCCAAGTATGAATTTGCGTCACGTGTTCAGAGAAAATAGGCTTTTCTCCCACGTGTACCAGATCAGCCCTTTCTCACACCCAGTCCCACCTCAGCCCCCCTCAGTGCTGTTACTGGTAGCTAACTCCTCACGTTCCCTGAGACTGGTGAGGCCTGCTACCACCCCGCCCCCCCCTTTGCGCTTCCACTGCCCTTCATGACATGCTTCACAGGAACCTCCCACACCGCTATGTCCTCTGCGGCATCGCATCTGTCAGATGAACGCAGTAAAAGCATGCTTACACGCTATGTGGTTACAACGCGTAGGATGGTGAAATGAGGGAAAAAAAAAACGTATGGATAAGTTTCTGTTCAGTTCAGCCATGCCCCTTCTCCTGCCCCCCCCCCCACACGTGGGGGTTGCAAACATGTGGATTGACTGCTAAAGTAGCAGAAGACTCTTACGAAAGTGACAAAGTCACAGACACAACTGCAGTTTTTTTTTTCCTGTCTGGCTTTCTTTCACTCCTGGTAAGTTGTGAGTCTACTGTCTGCATGCTCGTTACGTTGCTCCTCGTAATTAATTTCCAATTTTTCAACAGCAGTGGCAGAGAAGCATATGGTGTGGACCTCAGAGAGGGCCTTGTGTTGGGGGGTGTTGTTGCTCACATGGGGGACCAGCAGCACAAAATTCCTGCTTCAGCGGAGCACTGTATCCCAGGAGTGGTGCCACTCTCTGGTCTGTTTCAAGCAACTCCTCCCACTTCATACCTTGCCCCCACCCCCCCCGAACCAGCCAATGCATCGGAGGAGGCAGAATAGATGCCCTGCTTCCTGATTGGATGGTGATCATCTGTTCAGGTGTTTTCTGGATACCTTTCCTACCTTACTTGCTCCTAATAAGGTTAGCCAGAAAGCTAAGGTGAAAATTAAGTGTGGCTCTAACACACACTGTGAGATCAGTAGAATTTTGCGGCACCAAAATACCCAGGAAAAAGTTGGATTTAATGATTGCTGAAAAAATAATCTTGTATTTAAATAATTAATCAGCTCAGAATGGCTTGAATGAATAGCGAAAAATTGGCTTCATCTTTAAATGAGGCTGTTATGTCCAGCTCGGTCTGTCACTGAATAAAGGCCAGAAGAAACGTTGATGTGCTGATCCAGAGAATGTGTTGCATTTTTAAACACTGAAAGTCATTGGGGGGGGGGGGATCATTTTTGTTTACTCTCTCCATGTTAGATAAAAAGCTTTTCCACTGCCCCTCGTTCCACTTTTGGTGTGTTAATTTCTTGACTGCATTCCACACTTTTTCTCCTAGGTCATGATTGCAATGTACTCGCTCACAACTGCTTTGTCTGCACTTAGAAGTTCAGCCGTCCTTTAATTTATCGGCGATATTTCCAGATTGATCGTATAATTGCGAGTAAATAATTAAGGCCCCGAATGCGGTGTGCATCATGCACACACTCGGAATAACTACACAATGTAATTACTACACAATGTAATTACAAGGCGATGCATAGTGATATTTGTCAAACATTAATTAAATGGCAGAAAAGAAATGGCATGGCGTTAAGGTACCAGTGGTCTTGTTTGAATTGGGCCATAAAGATGTAGCACATTTCACTTTACATCTCATTGTTAAATGGTATACCTAGCTAAACACATAGCAAAGACATTAGCTAATGCCTTTTCTTCCATGTGCCCAAAAGGCTTAATTTAAAATTAAAATGACTTTGTTTTCCTTTCTTGAGTTTAACAATCTTTATACTGAATTTCAAAGTACCTGCTTAGTTGTTACCTTCATTCAAGGCAGCTATTAAGAAGTACAATTTTTTAATGTCCCCATTTAGGAGATGGATTTCTGCTGATGAAGTTTAATTTAAGAAAATGCCCAAGGGTAGAGCAGCATTGAGTATTTGAAAAGTGCATATTCTCTTGCACCTAAACCAAACCTTTATCTATTTGCTACAGCTGGTAAAGACACAGAAGATAGAAGGTTTTTAAATTCAAGAGTCTGCCAATATATGAACTCTTTTCACCAATACCAGGATGAAATGCAAGACTTGCTTCCTGGGTGCTAAGCTGGAAAATTTATCCAAAGAAACACAGGCAATGCACATCTTAATACTCAACCACCAACATCTGGACAGTTAACTGAAGAAATTTACCACTTGTAAACCTGATGCTGGACCCCTACTGGTTCAAAGTCCGAGATCTTCACCATGCCTCAGAGCGGTGGGGTCCGTATGCATTTAAATAGATAACGGCCCTGACGCCCAGCTCTCCACGGTCATTTTAGCCCCTTGACTTGAGAAGGCGGGCATGCCGCGGGCACGAGACCACACGCTGGTGAGGGACGCGGAGCCGGAGGCTGCCGGTGGTCTGTTTCCCTGCCTCAATCAGCGTGAAGATGGGGGTGAGATACGAGCGGTCAGGCTCCATCATTCCGGGTGATTGCAGCGTGCCCTGGGTTCAAGCTTCGTGGTCGACTCATTTGTCACCACGCCAGCCCTCTGTCACTCTCAATATCAGCGCCATAATTGCGGCCTCTTATCTCACGAAAAGAGACACCGCTGTTCTATTTTACACTTTGCCTATACATCACAAAAGCACATAATGTTGTCACTGATGTGGAGATCACAGAGGTGTGTGTTGGGGGGGGGGCACTTAAATGAGAGACGCAACCTCAATAAAACTGCCTTTATTTCCCACCTCGGCCTGTGTAAGAGGGGACAGCAGGCAGGTGCACTATCTGTTGTTGCTTCTCCAAAATGGCCTAATTTTTTGGCAAAGTAAAGAGAAAGGTAGGCTGGGATTTATGGTTGTTTTACTGGGTACAGTCACATCCCCTTCCAGGGCATGGCCTAGATATTATAAAAATCCAGCTGCTTCCACATAAGCTTAAAAAAACAAATCACACAAAAAAATATAAAAAAAAAAATCACAACTGCACTGTTAAATTGCTGTGAAACGTGCCAAATGCTACGGAGCCGTGAGTGCCCTTAATCTAAAAATCACTGTCAGTAGTTACTGGCATCCTCCTATTGGTGAAAAGAGGATTTTATATTCAATTACTGCTCAAAAAGCAGCTTCATAATGAAAGTTAACTGACAAGAGAAATTGCTATTTTAACAACTGTTATCATCTTTGCAAACAGAACTTCAAAATATATTTTCAGCCAAGGATTCACAATTTATTATGATGCCCGTGAAAAATAACATGTTTAACATGAACCGTTTGTGTGTTTCCAATAACATGACTGAACGCAGATTTGTAACTTGACCGCAATTCTCTCTCACACCTATTTCCTTTTCTTTATTGTGTAATCTTCTGTAGCAACTATTATCTACCGGTGTAGTTGTAGAACCATTTTTCCTTAAGGACATTTTATATACACACACACACACACACACACACACACACACACACACACACACACACACACACACACACACACACACACACATATATAATATCTATAATAATATATATAGATATTTTGTGGCACATTTTCTTGGTTTATACCATAAAAATGTTCACAAAATCAATATTTAAAACTTATGGCTGAACGTCTATTCCAGACACAGAAATTTAAATTTTTTTTTTGTTTTGTATTAAAAGTTGTCTACTGACACTGGTTTGAGTCATATTTTATTTCTACATAAAAATATTTACATTTGTAAATGCTTCCTGGCAGGTTTACCTCACCATGCATAAAAATGTCTTCAAATCAAAACGTGTCAGTTTACCTCTTTGCTGACTTTAACCAATATATATATATATATAATTTAGCCAATATATATATAATAAAAAAAAAATGTCTTTATTTTTAACCTGAGGTGGTGAAATGGTACCCCATTTTTAAATCTATTTTTATGCTATTTCTTTCTTCATTTGTAATTTCAGGAGAAACAATTTATATAAAATATACTTTACTGAGCATCACTCCTGACAAATACATAGCTTTTCAGTAGTAACATTTTTCTGATAACATTTTCTTTACCTATAACGTTTCCTTTATTGTTCAAACATTTGAAGTGAACTTTTAAAAAGTTGTGTACATTTTCAAATGTTCTTGTGCACGTTCTTTCTGTCACACATCAAACGATACTGTTGAAACCAGAAAGGACATTTTTATAGCACAGCGCAGAGGCAATTCAAGCCGAAAACCCTGGGTTTTAGTGAAAGGACCTTTGGTTTTCTCTGGGCCGAAAGGAAATAAGGATAAGCAAAATGAAGGTGAAAGATGACAGATTGGTTCATCGAAGGCTGTCAGAACTTTTTTCTGCTTGTGAAAAAAGTGCACAGTGTTTTAGGGGTTAGAGATGAAGGCTTCAGATGATTGTTACCAGGACCCTCTAATCTCGAACGTGCCGTATAACATTAGCACTCGTGTCAGGTACTAGAAGAGTTCCTCCCCTCCTTATCTACACGCAGTGCTGAAAATCTGTGTTGATCTAAATGGAGGCACAGCATTGATTTTTTTTCAAAGGCTGTCAGGCTGAAAATAGTCAACTGGCTTTGGCTACTAGACTGAGATTAAAAAAACCAGCTGTAGCAATCTGATTCTGATTCGCCCGTCTCTTTTGGAAGCATAGTGACAGTGGTTTTATTTGCCTCCTTTTGAAATGAGACCAAGAAAGAACTTAAAATATGAATACCTCAGCAAAACTCACATTCATGGGAAAAAAATACAGTATGTATGAAATCTACGTATGAAACCTGTTCAAAAACCGCGCTTGAAAACGGTAACGATACACTTACAAAAATAGATTTCGATCATCGTCAAATATTTAACATGTGAGATCTTCGAAGATCTACAAATCTTTGTTTTCAGTCCATTGTTGAAATTATTATTGTTTTACCTGTAACAAATAAGAGTGATTATCGCCCCCTTTCTCAAATGTATACTAAGAATAATAGATTCTGTGATTATTATTCCTTATTGGCATTTCCATCGTTTACATTTTAAGTCACACGTCCCACATGACCCAGAGGACTTGTAAATACAGCATTTTATACACACACGGAGTGACATGAAAGCAGATATGGGTATTTATAGAAATGTATAGCATGACAGGTAGTTGTAGAACTTGTCATGTGGAGGACAGGTTATGAAGACCTGTGTATGATGATTGTTCCATTCATGGTATCAATTCATGTTGGAAAGAGGGCTTTAAAATATTGGGGTGAATACTATACTACGCCTTTTCCATCACCATCACTATGTTGGCTTTCCGCCCATTCTCAGTTTTCGATTCTGAAAGCGGTAAACTCATAAAATGACTTTACTTTGGCTATTTGGGCTGAATGATTGGGTCTATTTGAAGGGGCAGGTCTTGGAATTCTGGCCTCGCCTTCTTTGACCCTAACCAAGAAAGGAAGGAAGCTGCGATGAAATTAGATGAATACTGAATTTGCCCATTGACATTTCACAGTGCGCTGAGTGTTCAGTATCGGTTGAATGGGAGGTATTGGTTTTATTTGTTTCAAGTCCAGCATTTACAGATTTGGGATTAAACATCACAATTTATACACATCCAATTAAACTGTGGTACTTCTCATGTCATTATTATATATATATGTCATTTTCTTCAAGTTTACATTTTTTTTAAGTTGTGATTTATTGATGATATCAGTCAGTTTAGCATGAACTTGTAATCTTTGTAAAACGCTGTTATGAGATCTCTTTATGTACATAATCGTAATATATATGGAAAACCAATTTTATATCACTAAGCCCCCTGTATGTTTGAAAAATCCAAAATTACATTAATGCACTCTTCACATATTACCATTCCTCTGCTACACTATAAGCATGAATTAGTGGCTATTGACTTTATACCGGTTGAGACATCACACTAATCAAAGTGAATTGAGCATCACCTTCCAATTTTCTTTTTTTAGTTAGCTATTTTCACAAAGCACTTTTGCACACGATGCAATTTTCTTTCTATTGGCTGAAAAGTTCAGATTCCACTAGAACCTGTCTCCTGGCTAACCTTCTTAATCTTGGCCCAGGTTGTCCTGATGTTCACCTATTTTTAGGGTAACGTGTCAGTAAATGCGAACGTTTTTCTGGAGTCACGACACATGGTGACGATGTAGTGGGACGGCTGATTCTGAATGTGCCATATGAAATCACACGACAAAACTGTCAATCCTTGTCACTTCTCCCTCTCTCAGCTTACAGCTCACTTTGAGTCCTTCCAGCTGCCTGGCCTCACTGTGCCTTAGAAATATCTGTTGCTGCGAGACAGATACGTTCCCAGCTGCCTGAATAAGAGAGATGGCATGACACTAGGTAATTCTCGATGGTCACCATGGCAACACCACATCATTTAGTTGCTTACTAAACATTTTTACCCAAAAGTACTTATGTAACTCATGTATCTGCTCATTGCAGTAACCTGTTTAACTGTGTCAGGGCTGGACAAGCTGTGATGAAACTATAGATTCTTTGGTACGTAAACCATTTTTTCTTACAAGTTGAGGATTTTAATTGCTACATGAGACAGTATAGAACATTCATTCATTCATTCATTCGTTCATTCATTTTCCACACTGCTTAATCCTGTTAAGGGTCGTGGGAAGCCTGGAGCCCAACCCAGAAGACACAGGGTGCAGGGCAGGGGACAGCCAGGGTGGGGTGCCAACCCACCACAGGGCACACACACACAGACACACACACACACAGTATAGGCAATGTGGAGACACCCATCAACTTAACTCGCATGTCTTTGGACTGTGAGAAGAAACCGGAGAAAACAGAGAAAACCCACCAAGCACAGGGAGAACACGCAAACTCCACGCACACAGACCCAAAGCAGGGATCGAAGCCCAGGCTTGGAGGTGCGAGGCAACAGTGCTAACCACCACGCCACTGTGCCACCACAGTGAAGAGCACTAATAGAAAGAAAAAAAAAAACAGCACAAAAAAAACAGCACAAAAACATGCAGCTGCTTCTAAAAAAATGGTGACGAAACATCATTTTCAGTGTCATACTGGAAAGCAAGAACTCATGAAGATGTAGACAAACAGCAGTACATTAATGCTAATGACTCATATTCTCCATGTATGTGATCGACCCTTGATCTGAGCTAATCTTTTTCCAGCAGAGCTTTCAGCATGTATATATTTAAGCAGGCTGTGACTCAGGTCCTGTATTAAGAGCTACCACAGAAGACATCAGGAACCTTGATAGGGAGTAATTGTTGGTACGTGTTCAGCAAGCTTCTCAGTGAAAAACGCACAGAAAATTGCTAAGTTGTCTAGAAGGGCTGTCTCAATGGTGACGGCAGCCTTGGAAGGAGAGGGAAAAATGTCCTTATCGAAGGACAAGTGGTCAGAACAGAAGTGTTGAAACATGTGATTTGTGGGCATTAGCGAGGACCTTGAGGCCAAACAAGTAATGGCAAACAAATTTTCATCCATAACGTTGGGCAATACGTTCCAGACAAATTGTCGTACGCGTGTGCAGAGATGGCCAAATGACCTCTCCAGGTATTTAAAAAGGTCATGGCATTTTCATTTCATGTACAGGGATTTTTTGGCCATATTCTACGATAATTAAGAATCCTAGGTGGCAATTCTGAGTGACCACTGACATGAGGATGCGGTACGTCCACTCCTGTGGGAAGGCAGCCTAAGAAAACACTGTAAATCTGGCAGTTAGCTGCTGTCAAGGGGTGCTGTTGGAATGACCACAGAGACAACATTATCTGCTTTCCAAAATGTGGGCTGTCCCATATGACACTTCATTAAGCATACCTGGAAATGTGCCTTGCTTTTTCTATAACACTAAATAGAGTATAAGCCTGGAGAGACACACTGCCAAGGGCTTTGCAAAAAGCAGGGATGACCCTTTCTTTACCTTACAAAGATATCCGTCCCCCTCACACAGACATGCATGAACACATGTGCACACACACACACACACACACACACACACACACAGCATTATCATCAAATATTTTCAGGCTAAAGACTGTTACTAAACACTGTGAGAATATGCCCTGTAGCAGTGTTGGGTGGGGGGGGCTCTCCACTGCACCACAGTCACACCAGTGACTAGTACTGCTGCATTCACTTCTAAGCAACCTAATTACACTCAAACAACTTTAATACATCAAATATACATCTTTAAGTAAACTGGTATAATCAAATTCCAGGCTGTAAATGTTCTGTGTATTAAAAATGGTGAAAGATGTGGTCTCTCGGATGTGACTGTGGGCTTTAGACTGAACATATGGTGTAGAGTGTGAGTGTGAGTGTGTGTGTGTGTGTGTGTGTGTGCGTGTGTGTGTGTGTGTGTATGTGTGGAGAGGGGGGGCAGCTGACACATCAATTTCTGCACAGACACTGTGGGAACTCCAACACCAGTCTTATCCTAGGAAAAGCAAAAGCTGGCCTCCGTCTGATTTTATTATTCAATAAACTGATAAAACACTTTACCACCACATGGTCCTTAAGCTGGGATTGTTGCTGGAATCACTGTGCAGAAGAAGTAATGATATGAAAAGACTTCAAGCATGTCAGCATCATCTGTAAGACATGGTTTGACCATGTCTGACTGTGAGAGCTTTTCTGTCCTGTCTGAGGACAAGACCCATTATAACGGACCACCGTAACAAAGTATATTCCAGCTTGCTAAAAAATTGCTTGACACAGCTTGACCAATCAAGTCAGAAAGGTTTTAACAGAATAAAGTTTTAACAAGAAAAAAGGTTTTAGAGTTAAGAATGAACTGAATTCATAGGGTACTCTGGAGGTCTCTTTCTTTGAAACACAGAGGAATATTCCGGACCATTTAACATCATTCCCCATTCTGACTTGTTTGGCAGCTGCTTGTAAAATAAAAAAAATTTAAAAATAAAACATAATTTTCTCCATATTTTATTATATGAGGGTTAACCGTGCATTCGCCACTGCGGTTTAAAGGAAAGCGAATTGCATCCGGCCTGAAATATGGCGCGTCCGTGCTGACTTTGCGTATCTTCTCTGTGTTTGTGTGAGTTTCCGTTGCCTGCTCTGGTTTTTTTCCACGATCCAGAGGCGTCCTATTCAGCTGACTCGGAAATGGTGTTTGTGTGTGACCGTACAAAGCAGGGAACCTGTCGACAGCAGGGTTGTCAGCATCATCGTTTATTTCGTATCGTGGAGGGGGAAAAACATTAGTATATACAGTAATGTATAATAACTTGGTGTTACTTCCATCACTGATATGTCTTAATTTTACTGTATTTATTAGAGTTGCTTTGCAGGTGCTTGTGTACAATAGTCTGTGTACCTGTATATAACTATAGACACATCTACACATGCAAAATGGTCCTCAGATATAATCCTTTATTACTTTATTGTGTTCTAGTTTTTAAAATCAGACTGCAATCTGCCAGGCTGACATATGGATCTGTTTAGGCTGATATTATGCAACTGCAAGACTCCATCTGAGCTACAGTAACCTTCATTATAACATGCTAAAACACTAAACCAGACCGCTTTGCGGTTTCAGCATCTCCGGTGATCTACAGAGTACAATTAGTGACTTAATGTTAAGGCCTCCTGTTTCAGTACTTACAGGAGTAGTAAAGAGATGCTTAAAGTTGACGCAGTGATTTTTGAGACCTACAATCAGGGTAACAGGAGAAGCCTTTGGTTCACCGAGAAACAGTCAAAGTTTTCAAAGTCAGTGAATCTGCAAAATACGATATGACCCAGCGGCGCAGTGTGCTTGTTCTGAAGAAAACTGAAGACAGCAGACCTTGTATTAATTAGGCTGACTCGGGCACCCCAGTAAGGCTGTCTGTACTTTGTGCTGTATAGAAAAAATGAATAAAGTTTCAAACAACAAAAAAACAGGCTATTATTTTCTGTTTAATATTCTAATATGTCAGGACTTTGGGAAATGTGTTTATTACAGTTCACGATTAAAGGTTTGGTGCTAGGGGACGTGATTTGATTTGGGTTTTTCCTTTTGAGAGCCACCAAAATTGTTTAACTTTCAATGTTTAAGATGAAAAAAATTTAGTTAGATTAGCGCTTTGGTTTCTTTAAAAAAGCACTGATGTTTTTAGGTGATAAATGAATGTTTGCTGAGCTTTGTAATTCAAGCTTATATTTGTTTAGTTTTTGAAAATGTTTTGAGGCATATTATTAATGAACTTTACACAAATGGTTATGGTAAATATTTTGCCACATAGGCCTTCATATATACACATGCTCTTTAGATAACATTGAGAGTTTTATATATTTTTTTTTATCTCAGCAATGTCAGATGGCAGGTTGCCATTGCTAGTACTGTCATTCAGTTAAAAGGGTTGGTGGTTGTTCCAGATTACCACTGTGAAGCACTGAAAGCTGCTCTTATATTACTGAATGTTAACTCTTAATACCATGGGCTCAATAGCATGTAAAAAGTGCAACCAAAGTGTATTCAGCAAATGGACTGCAAACCGCCAAGTCCAATATTCAACAAATTCATAGCCAGTTGTGAAGTAAGCAGGATAAAAGAATGTGAGATCACAAAGTAATCCAGAAAGATTTTCTAGGAATTTTTGTAATGTCCTGAGTATTTTGTATCTTGAACAACAAAAGCAAAACCAGTTTTGGCTGATTTAAAAACACACATATACATACATTTTTAATCTTTCAGTGTAATTAAAAACTACATGTTTTTCTTGAAGGTGGTGGCAGTGACATCTCTCTTTAAATCTCTTTGGCACTGCTCACATGGCACATGGAATATTCAATATTGTATTTCACTTTCTTTTTCAGAAACGTTCACCTAATCCTTCCACATGGACACACACACACACACGCACACACACACACACACACACGCACGCACAAACACACACACACACACACACACATATCCATGTTTTAAATCCTGGACTGTATTTTTGACTCCTGTGCACCCCTTTTATTTATAAAATATCTAGGGTTGGAAAATAGTGTGGAGGAAGATATCTGTTCTGCAAAATGCCATTTAAGTCATGCTATAGAGGGCAGTGTTAAAATATAACCTGCCCCCAAATTGGCAAATAATTATAATATTTGTGTGTAGGTGCGCTGGAGTGAGGTGTGAACCTTGATTAGAATGATTCTAAAAGTCCATGACTGACAGAGACCCTTAAACATTGCAACATTGCTTAACCTAACAACACATAATGTAACATCTTTCATAAGGCCCAAGATCTCTAATGGCGGCCCTGCTTGTGTGATTGTTTTCATAAAATGTCAGCCCTGACAAACTATTACACGTTTTTAAAGTGCAAAAGCTTGCTCTTCATTCTCTTCACACATGCGACAAGCCATCTGAATTTACATACTCTACACAGTTTAACTGAAGACTTAATTCCTAAATGGCTAGAAAATATTGACTCTACATTGAATATTTTGGTTGCCACATTAGCACTCATGGATGTGTGGTTGTTTGAGAGCTGCCATTTTCCTGCGTGGAAAATTGAATTCCAACCTTTGAGGTGAGTGCTACAGACAACCAGAGACAATGACATAAGAGGAAAAATGGGATATATATATATAAGTAGATGTTTCTGAGCAAAGAAGTCTGGTTGGCTTATGAAAACTGATGACAGTTTGAAAAGATGGTGGATATGGTGAACATGTGCAAGTAGCTCTTTTGTAGGTGTGTTTTAAACCAAAATTGCCCCCTAGCTGACCCACGAGAAAGCAAAAGATTAGAAACAGTCCATTAAAATATACTGAAGTGGGTCTGCTCTTCAGCTACTAGCAAGTCAGAAATGGGATCCTACCATTGTTTTTGTCTCATTGCAGTTTAACACTGTATTTTTAAACCATTTTAATTAATTTACTAGTGATGAAGGCACCCATCTTGAGTCATGGAGATGTTAGCCTTCGACTGGCAGCTCTCACACCTGAGCAGGAAGAGAAGCTAGGAAGATGTGTAACTTACAGTTTGATGTCAACTGTTTGTTTTCCAGTGCTCACCTGCTGTCAATCAGAAAGTCTGCTTTTTAATCGTTTTGAGTGCCCTGTCAACCAAGTGTTCAGATACTAACACATACATTTATGGGAATGTTTATATGCACTGATGACCATGTGACCGCATCATGTTTATGTAGCTGGTAGCAGGGATACATCATCAAGCAGAGTTCTAGGGCTCATGTTCTGATTGTGCACTAATGAAATCAGTATCGTTGGGTCCACTAGTGAGCAGCCCACGCATAAAGGAAGATTGCAGAAGAAAGAGAGCAGGACAAATTGGGCCCTTATGACCTCATAGCTGACAACCTCCATGTCGCCTCTTCTATTCATCAGGCAAGCCTGGAATTCGCAGCCAAATATTGAGGCCAGGAAGCTTCCAGAAACATGCCCTCCCTGCCAGAAAGTTCAACTCGCTTGCCCTGACTGCAGTATCCATATCAGGGCATTTTATTATCATCAGGCATACTTGTTTACAGTCCTGCAGTTACTCTCTCTGTTTCTTCTTGGGGGTTTCTCACCTGCCCTTGGATGAAGACAAATGGTAAGTTGGTTGTCTTCCTCTTCCTATTTGTGGGTCAGTCACTAGCAGGCCGCAGGCATATGGGATGGCATAAGCAAAGGGGTCGATGTCAGGTCTTATATTCTGTTTGAGGGTCCATTACCTTCCTCTGTGTGTAATAATGTGTTTGTATAGGGTACGCTGCACGTTTCCTTCCCCTTTGCAAAAGTGGGTTTCTGGGACTCCAACCTGTATCAATCTCAAAGCTAAAATACTCCCAGGAGACTATCAAAAAACAAGGTGTGTTTGCAGGAAGAGTGTGTGGTTAATTATGTACAGCAGCATAGTAATTCAAAATTTAATGGTACCAATAAGAGAAGATGTGTGCAATAGCAGGAGAAATGCCGTGTTCGATTCACATACTATAAAACCTAATGGTGGTGCTGGACAGATGCAATTTTAGTTACATTGTAACTATACGATGCTATCAGTCTTGGGGAAAAAAACTACTTTCAACTTCGAAAGGCTAAAAAGTCATAAATTCTGTTCAAGTATCTGAGCGTGTATTCATCAAAACACATTCATCACTGAGCTTTTGTCTGACATCTGGTTTCACAAAAGGGATTGTTTTCATTACAAAAAACACACACTGTATAATCTGAAATGGAAGCTCAGTAAAACAACTAAATAAAAGAACAAAGGAGGCACTTTTCCTATATGGACACTGACCTCGGGTTTTCTTTAATGCTGTTTACTCCATGTTTTCATTTAATCATCTAAGAAGTCATGAGCCTGACTGTTGATAAAGTGCTTTCTGGCTTTAAATAAGGTTGAGTGATGTTGACATGATACGGTATGATAAACGTATGAACGGTATGGTTGTTCAACTGAGTAAACCTCCAAGACTCCAGCTTTGTACCCGTTTCCTGTTTGTGTTTACATGGGACTCCACACATTTCCCAAAGGCACCTCTGAAACGCGTGGCTGACGCAGCTCTGATGTGTGTCAACGGGTTTCCTGTGACAGACTGCAGTGCCTTAACTCCAGGGTTCTCAATCCTCAGTCTTGAAGGGGCGCTGTGGGTACATGTTTTCGTGTCAGCCAATTTCTGCTTTTAATTGGACCTTTATCTCAATTAAACATTATTGACCATTTTTTCTGTAATCACTGTGTCTGTACAGAAATTCTCAACAAGCTTTATTCATTTTAAATAAGATTTTAAAAAGCATGACAAAAACTTATTGATGTTGCTTCTTAACAATTTTCAAGTTGTGGTATATTTTTAATCTTTTAATCCATTTCTTGTTAATAATCCCTTAAATCACTGCTCCTGACTAAGCATTCTAAGCATTCTTTGTCATTGGCACCTGTTTGTGTTGTTTATTATTAAAATTTGAATTAATCAATGATTACTCGTTTGAATTAAACACCATGCCTAATTATCCAGACCTTTCTTGCTCCCATTCTGCCGTCAGAGGGACATTGTAATGTTTGATTGCAGTTTTTTGTTACAGATTTTAAAGCACAGGAGTCCCACTTTTAACTTTCTTCTTTGTAACTTGTATTTTTTAGCAATAAATTAAGCCAACTAAGCACAAACAGATGCAAATGCAGCAGCAGTGAAGACAGACGTAAGATGTAACTGATATTTAATTAAGATAGTGGTCCAATTAAAAAGAATGAATTGGATTGGTGAAAACCTGTACCCACTGGGGCCCTCTAGGACCATAACTGAGAACCCCTGCCTTTACCATATATCTGAAAGCATTACTTAAGTTTTAGAACTTGTCATTGGATCATTTTCCTTTCTAAACAAACTCATTAATGGCACCCACAGACCAAAGCCATAATAAAAAAGACACAAGTGGACAAAAGAAAAGACATACAATGTGGAGTGACTGATTTAGCCTGATGATGTTTTTGCAGGTAATGCCGTTGGACCGGACATACACACAGCAAAAGAAGCAGCAAAAAGTCTTGGGGGTGAGACGGCATAGTGTGTGAAGGAACAGCAGTGAGAAGGTGTTGTCCCTTCAGCTCCGGCTGACGTGGCTCCTCAGCCCTTCAGACATTTTCACCTAGTGTGAGCTTTATGCTTCACTTCCATTTTACTGGAGGATTTTTTTTCCTGTTCAAAAAAAAAAAATCGTCTAAAGTTAGTTGAAAACAGGAAGGGGTGATGCGGATCCACTTCATGACAAGCGGTTCTTTTCATTAAGTGGAGTGTGATTGCTTTATTGACAGAACAGTTCAGACAGACTGACTGAAGGCCTGTTTCCTCACTGCTTTGTACTTTCCCTTTTCTGCTGTTTCCCTACTCCTCTATCCCCCCCCCTTCTCAATGTCTCCCTCCCTCTCTCATACTCCCTCTCTCTGCCTCTGGTTTGGACACTGCTTTTACACTCCAACATTCACCCATCCAATCCATCAATCTCCTTTTCTCTCTGTTACGAGAATGGAGCAATTTAGCAAATGAAATGGGTCCAGGCTGATGGGAGAGTGAAGTCCAGCATCCTCTATTCTAAATCAGGCCTCTGCAGGAATGGAAATAGTTCAGTTGGTCACCAATAAACTACAGATGTGTTTACACACTAAATTTTTGTTTTGCTGGCCTGACACAGTGAGGCTAAATCAAGCATTACAGGGATTTAAATATGGACATTAATATATTCAAACTTTATGGATTCAGCAGGGATGTAAATCATTCTTGCTGCTTAAATTATTAATACAAGAAAATTGAATCTGAATTTTAGTTATGTTTGTTGTTTGGTCTTGCAAACCAGCAACTTAAAACAATACTATGCGCATTTGAGTAATCAGAATTTAATCCATACATTTTACAAAAGAAAGCATATTACAGCTATTAAAAATTAAAACAGCTAATTGGACAGACAAACTAATACGACAGATCAGCCACTTCAGCCTTCAACCCATTTTTGTAGCAGTATTCTAACCATTCCAGGATTCCAACTGTTCCAGTATTCCAACCATTCCAGTATTCCAACCGTTCCTCAATACACTTACAAATACATAAAGTCATCATGATGATTTACAATCAGCAATAACCCACGGATCTTATACAATTTTCAACACCCAACATCCATTGAATAATAGAGATACAACAGTTTTCACAAGTCCTGGTTAAAGGAAAGCATTTTAAATATTACATTCTGAGTGCACTTATTATTATCCACACTTTTTCAGGTTTTCAGATTATTGATTAGAGGACAGAGCTGATAACTGGGTGGGTGGGAGTTTATCCTAGTAGAAGACCTGATGAGTTGCTATCTACGTAAGCAAAAATCCTACCAAAATATGGACATGCTTATGTGGCATCTTTACTTTTTTTTTTACAATGACACAAGGCTGTCCGTGGTAGGATATCTTGAGCAGGACTACAGTCCCCTATATTGGTGGCAAACTGTGGGCTGTAATGACAGGAGAGCAAACCCACACAGAGCCCTGATGAAGCTGACTTAATTAACGGGCCTGTCAGCGAAGCAGAGATTTGAAACCAACGCGTTGGAGGCCATCGCGGCGATGCGGCCTCGCGGCGATGCGGCCTCGTGCCGACGGTGCCGTGGCCCTTGGTAACGTTCACGCGTGTGCAAACCGTGTTGCAGGCCAAATTAAGCACCTCCATTACCAGCTGCTCAGTGGTCTGTGTCTGCTGGCTGCACTCTCTGACACTGCCTTAATGTGAGCAAAAACACACAAAATGGCGACGCAGAAAAAATTTGTCTTTTGCTAAAACTCAGAAGGAAGCCATTATAGGTTTTTCACCCTATTCCTACCAATGCTGATGTACTGAATAAGTACAAGTAGAAACAGCTGAAAAAAAGAGACAGAACACCAGGAATATACAAATCTTTAAACTGAAAAACCAATAATATAATTAATGAAATATGGTAGAACATCAGGCTGGGGTGCAGAAGTCTGCTGGTTCGAATCCCAGCCTGATCACCAGGTGTGTCCTTGACCAAGCACCCAGCACGTATGTGAAATGTTGTAAGTCGCTTTTCGATAAAAGTGTCTGCTAAATAAATATAATATAAATATGGAAAAAATCAGATAATTTGATATAAATACATGAATATAAATATTTATGTTAAATGGTGATGTTTAAAGTTGAAATGTTAGCATGATTGAGGTGATCTGTTGGTAAATAAAAAAAACAGCACAAAAAAAATCTTGTTGTCAGTGTATAAGGTGTACAAGATGTGCTTTCTTTTCTGCTCGTCTTTACATTTCCCCTATTACCCACACTTTCTTGTATGTTTCTGAGAGGTTTTCATTTCTCTTGCTTTGTGTTGACTATGAGACTGAAGAAAAATGGATAGACTCTGCGGAAATGGTCCAGGAAAAGGGATAGACACTGTGAGTTTAAAGGACGAAACTCAGGGCTTTGGCTGAAAATTTTCAGAAATGCACATTCTGCACAAGAGAGGACAGGATAAACCTTAGACACCAGCCCTTGCTAGCCCACAGAGAGAGAGAGAGAGAGAGAGAGAGAGAGAGAGAGAGAGAGAGAGAGAGAGAGAGAGAGAGAGAGAGAGAAACA
>JABJVR010000007.1:9096503-9111191 GCA_025773905.1 Chitala chitala | reverse complement strand
CACAGAGGATCAAAAGGTAACTGTTTTTATTGTGTTGGTGTTATGTTGCTTTTGCAAACAGGTTGTTTTTGCATTGTGCTGTGTTTGTGTTTAAGCGATCGGTGCTATGCAGTTCAAAGTGAGGATGCACTGAGTAACACGGTCTGAAGGGTTCAGGTCATGAAATATGCACTGCTGTCTAAATATCAAGCCCCCCGTAGCTTGGTCGGGTGACTCCCTTTCACCTTTGTCCGTTCTCCTTCTGACACTGAATTTGTGAAGAAGGTTGGATGCCGGTTATGAGCAAGAATGAAGCACCAGAGTTTAGAAAAATATGACTGCAAAACTGGACGTTACGTGCCACAAATTGCATGCGATGTTCGAAACTGATGTAAGAATCTCACAAGTGTTTTATTTACGTTGTGCAGCTTACACTCTGATTGCACCATATAATCATGTTTTATGCAGATCAGCATTCTTTGGTGGACAGGGTGTAACATAAGGATACTTAATCCCAATCCTGGCTGCCCACTACACAAACTGCTTTTTATTCAGCCTACAGCGTTTGATTACTTTGCCGACCATATTATTTCCTTCGTTGGGCTTATTAAGCGAGGAGGGTTTTAAAAAGAGTTTGAGAATTGAGGCAGTATGACTGCGGACATAACAGACTGATCAGTGGAAAACAAACAGCCAGTCAATACAATCCCTTGGATAAAGATTAATATGCACAAAAACTGTTATTTTAAACATGTAAATAACTCAGTGTTCACATATTGATAGTTCCTCACAAATATGATAATTTACTTCGCCTGTATCTACTAAAATAATTGATATACGTAAATTGTTTAATTTGTATAAAAGGCCACGCGTGCTAACACAATACAAGTCAAGATGTTGCCATGCAGAGCGTGTCTGAAAGTCATCCCATTTGCTGGGGAGAGGATACACAGACTGAACCTTCAGAAGGTTCGCAGGCCTTTAACTCAATTGTTTTAATTAGGTTTGAATGCAATTACACAGCAGGTAGGAGACTAAATCACCCAGAGAAGAATTAAATGCTGTGGGTTAAAAGTTAAAATGGGATTAATTACAAATGTGGTCAAATCATCCCATAGCTATCAACTGGAGCTGGTTCAAATCTGTGAAACGGCATGAGGTCTAGTGATTTAGGGATAGTGACTTTAAATAAAATGGCTGGAATTACTGCAGTAAGTGCAGGGTGCTTAACCTAAATTGTATTAATGTGCACCTAGTGGTAAATCTGCAACCTGCTTTGGCGAAAACATCTTTAAAAAATAAAAGAAAAAAAACAGATAAAATTGTAATAAACTCTGATATATGGCAGTTGCGATGCTCTGTACCCATTAGGTAGTCAGTGTTGCCTATTGCCTAGTTCATTAGTACATGAAACCTATAATAGTGTTCAAATGTATGCCTGAGCTTATATTAGTGGTTCCAGCTTTTAACAGCCCTGAAATTGGTCCATGCGGCCTGTATTAGTGAATGTAGTCTTTTGTACAAAGACAATAAGGGGTCTTTGCAGTTATAATAAGAACACATATTTTCAGAAAACACAGAAACAAGAAGGGGGGGGGGGGTTAGTTTCCATCCCTGCTGAGGTCTTACTGCAGAGCTTATCATGTATCTGGGTTTTGGATGTGGAATTTGTGGGTGGATGTTTCAAATTTCACAACACTGCTGCAATGCTGCTTTCCCCCTCATACTGGTCTTCACCATTTTATTGACCCTTTATTGACCCTTCTGAAAGACTGAGATCTTTGACAGTAATTACTGATCAAAGGGGCATCGCTCATGGGATTATAACATGCAGCTACTTTTGATCAGTGGCTCGGAAGGTTCCAGTACATGGAAATTACAGATGAAGGCCTAGCGATTTTCTGTAGTTGTGACAAATTCCACCCTCACACTTTATTGTGTTCATGTCGAGCTACATCGTGATATTCTGAGCTGTAACCTGTGGTGGGCATTGGTCCGTTTTCTAACATTGTCTGAAAATAATTCTATTTGTAGAACCTAAAATCAAATTCCAGCCTAAAAAAGAGTTCTAGAACAATCCAACATTGCATAACAGAGCAAGCCTAAATTTCATCACATTCACAGCTCCAAAAAGAAATATTTGCAACATAAATGTGAGGGCATAGGTATGGCAGAAAGCTAAATTGATCAGTCAACAAATAAAATATATGTCACCCAAACCACATATTTCTCATTATTTATCACTATACTAAATACAATTTTTCATTGCAAATTCTTCAGAGGGCTGTTATGTCATGACAGCCTAGGGCTAAGAGCGGTCTCAATAAACGCCCACCAGCAGTCAGGTGTAGACCATAGGAAGTCTTTACCTCAGACCACTGTACTGTCAACGAACAGAAACAAAGGTGCAAATATCTTAAGCAGAGATTAGAAATAAACCCTCTTCACGACTGCTGAATGATTTATATTTTCTGAGAGAAAGTGTCTTTTGTACTTTAACGCTTTGCAGCCCCCTCCTGGCTTTTAGTGAGTGAAATTTAAATACAAAAGCCGCCAGAAGGCCTTGCAAATGGCTGACACTTTAAACACATTTTTTCCCTTTTAAAATATAGGGAACTACAAGCAAGTCTGCTGGGATTTCTCCTATGCGAATCATCCGGGCACATTAAAATGATTACATGAGAAAACATTCCCCCCGTGACGAAAATAAAGCCCTATGCCATCTCTCTGGCTTTGGCAGAAATATGTTAGCTTTGAAAACATGGCACTTTTATCGCACCTCACACTCAGAAACCCATGTATCCACCAAGGAACGTAATCGAGAAGATGTAACACTTGAGATGTTTGCAGATTCACTGCTGATATCTACTAATCAATCATTTCAAGTGCTAAATTTAAAGCAGAATGGCGGTTAATGTTTGAAGCATCTGAGAGCTTGCATGGGCACTTCTTATTGCGGGCTGCTATATGTACTTCATGAGACATTCTTCAGCCCACTGCTTTGAAGAACATGTGACATCAAAATGTTCAGTTTCCTCATTTACTTCCCAAGCATCCTATAGATCCCACATATGATTGCACTACTGGTTTCCATCTATCAGTGTAACAGAATTACAAGAAAATATCTTAAATGAAAAATTAATTATTCTTATGGACATAACAGTTTTATGCTTTAATTGCTTGTTATGCTGATTAAAAGTGAAAATCCATTTGATGACCCACTGACCTGATTGATTTATGAAATTGACTGACGTGTTCTACTAAACTCAAGGACAGTCTGCCTAGGGTTGCATTGTCTCAATATATTTATGAGGACTTCATATCCATGCAGGCAATACAGTTTAGGAAATAAAACCTTGTGACACTACTAATGTGTGTGTGAGTGCCTGCGCACGTGTATAAATACGTTTCCCGGAGACTGCTCACCAGAGTATTTTTATCGTAAAACAACCATCAACAGAAGTGGTGCTGATAATTGATTTAGAACTGCTTGCTTCCACCTTTGCTCAGTTTCATGGGACAGTGAATCGGATTTTTATGAACACATGGTGTAATTAATATAAGTGCATTATACTGCCCATTAAAGCTCACCTGTCCCGGCGTTTCAATTCATCATGATTAATTCGACCAAACGGGAACAATATGCTGCTTCATCGTTTAACGCGAGGCATGATTTATAGATGTGGCGCGTTGGACGATGGCGGGCGAGATCGGCCTGGCGTTCCGCACATGACAAATTGCGGTGTCACGGTTCGCCGTCCATGGTGAACGGACATGGGTCCCGCTGCCTCCTTCTGAGGACGGCGGAAGCATGCGCCATGCTGTCACCTAATTGGCAGCTCTTGGACCATGACCGCTTTTGTTGGCAGGGGTGCTGGAGGGGACCTGTGTACGCACACCTTTCCAAAGCCATAACTCAGCTTGTACAAATAGTGCGCTGCCATTCAAATTATCTGTGTGGGGTGCTGATGAGGTGAGGTGCAGCCCGTTGATGATGTTGTGAACATGGACAGGTGATATTAGTAGGGAACCCTCCTTTCACACAGACAGACACAGACAGATGCACACACGCACAAGCCCCCCCCCCCTCTCCATTCCATCCAACAACTGAACTAATTTATATTTGCTTTGAGAAAGTCATTGAAATATAATGTTCAAAACATTCCAACTGGTCAGCCTAGCTCAGGTGGGTTCAGGAGCTACCAATTTGGTACCACTTTTGTTTGCATAAACGCCTCCTGTCAATTCTATGGATTTATGACCCATGTTCCTCACCCTACATTGTATATAATGCATTTGCTGACAGCTTCTGAGGGTACCCTCATTTGTCCTATGGGCAGACTCTCAAGGAACTGTTCTGGGATTGTTCCTGCTCTATGGCCATGTTAACAGTAATGCAAGTCACGTCTTGTATGACAAAACCCTTCAAGACATGGTTTTATGAGTGGCTCTTCTATGTAGACATGCAAACACTCTCAGACAGCAGGTGTGCATGCTGTATACATAAACACAATGTATTCTATGATATATATGATTCTATGTATAGAATGTTGTCCAGTTAAATGCCATGGCTTTTTCCTGTATAACACAACTCAGAATCGAGAGCTTTTGATTTCAATAAAATTTAATTAAAATACAAAATTATTATCAAAATAACAACGTGATTTGATCTGCAGATTGCCCAGTTTAACCCTCAATAGGTAAAAAGTTTAAATTCCCAAAAATAAAATTCCCTCCAAATGCCTGACATGAGCCTCTTTTTATTCTGTGGCTGGAGGTCCCTTAACCAATCACAGCTTCCCCACATTTCAGTAAACAAGGTACCCAAAAGCCCCATTATGAATACATCCTGTCAGCACTTTTCACCTTCCTTCTGGTGACAACAGGGTTACTCCTGACGTAATTTAAGATAACAACAACTGTCTTTAGCCTTAATAAGTGCAGACAAAGATTAGGCTATTTACATCACTCTGGAACACAACACAAAATACTGCATGAGTTAACACTCAATAAAATGGCATAACATTGATTATGACTTTCATTAATTTGGTATATTACTTAATTGATTGCACTGACATACTTGGATACAGTAAGAAAAGATAATTGAAAGATATCGTCATAATAACTAAAAAAACTGCAAAATATCCCACATTAAAACATACCTATTTTAAACGGACAAGAGAACGAAGGAAAAACAAACATTAAGTGTTCCGCATATTTGGAAACTCCTACTAGACTACTGGAAAAGCATCTTGTGAATATTTATTTAATAAAGCTCACTGAAAGAATGGAGTTTAAAAAAGCCTTAATCAAGAAAAGAAGTGACTATTCTACTTTAAGAATCTAAAACAGCATCCTAAGCATTTTTATATTTTATTATTATTTTTTTCATTATTTAATTATTATTTTCTAAGATGTCATTTTTATATGTTTTTATATGTCACTTTTTATCATACATGTCATGGTTTTATGTATCAATATGGTTTTGCATATTTTAACATATTTTGACACTGTGATGATGATGTTTGTTATTACATAAAGCTCGTTGAATTGCCCTGTGTATGAAAGGCGCTATATAAATAAGCTTGCCATGCCTACGATGGGACAGCACCCTGTCCCAGGTGTCCCTTGCCTTGAGCCCTAGGCTGCCTGAGATGGGCTCCAGGCCACCCATGACCCTGTACAGGATGAGCAGTTAGATAATGAATGCATGGATAAATTATAAGTTGATTTTTTATTGTTCGAAGCACGTTTTTTGCTTGCACAATAACTTAAGATGAATTATGCATGTCTTTAATGCTTTCACTACATGGTAAAAAAGGTAAATGGAATGAAACTGTGAACATGCATGTTCAGTCTTTGCACTTGTAGTATTAGAAAATGTGTACATCAAGAATTATTTGTGCTTTTTGCACACTTTTACTGCCCGGTTTCTCAAAGCAAACGTCTGCATGCACAAAGGAGGGCAGGGCCCGGATGCCCTCATCTCCTGGTTCTCACATTTGCTTTTTACACATTTTTACAAGTCCCCCTGTCTGCAGTCGCGAGAGGGCATCAACGGAGCCTCCAGTACCGCAATGAGCCCAAAGTGTCCATTACCTGCTTTTTCGTATTGGTTATCACAACTTTCGTGAATCACAGCATCCTCTGCGCGTTACCCTCATCATCGCAAGCATTACCAACTACACCCAGGTCAACAACTTACAAACAATTTATGTGCCACTTCACATTTCTCCTGGGGGCAGAGCGACTGAAATATGGCACAATTGTCTTTCACGTACTTTCCCTCGTCTGACACTTACATGGAGACTGTCTGGTAAAGGGTTAAATTATATGTAGTTTTTTTTATTGACACCACTGTAGTATTACAGTTGTTTCTAATCCATTATAAAACATGTAATACGCAGCAGTAATAAATATATACCCCAATTTAGTAAAAATAAAATTAAATAAGACACTTCCTGCAATGCAACCTTTGGAATTCCCGTATAAACCAGTGAAGTGGCACTGATGCTCAGTTAATTGAATACAGGCATAGAGGCTATTTTTCTGATCTTTTTCTTTAAAATTTAATAAAAGAGATTAAAAAATATATATTTTTCCTGTTGTGACGGCTAAACTACTGAGTGGATTCACTTTTCTCTGATGTTTAACTTGCTGTTAATAATTTAAGTATGACTTTTAAATCAGTAAGTGTGGATATTCTTGCATAAGGCTAAAACACATTAACATAAAACTTGTTACATTATTACATTATTCCTTGCAAATGTAAAATAAAAGATATTTCTCATAAATTGGAAATTTGGGCTTGATATGAGATACCTAATATTTCTATGACTCATTTATAGTGGCAAATTATCAAAATTTGTGGTTTGATAACACAAATATTGTTAAAATTCCTAATTGCTTCATTTATTTATATCAAATTTAATTATTTTTTTAAGCAGAAAAAAAAAATTTTCCATATAATGTTTGAGACAAGCTTCATATCAAACTGTTTTGGCAAGACATATTTACCCTCTTCACTTTTAGTTGTGTATCAGAATTTGTATTTCTTTTTAAAATCCTTAGTGCAATTTCATGGGTTGCTTTAATTGCCTTATTTTAAGCACTGAGATAAAATTTGCCTTCAGACATAATGGTAAAGGCAACTTCAATAATTTCTATGGTGTTTTATCAGTACACTGAGAGAGACTGGGAGACCTTTGGATTCCTGCCGATGGATATTTTTGGCAGTGCCTAAGATGACCTTGTAAAACAACATCCCTTTTATAATTTTCAAGAATATTTGGAAGATCAAAGTTTTCCATATTTTCAGTGCTCCATTTATAAAGACAGCCCTACCTGCTGAACTTTGAAGGTCCTTTGGTGCCGTGGAGTTATAGTAAGACTATAAAATCTGTCAGCACCCATCAGAGACCTTTATGAGCCATGGTGAGTGTTAGTCAGGAGGGCCCAAGAAAAGACATTTACAACCTTGCCTTAGCCCAGAGGTGCTCAAGTCAGACACTGTGAAATCCACATCTCTTTGGACAGATTGAAGCCATAATGATGCCAGCTTTAATGCCTTTGTGAAGAACCGGTTTTACCGCAATGAAAACCCTAAACAAGTTGAAATTGGAAAGATCTGGAGCTGTAACTATCCATCGTAAGAAAAGAGGAGTGTGATAAACTCTGTCTGTAGCCGTCATAGGTAGAAGGATAGTGTTTTGTTTATGGATATGGAAAGTGTTGGTACGTAATCTCCTCTTTGGTCCTTACACTTACCTGGCTTAAAACATAATGTGATGTCCAGGAAAGACAGTTGTATCTATTTGAGGTGGAGATACCGGACAAAAACCACACTTGAGTGGGCTGTTTGAACAAACAGTGAGGTCAGCTGTGTCATGGGCTGGCCTCAGACATGTCTGACCTATCTTCCCCTATAATGTTCTAACAGATTGGTCAGCTCATTTATTAAACTAATTTAATAACCTTGTTGCTGTGTGTGTGTGTGTGTGTGTGTGTGTGTGTGTGTGCATGCACACATCTGTAGATGAAGCATGCATAAACAATCACTTTCTGGCAAACCAACCTGCAGGAATGTTCTCCAATAATTCCTGCATACAGACAGATTATCATACTTAGATGTCTCCACATGTGATTACACTTGAAATATATGGTGTTGTGGGGGAGTTTTTTTTTCATATTTGTTTCAGAAAGAACATATTTTAAAGGGAAGTGCCGTGTGCAATGTTTGCTGAAAGCTTTATGACCTAACAAGGCGTCATCGTATCTTTGTGTTCCTGTGTGGGTTCAGAAGTCTACTTGGGCTCACTGTTAAATCCACGATGTAGACATTAAAGTGAGAAAAGAGATTAATTCACTCCGAACAACAGCTGACCTTTGTCATTGGTATGGCAAATAAGGGAAATAAATACCCACTCAGGGCACCAGCTCTTAATGCAAACTTGTTGCCGTGTCTCTTGGATTTTTCCCCCCCAAAAGCAAGGCATCCAATATCATTGCATTTTGACTGCCTGTTCTCCTGCCCCCTTCTTCATCTTATCTGGGTAGGTAAACACATATTAGATCACTATCTCAATAATCACCTTTAATGTGACCCCTTTTACACACAGTGTCCCTGGACTAATAATAGACTCTTGGGTCTCCCTGTGGAACGTAGCTTTGGCTCCACATGTCATATACAGACCACGGCTGTTCATTAAGGTGACAGATCTGCCCCATAATGAGAGCTGCAGTCAGTGCTGATTGCTGATCACCACTTATTTAGGAAGCGTTTCATTGACGACAGCTCCCGTGCTCGCTGAGCGGTTTCCGTGGTGACCGGTCAGCGAGTACTAGGCAGGGGCCAGAAGTGGCCTAATGGAGGGTGAATGGATGTTGGGAGTCCAGAGCAATCATCGGTGTCCTTCAGTTTCATCGTGCAAGCGCTGTTTATGGCCGCTGGCAACACCTGACAATCATCCAGTTTTCTTTTTTTCTAGCCCGGTCTTTTTATACAGAACAACACTCTTGATTAGGCAGATTTCAGGATATTTGTTAATTGATGGATCATCCACTATTGCCCTGGATTTATGTAACATCCTTGCTGACATCTGTTCTCCTAAAAAATATTTTTTTTCAGAACCAGAGCAGATATGGATGTTCTGTGGCTGTGCACTCAGGTCCGTGCTCCAACTTTCAGACATTCCAGTGAACTGTTACCTTGGAGGTGCTGGGGTGTCTCTGCTTCCATTTCGCTGTGCTATATATCCACCACCTCAAAGTTTTGGGTGTGAAAGTGAAACAGACAGAAGAAAAGAGAGGGGGCATGTGAGGATGTCCTCTTTTGAAAGGTCTCATTCATGGCTGCACAGTGTAATTCTTAGCATCCAAACAACTGCTCTGCTGTGGTTGTCCAGAATCTTCAGGCTTCTTTGGAGAAACTTGCCCCAAAGGGGACACTGAGGCTTTGCTCCATGGTTTATTAACTGTGTTCCAACAATTCCAGTGGTTTAAATTTGAATGTCTGCAAGTCAATAAAGCATTCGCTAATTAAATGGACATAAGCCAGCTCACACTGCCCTAGGATCGTGCATGGATTTTGTGTCTGCCTCACCTTTTTCACTTGCGCTTCTTTTTGCATGGTTATTCCCACCTTTAAATGTTGGTAGTACATTGAATAACTTTAGGAAGGCACTAGTGAGTGAGAGAAAAAGACAGTTAAAGGAATTCGTTGGGGACAGGTTAACATCAAGAATCTCTAAAGGAATTAAAATAATATTGATGCTATATAAATTTATAACAGTATAACTTATATAACCAAATTAATGCCATGTAATTTTAGAACAGTTTAAGTGTTTAAAGGATCAACAGATGGGAACAGGTCAGTAAAAGACAAATGATTTGAGCAATGTAATACATGGAGCAAGTAATCACTGCCATCCGCTCGACCTTGCAGTCACGTAATGGCGCATTCGTTACAACACGTGACAAATGGTTTAATTAGTTAAACACTAGATGCTGCTCTTTAATTATTCCTGCTGTTTGGAACACCGAACCCTTTCCGGGACAGCCTGCAGTATCAGTGTCACCGTTACATTACTGATCTATTGTTGACATGGGTTTGGTGCACAGAATTTCTTCAGCCACGAGGTACTCACCTCCTGGTGCTGTTATGTGCCCTGGAGAGAAAAAAAAAATCTGTCTTCAAAAGGTGGTGAAAATGGAGGTAAAAAAGACCTCTCGCTTTTCTTGCTCTTTCTCCACTTTTTCTCACTCTTCCTTTTTCTGGGGTAAAATTTTCCCCAGGTCTGCATGTGCTAGATGGATCTATTTCTCCATCTCTGTTGCAAGCAATTGAATTGGATTTGTCAGGGGAGCTGATACCCAACCTCCGTTGAGAGGTATTGATCCTTTGGTTATGTGTAAGAACGAGGCCTATATTGCAGCCAAGTGGTTTTAGAAAAGGTTCTGTCCCTTCTCTGGAAATTGATGAGTTTCTCTGCAAGAGATCTGAGAAGGCGGAGGTCATTCAAAATAATCTGTTGATTAGTGCCAAGACCCTGAACAAGTGAGGTGATGCAGACTGGGTTGAATATGTTAAATTAGATTTGTCTGTAACACTGTTCAAATGTACCAATGCCTCCCCATAATGCCTCCCCATATATATGAATATATATTCACTTGATTGTTGTAAATTGGGCATTCATATAAAGCTCAGAAAAACACTAGCTTTGCCTTACATTAAAATGCTTGCTCTCTATTTTATTCAGATGGTTACACACAGCACAATTGCTTACTTGTTGCCATGGAATGTTCCACATTGCTGGGAAGCCAGGGTCACCAGCAAGGCATGATGTTGGAGTTGGTCATTTGAAGCTGTATTACTGAAGTGAATGGTGAAAGCAGTAGGGGGGTTTGATGCATGTTCCAAGTCTTTACTTAACTTTCAGCAGACAGATGAGGGAACTGAAGCGGCAGATGATGATTCACCTTGTCAATTTGAGAACAACCACCACACCGGAGACGTGGAAAGGGGTTCCCATCCCTCACATCAACATATAGCACTTCGGTGGCAAAGACAGTGCTAACCGTGAGCTCTGTTGTTGTTCACGTGAGCTGACAAGAAGAAAGAGGGATGCGCAGAAAATCAGAGGGAGATAAATTTCTTAACCTATAAACCATACATTTTAAAGCAAAGTCATTTTGATGGGTAAAGAAGCATTTTCAGGCTTGAATAGTTTATAAGATTTGAGTTTTACTTCCATTTCTAGTGTCCATTAATTCATACCATACATGCTAAACTGAGCACCAAGAACAATGGTAGCGGCTGCCATTAATCCTCTAATGGACAGTACCTTCCCTGTAGATTGAAGCCTCTACCATCTCAGGAGAAGACAATCTGCACTTTCCAAAAAGCAGCCGAGCATGTTAATGTCAGTATATTACATGAGTTACATCTAAAGAACGTGAAAGCATATCTGCTGAAACAGGAAGCAGACAATGTCCATATTAGAATTTTAAAATGCCAAGTGCATCTCCTTTTGATGCAAGCCATTCGGATAGGAGTAAAATTTAGGTCTAAAACTAAATGCCAAATCAATGGAACTCTTAAGAGAAAGTTACTCCTGGGGTTAGTATCGGATTGCACTGCCATTTTTTTTTCTTCTTTGAGAAGTTCAAGAAATTTTCTTTGTAATTTTTAAAATCTTTCTGATCTTGTTTTCATATGTTTAAATACTTTCAAGATCTTATAACACCAACCTTCCTAATAAACTTAGATAAAAATTATAAGCAATATCAAGTTTTTTTTTTCTAAAATATGTTGTTTTATTTCTAAGTTCAATTCTTAAGTTAAACATGTTTCTAAGGAATTCAGTCTCCTTTTCCTCGATCATGATATTCCAAATGCTAGTAAGATCACATACTAGAACTACCACATGTCAAAAGTCTTGCCTTTTATGGTTTTGAACTATTATTGACAGTACCCAGTTTTAGTGTCCCTATGGAGTCTTGTTGGAATGTTTTTCAGATGTTAGATTTGAAAAAGGAACAAAAGTTAGCAAGAAAATATGATCTATAACTCAAGTCTATCTGAACAACCTCAACACAATTTTGCTATCAATGTAGGGTCAGAGCAACTAAACACAAGAACCCAAACACAGAGCAGTACCACTAGAACTTTGACACAACTTTGATCAAACAACAAAACACAAAGACTTTGCTCTGAAAGAGGACGTCCCAAGTTTATATAAACATTTCCAAATGCAGATTGATATCATATAGGAGTTCTTTGCAAAGGCAGTATATAGAATTCACAGATTTGTAATCTACGTAATGGATTTATAATAACAAAAAAACGTTAAATATGTTACAGAAAATTGCTAATGGTACAACATTGTATATCGTACTGATGTATTAAACTGTAATTTTTAAATTTTGATTTTGGGTTAATAATTTTTTAACCTAAAGTCAGATTATGTTTGTCATGGAAGCACATTATAAATACAGTAACATTGTACTACTACCTAAAAATCACAGGTCCACTAAACTATTGTAGTATGTCCTTCTAATGTGAGTGATCAGAAGTCATTTAACTACACAGATACTGTTCAAAAAATTTCTGCTGAGATTGATACAGAAAATCAGTTTATCGTTTTGGAGAAGGATTTATTTTTTTTTCTCGGAACAGTGTTTCGTCTGTTGTGAATATTCATGCTTTTTTCTTTTTGGTATTCTTTTCTGTGAGTTTTTACACAACCTTTGCTCCTGCTCATTGAATTTTCAGATTAGTTCAACCCAACACTTTATGTGTTCAGTTTCTTCCTTTAATTGGCATTAACTATATTCTTCACCTCCATTTTGCTGTTAGATCTAGGAACAAGGCCAGAGGTCATGTAAACTGTAAACAGTTTTCATAGACTTAAATATTCTCCAAACAGGTTGTTCTCTCACTGTGTGTATTATTCTGTTTCTGTTCGGGGGTTAGGTACACCTCAGCATCACAACTCCTTTTCTCTGACATGATATATGCACAAGAGTTATCACAAATTTAGGAAACTAAAGAACTGAAGACTCAAAACTTTTTTAAACAATATACAGAACTGTGCGTTGATTTTCTTATTAAAATATTTGTAAGTTTTATGGTTGAAATTGAGATGTCTACATAAGATATGGCAATCTTGTCAAAGTTGTGTGCCTCGTTCTTGGGTCCACCAAAACCTTCAGCATCGTGTTCATACTGTCTGTTCTATCCTTTGGTGTTAACGCACGAGAGTCCTGTGTTCATGATGAGGGTAAAGGGACCCCAGGGGACAAAGTTTACATTCATTCATTCATTCATTCATTCATTCATTTTCTATACTGCTTCATCCTGTTAAGGGACATGGGAAGGCTGGAGCCCATCCCAAGAGACATAGGGCGCAGGGCAGGGGACACCAAGGGTGGCGCACCGCAGGGCACACACACGCACACACATGCACACACACACGCACGCACACACACACACACACACACACACACACACACTACACAAAGTATACATTCCGATTCAAAATCTGTCATTATGTCATCGATGGGGGGTGACATGGTGGCGTGATGGTTAGCACTGTGACCTCACACCTCCTGGACTGGGCATTGATTCTCACCCCAGGTCTGTGTGTGTGAAGTTTGCATGTTCTCCTGCCCTGTGCCGTGAATTTCCTGGGATGGGCTCCAGGCCTCTCGCGACCCTGAACTGAATGAAGTGGTGTAGCAAATGAATAGATGGTTGGATGTCATGACTAGCAAGAGAATGGATCATCATGTGACTAGTTTTGTTTCGTGTCCAGCATTATAAACGGGGAACTCACAGAAGCTGTGTGGCACACCTGAGGAAAAGGAACCTATTCAGCAAATAGCAAATGCATTAATTTCACTACATCTCAGCTGTTTCAGAACAAAATTCCATGATCTTCAAACAGCATAGAAGAGATGTTCTATGTAATCTCTTTTGTCATTAAATCTGGTTTTGTTATTGTATGCAGGTCCTAGGAAGTAAAAGAAAAGTAATTTAGCTTGCCTTGTATATTACCTTTTCCATCACATAATGCAATTTTATATTTGTTCAGATTGAAAAAACAAAGCACATTTCAGTTATACAATTTAGTGTATTTTCCCAAAGGGCACATTATTATTATTTTTCTTTTTTTTTCCTTCTTTTAAATTTTTTAAAAATACAGGACTTAAAAAGTGTGGGAATTGTAACGTTAACAGAGTTGTTTTAAATACGTAAATAAAAGGTTATGCAGTTCAGAGATAGACAGGGTCACCTGGTGTTGTTGTCAAGTGACTGGCTACCTCAGACTAGCAGAAAGCAAACCTGTCTAAAGACAGCTAAAGTGATTGTTACGTCATAAACAACTCTTTTTATTGAGCTCATAAAGGGAAGAATGGGCCCTGATCCTGTTACTGTTTACTTGCTACTTCCTTATGAATTCTAGGTTATTTTTTGATCCGGAAAGTTTTGTTATGTAGAACACTTGCCATTAGCCTTGGGACCTGTGCCATCTCAAGGTGTTGCATAGATTATAATGTCTTTAGCTGTGTTTTTAGATAAGGCAGATGTGGAAGGTGTGGGGGTGGGGGTCAATATAGAAGCCAATCTGCATAGGAAGGTAATAGAAGATTTGTAAGTTTGTTAACGGTACCTGATTTAAAAGGTGAATAGTAAGTGTCAGTTAAGGA
>JABJVR010000007.1:9071591-9090269 GCA_025773905.1 Chitala chitala | reverse complement strand
GGGGGGGAAGCATTTCCTATTTATAACCAAACAGCTCGTAGGATATTCACATACCTCAGCACACCTCATAGTATCATGCATATAGACATATATGCCAACCACTTCGCTGCTCCAATGTAATTGTTATTGCTTTTATTGATTTCATGTTATTTTTTGCGCCCGCGGGTAACCGATCAGAAGAGCCAGTGCGATGGAACAGCGCCTTCGCTACGATGGGATAAGAACACATGGGAGTCAGAGCAGATGTGCCTTTTCACGCATTTATGCAGCTGGATATAGCTGAATGACTTTCTGAAGGGTGTAACGGCAGTGGCCCTCCTGGGACTATAGCTTCTTAGTTTAGCGTCAAGTCTGGCTCCTTAATGCTTGGGCACCTGCCGCTGACTGGCCTTGATTATAAAGCATTAAGACATGGACTTGGGTAAACTTTAAGCTGTAGCTAAAGAATGGAGATATATGGAGAGCTGTGTCAGTCTCCAGCCTCATTTATCAGTAGCCTTCCTATTCTTTAAGCTCCAGCATAATGGATATTTGGGAGATGAATAGCGTTATGGTAATTTATTTTGAAGCCTCTCAATTTTGCCTTGTGGGCCAAAGGGTTGAAAGTATTATTTTATGTGAATGTGAATATATAGTTGTTGGTTTACAAATAGAAATGATGGATGCGGGCTATGCAAATGCAGTGCTGCGATCTCAATTAGGATTCAAAGGGTGGCGTGCTGGCGGTCTGGTGGTCCTGCCCAGGAGCGAGGAGGACAATGGGATCCTTCCCTTGCTGAATGTGTCACCTGCTCTGTTGGGTTTTCACACCCAGGCTGCAATCGCCTCCTGCTGTCAAGCCAGCCCGACGTGAAGGGCAAATGTGCAGTCCGTGAAGCCTGCCGACACAGAACAAGGTGTGGGCAGGACGCTGACGCACAGCAACTGGGAGTCGTGCAGTCGGAGCCGTGCAGAAGGATGCTCACTGCACCACATGCTCTGATGGCGAGAAAGGGGAGCTGACGTCTCAAAGTGAGCTGAAATTCCTCACTTTATAGGAAGAGAAAGAGGATAACGTTCACTGGCATGATCCTCTTTGGAGACATCTTTCAGCAGCTCCTGGGACTAATCTCGATGGCAGTGCATGGGTATATCTTGACAACTGTGTTACAGGTGCTGGGAGAAAGAGAGTTGTACTGCCATCACAGAGCACCAGGATGGAAACAGTCTACGAAGGCTTGGTTCTCCACTCAGGTGTCAGCGAAAGCAGAGCTTCATGATAGCATATTCATCATAATACTTTTAAGATGTCCAGCACATCCTGTCTTCTGTTGGCTGTTCAGCAATGGCATCTCCACTTTCCCATCATGCTCAGCATCTGGTGGCACACAAGTTTCCTGCTCAGGCAAAATGCAGGCTGCTCAGCAGGTTCAGAAGACCTCGGTGTATCCATCCTGCCTGCACCAGCTGCCTGTGGGGTGTTCACAAAACGCCTGCTGGATAAAAACTTTTTCATCAAAGAATCGTTTACTGAAATAAGAAACCACGCCTCATACTTAATGATACATGGAGTAGAAAATGACAGCCACTGTCTTAAACAGGTGTACAACCCATCTGGGAGGCAGTATGCATGTTAACTAGCAGCCATATCAGCTCCCCTCAGGACTTTTATGAGTTTCACAATTTATTCACAGCTCCCAATGGCATGTCACTGCAATTTGCTCCTGCTCAGTAATGTGGTAAAGCAATCAAAATCAGACGAAGAGTTCTGTAATGCGTAACAAGACATGGGACAAAACTACATACCATATATACATATATATATATATATATATATATATACACACATATATATATATGTGTGCATATGTGAAATAATCATTCCCATGTCCCCTCTTGCTCTTGAGAATTGTTCATAACTTCTATTTCATAATTGTCATTGCTATGGTAGTAATGGCATTAGTATAATTATTCTTGTTGTTAATTATTGAAGTTGGTGTTATATTAGTAATACCCTATGTGAAGTTAAGACATACTGAAACTTATAACATTCTGCATATTGTAACCATTCATGTGGTATAGTACAATATTTTTAATATACATATTTCTTAGCAACTTTAGTGGATTGTTTCTGAAATACTAACAACATTGTAAACTGTTATTATTTGATCACATATATGTGTTGCTTCATTTGCTTTAACAATGCGTAAACAAAAAAATTTATGCAAATATTAAAGTTGGTTTTAATGATTAATTATGTACAAATGGCATATTATACAATGTCGCTAGGCAATATTATCTTAATGTGAGTGTTACTATACAAACATGCCACTTTCTCTGGTATGAAAAGGTAACAGCAGCCTCCTAGCTAATAAAACCAAATAATTTAATGAAAATTTAGGAATGAAAAATATCAGTGCTGAATGCTTATATAATTTATCGCTCCTGCCACAGAATTAGCCTTTTGTGCACTGCATAATTAGATTTCCCTGCTAGAAAAATGTGTTTTTTATGCTTATGTCTTTGGGATGTCAGTAACAAAAAATGTCCTACAAAAATAGGAGACTATAACACCTGTGCAAGTAGTTTGGTAATACGTACATATTTACTGAACAGAAGGTGTCCGAACTCAATTGATTTATGCCTACAGATTTTATGACGAAATTATTTAATTCAAAGCAGGCAACATTACTTCCACCAGTAAACATTGATTATTTCTGTGTTGCGGAGATTCTTCAGTATATGATGGCAGGCTATCAAAACTTTCTGGTGGCATCCATACAGATAGTAATATTCAAGGTCATTCTATGGCGCCCCATCATTTGAAAGATATTCTCACTGCTGTTAACACCTCCTGGATATACAGTATATTTAAAAATGTACTTCTGTTCTCGCCTGTCCCATATCTCCTTTTTACTGAAATAAAGCTACAGGCATCATAATAAACATTAAGGACATTTCTGCCCCTGTAATAATAACCATAATAATAACTATAATAATAATAATATGACCAATTATTGAGGCTGCAACTGTGTTTATAGATCTTATGAGCAAGGAAAATTTTATATTCCAGAATGATTGATGTTTCTCCAATTGTTGACTTCAAAGTAAAGGTAATTAAAGTGCAATAATCTGTTTTTGTTTGATTTTTCAAGCCCATGGACAATATTCTAAATTCTAATCCTTTCAGCAGCCTGGTGGCTCAGTGGGTAGAGCATCAGGCTGGGATATGAAAGTCTCCCACCTCAAATCCCAACCCGGTTGCCAGGTGTATACTTAAGCAAGACACTCAGTGCTAGCTCCCCGGGCACCCCATGTGGCTATCCACTGCTCCCCCCAGGGGGATAGGTTGAATGCAGAGAATAAATTTCGCTGTGACGTGTATGTGTAAAATGTATATGTACACAGTGACAATAAAAGTTGTTATTATGCTGATGAATATTTTAACAAAAATAAAACATCCTTAATTTTATCAAGACTGTTTCTTTTTAGTGTTAATCCTAATTATTTATTTTGGCATTTGAATCCCGTGTCCACCAATCCCATGAACATGTTCACTCAGGGAACACCCCTCATTATAAACGTGATAGAAAAAGTCAACTGTAATGGAGTGTGCCTAAGGAAATAACAGTCACGATTCTCTCAAAAGCCTTCCTCAAAAGGTACTGTGAAGAGCTAGAGAAGAAATTTAGGTGGAGTATGTGGAAGAGCACAACTGGACCTAAAAAAACCAAAGGGGTCACGACCCTGTCAAGTCCGGCTGAACCTCCACAGATGCCAGGGTCGCAAGAAAAAAACCTGCCTTCAGAAAATCAGCAGAGATGTGTGGGAGAGCAGCACCAATGGCGGGTGCTGCAATTTTCATTAGGAACGAACCTCCCGTTCAATCACAAAGCATAATTCCTCTCATTTGCCCAGAGTGCTAATAAAATAGCGATTCATTAAAAACGCTTTCATCTCATTTGTATGTCGTACTGTCTGTGTCCTTCCCAAGTCTGAAGGCCTTGGTGACCTCTGTCGGCCTCAATTACTGCCCATGAACTCAGAAAAACATCAGCTAGAGAACAGGGGAGTGATCTTAACAAACACTTCGTGGAGTTCCTACTTTAGCTGAAAACCCTTGGATGTTTAGCGGACAAAAGCCTTTCAAAAACCACAACAGACATGACTTGATGGTGGGTTTGCTCCTTTAAGGTCCAGTTTAGTATGGTGAGTCCCCTTTATAATTTCCTTGGCAGAAGATGTTGTTATTGACAGCTACTTAGTCAATCCACTTAAAAAATGCATCTGCAATTAGCTGTGTTTTAATTGGTTCTGGTCATCTATCGATTGTATGTCCTTCGGTACTTCTCCCTTAATTGAATGAGGTCACCTTATAAGTAAAAGGATAATCATTCTCATGTCCCCCCGCCAAAAACATATAATAGGAAAGATTACTAATTTACATTTTGAGCTTTTGATTATCTTTGTGATGATGATACAAAGTGACAGTATCACTTATAATTGATGTTGGAGTCAACCAGCTGAAACGGTTCTCATGGCACTGAGACAACTGACATTGAGCAACCCCTAAAACGCTATGGCACTTGCTCAATGACCAGATTAAAGCTTTTAATGAAATAGATTACATAAAAGGTGATTACTAGACACAGTTTTTCCTTTAAATATTCTGCACGTTCAAAATTAGTCAACGTAAAAATGAGACGTTCTTCTCTTTTCTTGTGGCCATAAATGAAACTCATTACAAGAATCCAATACTTCGTAATGATCAACGATGCCTTGTTTAACAACATTACTTACAAATACGAAAAGTTCACTGAGCCTTTGAACTAGCTGCCCGATTCATTCAGAGGGGATTAAAAAACGGTTAACATTTTGGGTTCATTATGAAAAAGAAATATGGAATTGGTTGTTACTGGAATAAATATTCCCTGATTGCTGCAAAGACAGAAACTGGATGGATGCTACTGAAATTTACAAATATATAAATTGCATATGACAAGTACAACTGACAAAGTCCACATATGAGACAATCTTGGACATGAAGCATTTCAAATAAAGTCAGGCTAACTTAACTTATTTAGATTTATGACAGAAATGTTTTGAATCCAGTTGGTCATTGATTCCAGACATGTGGTGTGACATCTGTGCGCACTGTCACATACATTTCAGAGGAGTCCATGGTCTGCCTGCTGACTAAAGTGGAATATTTTCACATTCAGAACCATTCTTTGTAACTAGTCTCATGTTCTAAATCTAAACCGTAACATTTCAAATCAGCTAAAATGTAGCTTTAAGTTGTTGATCCCTGAATCTCCCTGTCCTATTATGCCTAACTGCAGTTTGAAAAAGAATGCTGCTAGATAGCACGGACCTATAGACTTTCTTATGCAAGTGAGGGCCTAGTAAAACGAGATAGGATTGGTATGACAATAAACAGTATAACACATTCACCGCTCCTCATTGAAAGCACCAAATATCAGCATTGCAAATAGCGCTGTAATACACATCCACAGTAGAACTGAGACTACAAATCGAGGCTTGCTTATTAATCACACTGGGATCAACATTGTGGCAGAGAAAGCCAGAGAAAAACTCAGGGCCTGCACTAAAAACAGAGGTGCCTTTCAGACAGGAGTCTGGATAACATAAAGAAAAAGCTCTTTGTTGCCATGGTGGAACTTGTCCCCTTTGTGGCGTTTATCCCTTTGTTCTCTAAAAGAGCTTCCAGCCCATAAAAAGAAATATTGATAAAAGCCTGGCGCCTTCCATGGCACATGAAACTCAGTTCATTATCCCTAATGGACAATTAACTGGTTTACCTCTGTTTTATTATAATGGAAAATGTAGAATTGATCACTTGAAACACTGTGGGGAGGAGGAGATGCCCACTGGCTCAATATCTTGTACAAGAGTTTGTGTGAGGCGTGGCGATAGCCAGGTGGCAGCGATGCTGCAGATCCAAGGTTACTCTGTCCATCACTTCAGCACTGATACTTGATAGAACCAACTTGTGATGTTTCTGCTTGCCTCTAAACCTTGGAAATAACTGGTGCTGATTGGGAAGCCATTCAAAGGTGTCGGCTCATTTCTGCAGCTCTGTAGGTATCAGATATCTGCTGTTCTGCTCATTTTTGAGGCCATTTCATGAGATCATAGCAAGGGATTATTCATAAAATTGTATTGATTATTTCACTTTACTGCACAATGTAAGTAATTGAATTTAAACAAAAATGTGGGCACACGTTTTTCATTTGAAATGAAGAAACGAAAATGATTCCTCGTTCCCTGTGCAGACGAGGTGTGGACACAACGGAGTCGGTCTGTAAATTGATCGAGACAAACGTGTGCAAACGCTGTGTTAAGGACGAGCGCTGTTATCTCCAGTGTCCTCTCGAAGTGTAATTTTGCTCGTATCCGTGCGGCGAATCCGAAGGGGCGACCCCACAAAGTCAACACCGTCCACGTGACGTGCCAGTTTTCTTTACATGAGGCCTGTCTTTGCTCCCCATAGCTGCATAACAATTACAGTGGATCAGTTTTTGATTTTCATTAATATGGCCATTCTGTTTATGGATTCTGCCCCTCTTGCGTGCGTCAGCTTATTGATTTTGACTCTGGGAACTTCTACAAATGCACACAAATTAAATGAAAGTTTTTTTTTTTTTTACTGAAAGGATACATCATGTCTAACGAAATGTGGAGCGCTTAGTCTGTTCTAATTAGTTAAGAGGGGTCAGTGACACCCACACATGCAGAAAAAAAAGAATTAAAAAATATATATGGGAATAATTTAAGGATTCTGGGATTTGACTGGCAGGTATTACAAGCCCTAATTTCTCAACAGATGAAGCACAGTACTGGCACTGGTGATGTATTTAAAAAGAAAACTGAGTTACTTTTGACACTGGATATATTTTAAATTGGAGTTGCCCACAAACACACATGCCTCATGATGGTATAAATTAGGACCCTTCAGTCCTGAATATGAAAGGGTACGGCACCTGTGTGAATTGGCAGATTCAAAAGTATCTCATTGCTGGCCAGGAAAGGTGTCTTCCTGGCTCAGGACACAGCTGCGATTTCCAAAAATAATAATGATTGGTGTGGTCACCACAGAAGGGCAGGTGTCCTGTCTGTAAAACAGTGCAGAAACTTTTAAAACTGGTTGAAATGTAAAATAGGATGTACAATACCAAACATGTATCACATATACAAGTTTTATATGGACAAATATAGAAAAGTATGTTTACAAAGTAAATTAAAACTGCAAGTGCTTTGTGCCATACAATCACTATACACCAGAAGAAACAAACTAATATAAATGGGGAAGAATCCATAGATAAACAGCAAACAATGAGTACAATTAGTGTAAAATGTGCTCTAAACAGAGTATAATAGACATGTTTCTCTAAAACTGACTGATGCTCATAATTTTTTATGTAGTTTGACTATTAGTGTTTTGTCATTTCAAGATGATCAAACACTTTATAGATGTATATGCTATCAGAAAAACTTCAATTAACACAAGTCATAACTGGACTAAAAACAGCTACAGCACATTCACTCTCAAAGAAACTAGAATGCAGTTGGCTTATTTTAGATTCTGCTGTCATTTAGACATCTGAACAAATTTAAATTTGTTCATTTTTTTCTTCCCTGTTTCTTCCCACAAAAGCCTTTACTGTAAGGTTTTTTTTTTGAACACATTATCTGACTTGTCAGGCTACTGTTTATTGCAGTGCTTAATTGAGGTCCTTTATCTGCTTTTTTGGTCATCTCTTTCCATCAAGGCCTGCTGGCCATGAAGCCAGCATCAATGCTATCAGCAGACCATCTCCTGAAGTAATCACCTAAACAATTACCTTAGCTTTTCCGCCACCTTCCATAGGCCTATGTGCATTGGTAGCTGTAGAAACGAAGTGCGCCGTGGTTACATAGAGTAATCTTGAAGATGAGTCGGGAGGACATGGAGTACCGTATCTGATAAATAGACCAAGTTTTTTCTTTTCCCTTTCCTTGCTTCCAAAAATATATTTTGAGGGCCGTTTTTGATTGACTCTCAACCTGCCCTTTTTCTCACTTCCCTGAAAAAAATTACATAAAATCTGATGTGTGTTGACAGGTAGATGCACCTGGTCATAATAAACACACTAACAGCTGGCTCTCCACTCACACCATAACACACACACTTCCCTGTACCTGAATGAACAAATTAGTTCCTTCAAAGTAACCACCCCACCTCCTCTCCATTCCTTCTGCACCTCACCAACAATTTTTAAGTAGGCACAATATCGTAGCTGGTGCTAACAAGTGCCCCATGCACAGCCTGTGGCTGAGAGCTGCCAGTGTTGTTATTTTCGGGAGCCACATCTGGAGCCAGGGAGCTAACCCCTGTGCTCGGCCTGCTGCTGTGGCAGCTAATTACACTGACAAATCGAGACCTGCTCGTCCAGCTGCGGACTCCCTGCCATCTACACCTCATGTCCACCGTAGCACGCTTGAACGCTGTTCTCATTGGTTTTCCTTCACTTTTTCCTGTCTGAAAAATACCCTGTGTCTCTTTTTGCTCCACAAAGGTACCTATTATAAGATCGCAGACATTAATTGCACTTCACAGAGAGGGACGTTGTTGCTGTGTGTCAGTGCAATAAGCTGACATTGGTACCCCCTCCCCCCAAAAAAAGAGATTATGATGAATATATATATATATATATATATCAAAAATAAATGACTTGAGAGATATGACAGGTGCAGATGCTTCCATACAGGTGCACCACATGGTACAACTAAACAATGAACATCCAGGCATGTTCTGTGGCATGTATTAATATGCTGAGCAGGCCCTGTTGATTGTGATTTCGAATCAAGATGGCATGAGGAAAAGATCTAAGTGACTTTGACAGAGGGTTCATTATCGGGGCACGGATGGCAGGAGTTTTAGTCACAAAGACTGCTCAATTGGACAGCGTTTCAACAAGAAAAGTGACTAAAATGACAGCTGTATTTAGATGTATGGGAAAGACATTAGTAAATAGGGTCGGACGTTGTGGTCAACAGTGCACATTTCATGACTGTAATGCTCGTGCATTGCAATACATAAGAGAAAAAAATAACATCAACTCCTCAGGTAACTTAAAATGTCATGGCAGGACGTGATCAGACTTTGTTAGCAAAATTAGTCCATCAATGACTACCTATGCTGTGTTTTCTTTTGTCACCCATCTGTGTGTGTATGTGTGTGTGAGTGTTTGTATTCACACACACGGTCAGCTGACATTTTTTACAGCCTTAATGTACACAACAGCACGTATAAAGTGCATAAAGAAACATAAGAGATGTGTATTGTTAATAAAATTACACAACAACAAAATAAATAAAAGAACCAGAAAACAACCATACAATGATTTTCCTCTTCTTTTGTAACACCTGAGACTGCAATGGACTCATGAGTTTTTTTTTTCTCCCAGAGAACAGAGAAATTTCTGTGCCATTTACATTAAGAAAAGAGAGTCATGCTGTAATGAACTCTTGAGTGGTAGAATTACTCTTTAAAAGCAGCAGTGACATGCACTTTTGAACAATATTAATTTAATTGAAAGATGATTAGACAAGAAGAGCATATTTGTGCACCATTTGTTTGCTTTTGTAACCTATACTGTACATGACTGTAATTAATAAAACTATGTGTATGCAGTTTTTCCATACACCATTACACTGTCTAAGTTTTGGTTACAGTGCACTGCTTTGATGGGCTCCTAATTAAGTTTTAATAAATTATTTTTATTCATTCTAAACCTTAATGCTGTCTAGGAGGGTAGGTTAATAACATGAAGTGTAGGATTTACAAGGCAGCCCTGTTGTTTTGTAAGCATGATGACTATTAAAATAAGAAATAACTGCACATGTATGAAAGATTAAAACTTCCATGTTGAGGTGAGAGCATGAGGATGATAACACGTTAGACAGGTGTGCTTAACAGCTGTACAGAGAAAAGTTGGAGATAAGTGAAAAGAAAGCCTACTTATTATATTTACCTGGCTTTTTTTTTGCTTTTTTAATGGACATCTTAAAGGAAACACAAAGAAGAAAAACAAGATTCAGCCCTCCTGCTTTGAGTTTTGAAGGTCCTTCAAATATCCCGAAGTTATTTGCACAATGTACAAAAGGAAGCCATAAACGAAAACATAGGTAGAACGAAAATTAAAAGTCAGTGCCTGTAGCATTTGTTTTTCTTCTTTCCCCACAGTTGGAGAACAAAAAAAAAAACAAGGGAAGATGAGGAAAACATGAATAATTACAAATAAAGGGGGGTTACAGTACATTATCAGAAAATTCGCCACACTCCTTGCAACAACTATTCTTTAATGGGAAAACAGGATGGGATCCCACAGGAGCCCGATGTCAATGCCAATTTATTTTCAGCAATGGAGTGTGTGTGTGTGTGTGTGTGTGTGTGTGTGTGTGTGTGTGAGAGAGAGAGTGTGGGGGGGCTGTTTGTGGAAGTGGGTGGGGTGACATTCCGTGAGACAGCTGCATTCCTTTGATAATCCAGATAGATAAGTGCTGTTTGCTGTCCGCAGCTGGGCAGCACCCATTACACTGGCCTTAACTACGCATTCAACACAAATCACAGCAGGAAATGTTTAATGTTCAGATGCTGCACTTCATTAAACCCTTTTGATTCAGGGTAATTATTTACCTTTGGTTTTATATAACCATGTTTTATTATTATTATTATTATTATTATTATTATTATTATTATTATTGTTGCTGTTGTTGTTAGTCTACCTGCTAAGAATGGCTTCAACAGAAGATGCTAGTTAATTGATTATGCCTTCAGAGTCCATCGTGTCTGAATGACAGATAGCAGTGCATGAGCCATGTCTTTTCTTTGTCAGTTTAGAAAGAATTTCATTGGTGTCCCTCCTGGACCAATCAAGTCTAGTAATATGAATTCTTAGATGAGTGTTTGCTGTTGCATGAAGCAGCCTTCACTCCAGTACTACCTTCGTTACCTTGGAGTGTGTTCAAAGGGAATCATAGACCTCTTCCAAGAGCTTTCATCCCTCCTGTGGGCTTGAAGGTAAGATAATTTTCCAGGATTTACATCAAGTATTCCAACAGACACAAACACACACAAATTACATGTGCCACTTTGGCTTGAAAGACTAATTCCTACTTTTATTTTTCATATTCTTTGCAGATGTCATTACCCAAATTGACTTCACAATAAGCTATTATTAATTTGGCCATTCATGCTTATTTATATAACTAAAATTCACATGGGGGAGGCCAAATGTTATATTCAATACATGCATTTCTACCTTGTATATTATACCTTATAATGAGGAAACAAAGCTGGAAAATGTATTTCCCCTCACAGCTCACACGTGATCTCATGCTTTTCCACCACAGATGTTTTCACTTACAGTGGCCACAGGACAAATTATGTCCACTACACTGTCAACATGCACAACCCTACCATGTCCCTACTTTCCAGCGTCACTTTCTTCAGCTGTTCAAATGTGACTGTTACTGTTCAAATTCATTTCAGATCTGGAGAAGATCACGGCTTCATATTCTCCATACTTGGAGTGCAACTTTCATATACACCGGAAATCAGCCAATCACGTTAAACTTCGTAACAGTCCCGCCTTCAGACTATATAGAAAGTCAGAAGTCCCCTCAGTTTGTTTACTGATGATATCACCTCGTCTGGTGATGAAACGTTTGCAGTTTAAAGGCCAAGCTCAGCAAGCTATTGAACACAGGCTTACTTGTGTAGGCCTTTGCTATGGTCAAGGATGTATGTTTATTTTTAATAATGCTGGAATACTGGTGCTGTGACATCATTATTGATTAATTAAACCCATAACTGAGGGGAACAGTTCATAACGCGTACGTTAAAGTAGACATTCTTTTTCTCTAAACATTGTTGGGATTGAAGAGAAACTTATTTGTGGTGGTGTTAGGGGGTGTTAAGGACAAAGGAGAATGTCAGTGAAATTTAATATTCTCAGAAGCAGTTATGTATGAGACTTTTAGTCTTTTTTTTTATGCCCGAACTGCAGAAGTGAAACCATCTGCTGGATTAGGAGCTGTCTGGTCACACGCGGCTGTCGCCTGTTTCACTGAGCCCCGCTACAGATGAATGCGGAGGGCAGACTTTGTGGGATAGATAACAAAACACTGCCAAGGAGCTGCCAAAAGGTACCCCACTCCTCTCCTGCTGTTTTCAATTTCATAGAAGTTGAGCATGAACGTGTCGTTATGTGTCCAGAAAAAAGGCACATTAATATAGGAATACAAAGTGCTAGATTATAAAGTGGATTTGGAAATGAAAATTTATTTGTACCCTAAGTACCAGTCAGGTGGGATTAAACACAGTACTTATAAAATTCAATATTTGTTTTTTTAATATTTAAATTTGTCTTATCTGCCATTTGATATGCAGCTGAAGCACAGAAAATGTTATTTAATGGGTAGGGTGGAAGTTGTGTTTGTCATTGGCATGGGTTATGAAATATCTGATCTTTAAATGAACGTTGAAATTTCAGAACTCCCCCTGGGCAAAGCATTCATATTCAATTAATGGAAGCAGCCTTCTAATTACCCTAATGGTCTGGACTGGAACTATCATGAATGTATTATTCATTTAAATGTATTTTTTAGTGTTTTATAAAGTGAATTATCATCGCTACTACTGTTACAATATTACTGGTAATGAATGAAAGTCTGGTTATGCTTTATGGATGGGAAAATAGACACATACCTGAAATATGTCTGAATATGAAACAAAAATGTTTTATTTAAATTTATAATGTAATCACACGTAACAGAAATCATAAAAGATCCTAAGTAGTTTTCTTTCATTTTTTATCAGAGGCTAAATTTATAGCGGTGCATTTACACCAAGTAAAGCAATACTAAAACCGCCAGTGATGATATGCAAAGTAAACAGGGCAATGTGGGAGGAATATGGGCTTGTGTAAAATGGAGCAGATAGACTGTTTAGGTTAATTGACAGTTGTCATACGTCTAACTTTTGTAAATTCTCCACTTACACTACATAACATCCATCCATTCGTCCATCCATTTTCTATTCCGCTAATTCTATGCAGGCTCATGGTGAAGGGGTTGGAGCCTATCCATAGGCAGACTAGTAATCGGGACATTTTGTCAAATGACAGAGCGGCCGGCCGACCTTGTTTGTGTGAACAGCTGTCAGACCTACTAATGTAGGTGACATGGGCCTTCTATGTTGGGCTGCTCTGAGTCAAACGCCAGGGCTGTTTTCGAGTCCCAGTCCTATTCCAGGTAGCTCAGGTCACACACACCACATAACATTTTTCACTTGTCTTAATGAGTTTATTGAAAGCACTAACAGACACACACCACATTTCTGGCTAATAACAGTTAATCAAATCAAATTAAAGTTTATTTCTACAGCATTTAACATCACCAAAGTTGACCTAAGACGTTTACGTAAAAAAATAAATAACACACACCTAATGAGTCATAAAACAAAAATTTTAACGAGAAGTGTGACAATCCTTAACAGTGTACTGAAAGCCAGCATAAATAAACAAGATTTAAGTTTCGCTTTAAACAGAGCAAGGTCTGAAATTATGCAAATTAATGTGACTGGAGTCTCATTCTGGCTATATCAAAATGTCTTCCATGCATGAATTTTCCATACTGTGCCGCCATAAATTTCTATAAAACACAATTTATTATTTAAAATACGTGGACGCTTTTGTCTTTCGGAATGTAAACAAAAAGAAAAACCAGAAACACGAAAAAGAAAAAACTCAAAGACTTATTTCAGAATAGTTGCTTTGTTTTTTATTTGGTTAAAATTATATGCTATATGTTGAAACAGGAAATACAACACATTAGTACATATGAAAATAGTATGTATCAAGCATCTGAATATAACGTTTATATGACCCAGATCTATCACCCATATTTTTCACTACTCATTTCCTAACTCACCATTTACAGATTACTTTGTTCGTTTTGTCAGACTACTTTTATTCAGCACACCGTAGCTGTCAAAAACCCTCAGTTCAGCCTGTAGAAAAACTGAATGTGTTTGGGCTCAATTTGTATTTAAATGGATTAATACCATCATGCATATTCTTGGATTACAAATGTCATGGATTCTTTGAAAAAAGAAGTTCAGAAGATTACTAAGCCTGGCTGGAACCCATCAGATTCAGAACATGTCAAAACGCATTTTCTTATTTAAATCAAATCACTCTGGAATAGGGTATGCTGAATCATACTATGATATGCGGTCCAGTTTCTCTCTTTCTCTCTCTCTGTCTTGCTGATCTTTGAACATGTCACTCACACGAGGCTGCGGCAATGCGCCATCGCAGGAAACACCCGCAGCGGTGCATCTGAGGCTCACAGCTGCTGCAATGCGCCCACTTTTGGGGAATAATTCTATTACTTTCTCTTCTTTCAAAACACCACTGGTTTTTGTAATTGGCTAGAAATAACTTTCCTATTTTGAGGATCTGAGACAACTGAATACTACTGTTGGAATTTCTGTACAACCTGATTGATCATTAGGTTGTTAGAACCACCATTGTATGAGACTCACATTTGACATTTCTGTTTCGCTCTGTTTTTGGTGTATCTGTTGCTTGTGGTCTTGTTTAGACTGAATGAACAAATGAATGACAGGCTGGCATTATTAGTGAAGAACCTCCCCAGATATGCCTGTGTTCATGTCCATTATGCCTAAGTAGCACATGAGTATGTGAGTGACGTAACCACAGTGCATACAAGATAATCCGAGCACACACACACACACACACACACAGCTATTTAATCTGGAAACCTACAGGATTTTACATAGCAGACACATCACTTTGTCAAGATACACCTTTAAAAATAAATAGCAAGTATTAACCTAACTTTTTTGTGCATATCAGTTAACTGTAATCAGTTATGTTGGCTGAATTTAAAAAAATCACAATCATTGGTTCCTTAAAAGGGATTGTATCACATTTTTTTTTCTTTAAAGTTTGCACATTGCTGTCTAATTGTCCTGGTATGGATTATCTAATTGATATCACAATCTTTTCTTTTTTTATCTATGATGTAACATGAGTTGGATGAGACAAGAAAAAAGACTGTGTTTAACAATATATGATTTTTGTAGATTTCTACACTGAATTGTTTAATTGATCTATTGTACTGTCTCCTATTACATCTTCAAAGTTCTGTTGTTGCTTCTTGAGTCTAACCACTTTAACAGTGAAGATCCATCTCATATTATAATAAAAATCCATACCATTGATTTAAAATTTTGACTGTTTATAATTGTGTACTTGTGACTGCGCAAGCAGTTAACTAAAATTATTTAGAAGGTATTAAACATTCTTCCTGGCATATAAATCAAGTCCAGTTCTACTAAATTGTAAATTACATCATATATATTCATGCTCATTAGATGATTATGTGGGTAATTGAAGAATGAAATACCTCTAATTACAATAATTACAATAGACATGATCTTTGACATCTCATGCTTAGAGATTATTTTAAATCTCACCTCTTGTAAATAACTGACATGAAATACGTATTTGTTGTGATAATGAGAAACTAGGTGTACACAGTTTTTTTTCATTATTATTTAATTACATTTTCCTGTCAACACTGGAACTGTAAACTCAAAATATGCAATCTCTCAGGTTTTATTTTCAGAAATATCCAAAACAATCTTATTTGTTAAGGCTGACTTCTAATGACACATTGCTCTGGATTAAGGAGAAGGACAGTAAAATAATAACACTGTGAAAGACAAGAATAAATAAATATAAATCAAGAATTGAAAAAAAATCAAGAAAAAATGAACATGTTAGTGCTGTTGTTATCTGACTAGCCCATCTGTTAAATTAAGAGACCAGTCCTATCCAAAAATTAGGCCCAGTGTAAAACTCATCTTTGAGTTTTTGCACTTTTCCACTGAATGTGTTTTTTGTGGATATTGGAACCAATTTTTTTGCCTGGCCTTGACTACAGTTTGTAGATTTCCTATTCACTCTGCTTTTGCCTCACTGGATTTTGACTTTGTGCCTGTTATACCAAACTCAATTTTTGGTTTTTAGACTTTGATTAACTTTTTGTTTAATATTCTGTGCTCTGCATTTGAATTCTCTCTGCCTCTGAGTGGTACCATGACACAGTGCTAGCTTTAGGCCAGTAGAGAATTCTTCACACTGTGAAGTACAAATTAGGGTTAGCAGATGTGTGACCTTCTCTTGTGGTGACCACTGTGGAGAAGAGAAAAACATGGAGGCAGGCTTCTTATTTGAAACCAAACAAAATAAAAACTCATAATTTACAGAAACAACATGAGGGCCTGAATATCCCAGTTGTGATGTGCATCCTCCTTTTTTCACTTTGAAAATGAAATTATTTAATAGGAGAGCAGTGAGAATTTGTCAGGAGAGGGACGCGGATAAAATCGGAGAAGACAGGCTCTCCACAGGGCCATGGGCTGGAGTGCTTTCTGCTGTCCTGTCCTATTTACAGCTTTGACTGTTGTGCCCCTGCTTAGTAGAGAAACACTTCTGCCAGTGGGAATAGCAGCCACTCTGCAAATGCCGACTCCTGTGACAAGGCCCTGTGTGCCAGGCAGGAGGTAATGCAGAGCTGAAACATCCCCAGTTGTCACAAAAAAATCCGCCCATTGAGTGGCAGCCAATGAGATGAGACCTAGGTGCTTGTCACTGATCATGGGGACGGCCCACGGGTCCTCCTCCCTTTTTTCAGAGGATGAAAGCATTCCTGCAGTGATGCTCTGGCTGCTGACAAATTTGTTACGACAGCATAGAAACATGGGCCCAGTCTGTCGCCATGGCTGTCATCTGACATGCAAAAAGCTTCTACCAATCTACATTTATGTCATTAGAGCATATTATTATTATTATTATTATTATTATTGTTATTATACAACCTACACCAAATTTTTAGTTTCTCCTTTTCAAACTGCATTAATATTGTTTTAACTTTGGCAAGTTTAAGCAGACTGCACTGGTTGCCTCCTCTTGCAAACACGTCTGGACTGAACATTGTACGTTTTCTGTTTCTCAGTTGCACTTTCCTTTCCATGTGGAGAGAGATCACGAGTTTTTTTTTTTTTTTTTTTTTTTTGGTAATGTTCACATTTTTGGCAGGCCACATAATTACACTTTTCCAGCCAGCGACATTAGCATAGACACTGCTTTGCAACCCTGTTGTCCTTCAAGCTAAGCTCATTGGATCATCCTGCCACTAATAACATTTTTATAAATCTTTACGCATCTGCGTGCAGTCCTCTGCAAATCTCAGGCACGCATCTTTAAAAAAACTAACCATCATACTGTTTTGCATATGTTGGGTTACTCATCATCTGTTTTGTAATATTTGTGACCGTCTATAGGAAAACCCAGTCAAAGTGACAAAAATCCGAACACAATTTTTACATATTTTGGTTCAGTATGAATTTAATTCAATAAATTTGAATTTTTGTTACTTTGGCTGGGTCTTCCCTTAAATGGTCATGTATGTGCTGCAGTACTCAGATTTACATGGAAAATAACAACAACTGTGACATCATGTTTGAAGACATACAAGCCAGTACAAAGAATTGGACAACTAAGGAAAAATGTAAGGCAGTGAAGAACAGTCCTAATACTTCAAACACCATATAATATTTTAAAGAAAATGTGTCAGGTTCAAATCCCAGTAGAGACATTGCTGTTTGGGTTCTTAGATGAATAGCAGACTTCGACTGTTTACATACATAAAAATATCAGTTTCAAAAATTTAGATAAACATTGATGTGAGCTCAAAACAGTACAATGTAGTAATGCCGTTAAGATAAATGTCAGCAGACACATTTTAATTACAAAATAAGCACAAAAAGAATGAATGTGAAACTCAAAGAACAACAGAAAGAGAATCGTCAATGACACGTTCTGGAAACAGATGACCTTGGTGAGCTGTTGGAACAGGTTTGTGGTGACAGATGTCCAGCTTTGAATTTTGAGACTTTGAAGTCCAGCAAGGACCACGCAGCAGGGATTCAGATTGTCTGTCTTTAATGCAAGGTCAACTTATACATGTTTCACACATACACACCTCTTCTCATAATATATTGTGTTCACTTCAAAAGTATTTCATTTTTTCCTCTTACAGTTCAATTTGTTTCAATAAGTTTGTTTTTCCTTTACGATATTTTATCTTTTTGAGTCTTAAAACAAAGTCTTGATAGAAGAGATGAAAACCCATTAATATTCTTGTGCTTTCATATTGTCAACACTTCATGCTTCTACTGAGAAACTCTTGTTCTCCAGAATCCCACAAGAGAACCCTCAAAGTACACAGTTTACAGTTGTCTCCTTTCAAATGTCTTTTTTTAAATGAAACTTCAAACACCAAAGTGGAAGCCAAAGTTTTCCAATGCTCCCGTAGTCATGGCATGTTGCTGATGCGCTCTGAGTGGGCTGCATCATGTCGTACAAGATGTTCAGTCAAAGTCTCAATATGAGCTCCAGTAAACAATATGTGCATTTCAGGATTTCTGCTTGAGCCATCATGCTGACATTTACTATACCCCTTCCATAACACACACACACACACACACACACACACACACACACACACACACACACACACACACACACTCTCTCTCTC
>JABJVR010000007.1:9032379-9071491 GCA_025773905.1 Chitala chitala | reverse complement strand
TTGATGTCATCCATGTAGAGGAGGTGACTGATGGTGGACCCGTTCCTGAGTCAGTATCCATAGCCCATCTTGGTGATTATTTGGGGTTATTTGGCTGAGGGGGTTCAGACCTATGCAGAACAGCAGCGGGGACAGGGCATCTCCTTAGGTATATGCCACATTTGATGGACGCTTGTGCAATTGCTCAAGCTCATGTATTGATACATGTGCCCACTTATCTTAGCCGCTATGATGCCTGGCATGAGCTTCCACATGGTGGGGAGACAGGTTACTGGCCAATAGTTGGATGGGACTGTTCCTTTCAGAGGATTGTTCTGGATCTGGATTGTCCTTCAGTTAGCCATTCAGGGTGGGTCTTTGCATTTGTCGTTGAGTGTTGTTGGGTACCTGTTTTTTCCATTGCACCTTTCTGGAGCTCACTTCTCTCCGAGCTGCCTTCATTTTAGCCTCCAATCCGATATGGATCTTTTTGGTTGATAGCCAAAGCTGGTGCTGAGTTGTAGATCAGCTCATTGGTCTCACTGATGGCCATTGTAGGAATTGTTCTCAAATCTTCCCCGAGACTTTCTGATGGTGCTTCACTCAGCCTCTGTAATTGGCGTCAGGGTTGTCTGGTGTTCATTCTAGCCATGAGCTTATCTCTTAGGTCAGTTGCTGCCTCGCTCAGCGTGATTGTACTTATTGGGGCTTCATACCCAATATCTGGATGGGGAGTTGATGTTAACTCCCCTCTGACCTTGTGTCCTGGCTCCCCCTTGCCATAGCATTTGTGTTGTACCTCGTCAATCTCAAGTTGTGAAAGCAGGTGCCATTTGTGGATGTTGGAACACTGAGCTACTAGTTGTTTGGCAGTGAGTGTTGATTGTGGGTTTTGAAGTTTCCATATTTCCCCACGTTCTTTGCATGTAACCCCTCTGACTAAGGTTACTGGAGTAGTAGCATTCCAACAGAGCCTTGTTCTCGCCTCTCGTCCATTTCCGTCTTGTTCCAGTAGCCCACTTCTCATCAGGGTGCTCTGGTTCCCCAACACCTGACGCAGACCTTGTTTGACCGGTATGTCTCGTGTTTCTTTGTTTCTCATCATTATATGAGGTAGGCAGCAGCACAAAGGGTCTTGCCTAAGGAGTTGGTAACCACTCCGACCGGGATGTGAACCCGGGTCCCCTGCGTGAAAGTCATTTGACTTACCCGCTGAGCTACCCAGCCACAATATATATATATATATATATTGCCTGGATTATTAGCTCATTAATTTGTCAAACTCCCTGTGTGGCAGAGGGGCTGCAGTGTTCCTGTCCTTCAGGAGACTGGGTGCCATTGTACACGAAGGGAGAAAAATGCTGATCTGAGTTGTTTTCACTTCAGTGTAACAGAAAATATGTAATAACAAAGTTGCAAGAGAAACAGAAGCTGTACAATCATGCTTGGTATTCCGGTGTGAGGCGTACCAATCTCTCCTTCCTGGGGTACAGCGGCCTGGCTGACACAGTGATCCAGTGTTTATGCTTTATATCTGACCTATCAGAGCTGTGCATTTTGTTGTCGCTGCATTTTTAAACCTGGCTACTAAAATGGCAGCAGGTTAAAGGTGTTACTGCACAATGCCACAGGTGTTTGGAAGTAACTGTATTACTTTGAGTAAAGAACTTTCGGGCCATATTTAATTATTTTTAAACTGGGTCAACTAATTATGTTCACTAACTTAACAAAAAAAAAATTCATTTATAAAAAAGTAATTAACAACTATGTTAATCATTATTATGCCACTAAATTTCAAAGTTATTGTCTAACATTTGTCTTGTAATGTATTTTAATGTAATTCCCTTGTATGAGTAATGAATCCCATTATGGATATTCCATCATACATTACTATTAATTACAGATGCTGTCTAACATCTTAAAGTGGTCTGAAAACTTACAAACACAAAAACTACCTACACTGAATTAACTGCTAGGATGTGTATACCCATACAGAAGACAACATGTTAACTTAAAATTCATTAATATCAGTAAATTTCTGAACATGAATATGCATAATGAATCAATGCAATGAAGTATTACATATGCATATTAGGGAGAACTACATTATACATGCCAAAAAATGTTTCAGGACGTCAGGAAAAAGGCTAGTAGTCCCAGTGTGTAAAATATTTATTTTGCAATATTGTTCAGCATGCTTAAAGGACCAAGACATTGTTTACATAACAAAGAATATTCTGAAATATTTTTTCTCTCTCTTGTCTCCTTCTCAAAATGTTAAATTATACAAAATTTTTGCATAATTGCTTGAGGCCTTATAAAATGTGCTGAAGTACATCTGGCATTGAGATGGAAACAGAAACACATATTATATATATATATAATTTTTATATATAAAATGTGTGTTTAAAAGATGTTACAGTAATTGCATTTATTTACAAAACCTAAAACATCCTAATAAAAAGCTACAATTATTCTCAAAGTATTAAAAAAAAAAATACTGACAACAAAATGAAAGTACAGTTAACCCAGATGATGCTTGGGAGTGCATATGTCTATTCATCCTAATTGAAATTGCAGGACTTTCTTATGAGGGGGACAAAAACCAACGTAAATATATTCAAGGATAAATTGATTTATTGAATAGATTTTTTATTCATCTTTATTGTGACATAACCATGAAAGAGAAAAACAAATAAAACTATAGGGAATATTTTCTGAATTTTGATACCATGCAAAACCCCACATAAGTAACATTATAAGGCAAACCAATGTCTTTGTGCCTTGTGTATTTTTTTCCCTGTTTTCTTCACACTGCGTGTGGCATAGTGCCAGTGTTGTACTCCAGTTATACATGGTTAGGTAAAATAGGTATAAAACTTCTCCGAAAAAATGCAAACATAGTGCTGGATTTTCACTTACATAACAGAGCTCCTTTTTCTTTCCTTTATTATCGACACATGGCTGTACTGAACGATGTTTAAATTTGCCATAAAAATGTTGTACCTTCCCTGGAGCTGGACGTAAATTGTGTGACAAAGATTACAGATAAAATGTCAAAATTACGAGGTCAACTTAATTTACTTCAATGACTTTCCAGGAAATGAAATATGTGGTTCATTTTTATGCATAATGGTATAAGTCAATAGACAGTCATTACTTTCCATTCAAATTCAGAGACCTTATAATTAGCGAGCATGTCTTTTTGTCCTCTTTCTGAATGTAAATGTTTTTCATCTAGTCATTAGGGCCACCGTCAGTAGAAGTACTGACCCAGACTTCTGCAAAGAAGACATTTCCCATCTTCTGTCGTTTGCTTCCATCCGTTGTGAAATTAGGTCAAATATTATAAGAGCTGCATTGGGGCTGAAGTGGGGAAATAAGACCCAGGGGAGTGTCTGCTGTTTCACTATGTCCGTCAACACCCTCCCCCAACTTTCTGTTTCACTTAGCTGGGTCATGTGTGTGCCAATCCCCCTGGAGTGTTCTGCGAGCTGGTGCTCTTCTGCTGTGGATTAAATCCCAGCTGTTAGCCAGCGCGGTAGGTGACCTCCATCGCAAAATGCTGCAGGGGAACATGGATTTCTACCATTCTGGGTTTGTTCCCCTGGTTATGTCACCTTGTTCCACATGGAATTGGAAGAGGATGTTTGCCCCAACAAGAGATGTACATTATTTGTTCAAAGTTCACAATATTATAAATAAATCATGAGCTTTTTAATATGCAGTTTTTTTATGAACGTTAAAAGGAATGTGCCTATTTTTCAGTGCGACTAGGTAATGTCTCAAAAGAATATATTTGCTTAAATCCGAGACATAAATGAGTGCATCAGCCAGGTTAGCGCAAATAAAATGAAACTGACATATATTTTATACATATTTGATGGAGTTCACTGCTGCATTCTGCTGACAGCAGCATATGTTAGGTTAGATAAAACAATGTCTTTAACATTCCATTGCCCAAATCTCCAGTGCTAATTTGCAGTCTGTGCTCATTTGTAATTCGCAAAAGATTGTCATTAAAGTCTCAGATTTACATTAGCTGATGAGGTTTGAATTCTGTATTATGACATATTTTGATAAAAAGCTTTAATAAAGCACGCACCTGGACATGTGTGTCAGTTTTACACTGGCACAGGTGTGCTCAGTCAGTCTGGAACGAGTCACATTTTCCATTGAGCTGGTATGTCTTATAAGAAAGTGCTGGTTAACTTGGTGACATGCAGCTGAACGTAATAGTAGAGCCATAACAAAAATAGCCAGTCAAACAGCTGCAGAAAACAGGTTTTCAACATGGAGGAGTTTTTGGTGCTACTTGCATTACTTCTGATTTGATTTATGCAATTACATAAATCAGAATTATTTGGCTGTATAGTGATGTATATCAGCATAATTTTGCTGTGCCTCTGTCTGCTAATTTAACAGATATGTCCCTTGTTGCTTCTGACTGACCCTTTAATTTATTTTCCCTACCAGCCTAACAGCTGGAAATGCCAACACCTCTTCATTGTGCCCGTTAAGCTCTAAATAGCAATTTGGAAGTATATACAAATGTAATGGGCTTTAATAAAACCAAAAATATAACTTGCCAACAGGAAACTTTAACAGCACTGCCACTGATCACTTTCTCTCTTCTCACCCTCCTCCCAATGGCAAATAATTCTGTGCACTCTTAGTTAAATAGTTTTGTTTTTGCATATTGGTTTTACATGCTTTCCGTGTTGAGTATATTTAATGGTAAAACCAAAGCCAACAACAGCATCATTCCAAAGTTTGAAACCATACCTGTAGCCCAGCAAAAAACACCAAATCACATCACTGTGGTGCAGCTGAGCAGACTTTAGGACTGGGAACCAACTGCTTTGGTCTAGCAAATCTATTGGATATGAATCAGTACAGAATGGGTCTGTAAAAGTACAGTGGAACAGTGAAAAACAGTGCGATGTTATACCATTGTAATTATTACTTTTCTTTACATAATTTCTCTTTTATCATTTCTCAGCAGGAAACTACTTTGTATGTTCTACACAATAACTGAGGAAGGCATTGCATATGCAGTTATGGTTGTAAATCCAGAATGAACGACCAAAGATGAGATGATATGAGACAAAGGACTGAGAACTGAATACATGTACATAAATTGTTTAACTACGATCTTCAGTTTGTCCTTGACATAACTTTTAATTTTAATGCTTAAGCATATATTATTCGCTTACATTCTCTATTCTTGCACTGACTTTCAGTGTCATCCAGTGCCCAACAGTTTTAGCTTTACATGCACAACACCTTCCAGTGACCAATCATGGTTGGGTTTGAGAAACTGACTTTAGGAAGTGCCAACAGACAAGTCAACATGATTTCAGCTTAGCACAGAATACCCACCAGTACAGAACCAAAAAACTTGTGGATACTGACTACTGCACTGCATCCTTTATATGAAAAAAAAATTAGATATAAGGAACAGAAACACTGTACATGCAAGTTTCACATAAATTTGTGCTAACAAAGTGGTGGATCCAAAATTCTGTTATGATGGCTAAGACCCATCCATTTTTTTTATGACTTGGCTGTCATTCCAGGGACGCATAAATTTATTTTAGGGGTCCATAAATCATAACAACCTACTCTGTTAGGTAAAGTGGATTGTTTTGTTGAATTTGAGTTCTGGTTTTGTTTTACAAGTGAGCTGTTTTTCACTCTTGGCATAAGTGCACGTGTTGGGGGATCCAAGGCTTTTCTGTCCTTTTGGTTTTCCACGTAGACCCTTCAGTAGCCACGTCTATGAATGGCACTCAAGTAGAGCAGGGTCCTGGTTGACAGCCATGTTTCCTTATGGGCACAGCAGCTACCTGCCGTTGTTAAAAGTTCCCCCTAAAGAGGTGAGGGTTTCTTTTCAATTGATGCAAGCTCTGGAGGGCTGATTTAGTGCAAGTGGCTCCCTCATCTTGTTATCACACCAACAAATACTGTGGGCATGATGCCAACTGGGCACCAAGTTCTCGTCAGGAATTTAGACACATTATGCCGAGTCCGGCTGCCTTGGGTAACGAATGCGTTTATGAGGACATTTTATCTCCTTCTGTCCTGTGGTGACACGTTGTCACAGTTACGTGCCCGGTAAATGATGTTGGTGTCACATTTCATCATTGGCATGCTGCACCGAGGGCCTCCATCTTTCTCGTTGACAGCCGCCGCTGGATCAACAAAAAGAGACAGATCTACGGAGCGGCAGCCTTCCAAAGTCGAGGCCATAGAAAGATAAAGCGACAGATGTTAATTATACAACCCTAGTATGGTTCTCTACTTCCATCCCTGTGATCTCCAAAACTGGCGGTGCAATCACCAATGAAATAAAGCACCCTTCAGGAGGAACCAACTTGCAAAGGAGGTAAAATGTTAGCCATGAAAACACAAAGTTGTTTTAGTGTCTACAAGCTTAGGTTCTAAATTAAAATGTATTTTAATTTCGCTATTTAATCCTGTGGACTTGCAGAAAAGAAACACTATTGACTTTCAAATGTTTATTGAAATTGTACTGGGAAATGAAGTCACAGTGGTGTCAATCGTGGGAAAATAATTTGAGGAAAAATTTCAATTACTCATTTAATGAAATGTACCTTGTTTAATATAGTCACTGAGCCTGCTTCCATGTCATTATATTTTTATTGATCTATGACAATGGGCAAACATTAATTTTGCACTGTAACTCCTGACCTACAATTAAAATTTGATTGAAGTGTATTAAAGTTTGTGGAGTTCTGAAAAGAAATAACAAGATGCTAATTGCACCCAACGTAAATATTTTGAGCAAACACTGTACTTATAGCATGAGCAGACAAGCCACAAAAGAGATTAGTATGAACCTCACAATTCAGTTCCAGAGTAAATGTATACAGTAGCTTCTTAAGTGTAGCTAACAGGAAATATCTTTGTATTTACACATGTAGTGTGTTTGCACAGATAAGCCATGTTTGTTTCGGTACACTAATTTTGGGTGTGTTTTCCCACACACTGAAATGTACTTCTAATGTGTGTCCTTCTTCTGCATTGTTGATGGCCAATGTCAATTTTGAGCTATTTGGAGTTTGTGTGCAGTGATGACAAATGTATGCCTTAAATAAAATATTTTCTGAACCACTTATATATGTTGATATTGGCCCTATAAACCATGTAACAGTGTTAATTATTTAAACATTACCCCTTTTAGTGATATTTTATCAACTGAAGTTGAAAAATTTGAAAAAATGTTGAAAATTGAAATATATGAATTTTGCAGTCGCCAACCACCACTTAAAAAATAACTAAAATGAAACTATAACAGATTTTACAGCTGTGGGTTTGACAGAATGCCTCATTAATGTGGCGACAAAGATTACCGCAGGTTCTCATGTGGTTGTGGAAGCTTTGCTCCTATCCTTTTGTCCTTGGTTTGAATCAAAGTCACTAAACATTTGTACTGTAGTATTGCTTGGGGAAGCACACCACTTCCCTCTGCTTCCCCTTTCCCATTCGTTTCCCATTTATCTCTTTTACGACGACTTTAGAACAGGAAATGGAACCTCGATACAAACGGTGTAACGATATTTCTGTCAGCCATAAACTATTGCTAGATAGAAATACATTTGCCTGGGAAAGCTATTTGTCATCCCGTCAAACAGTTCACAACTGATTACACTGGTCACATGACTGGCACACAGTAGAGTACTGTGATAAAATTCAGATGAATTAAAACATTGTACAGACAATTTTTAATTACCAACAATTTTTGTCAAATTCAAATTCAAATTTTATTCGTCACATACGCAGTCATACACAGTATGATATGCAGTGAAATGCTTGTACGTCTGCTGATGACCCACAAATTCCAAGAAAAAGTTCTATTATGAAATAAGAGAAGTTATTACAACTTAAATATAAAATATACATTATGTACAGATGATAAGGTAATAATGAATAAAACAATAGAATAAAATTAGGAATGTAAAAAATAAAGTAAGTAAAAATACAAAAGGGTGTAATATAAAAAAAAAGTGTAATATAAAAAACCAATGTTCAGTTATGGGCAGACAATGTGCAGAGTAATGTGCAAAAAGTCACACTTCAAAGATCACAGTCCTGGGTGTGCAAAATGAGCAAGTGTGCCAGATGTTGTATGTGATGAGCAACATGGCGGGAGTGTTATTATTTTTAAAAAGCAGATGGGAGTATTAAGTCCTATGTGTTATTTTGGTCAAGAGTCCATATAGCCTGCGGGTAGAAGTTCCTCCTCAGTCTCTCTGTATTGGCTTTCAGGGAGCGGAAGTGCTTTCCTGACCGCATCAGAGAGAACAGGCTGTTATTGGGGTGGCTGAGGTCCTTCACGATCTTCCTGTCCTTGGTCCAGCACCGCTCGTTGTAAATTGAGTGCAGTTCAGGGAGCTTGGTGCAGGTGATGCACTCAGCTGATCGCGCCACCCTCTGTAGAGCTCGTCTGTCCTGCTTGGTGCTGTTCCTGAACCAGGTTGTGATGTTTCCCGTCAAGATGCTCTCTATGGTGCAGAAGTAGAAGTTCCTAAGCACCTTAGAGGGCAGTCTAAAGTCTCTCAAGCGTCTGAGATGGTAGAGACGCTGCTGGGCCTTTTTCACCACGGTGTTGATGTGGCAGGACCATGACAGGTCCTGCATGATGTGAACACCGAGGTATCTGAAACTGTCCACTCTCTCCACTCTCTTGTCCTCACATTACACAGGATATGAGCAAAAGATTTCTTTCAGATGAATAATTAATTTCTGTGCAAACGATTAACTCTTGAGCCAAATGAATTTGTTCTCGGAGTCGCATCAGTTAGAGTTAAGATAGTCAAACGCATCAAGTTTAGCCCACATCAGCCTAATTATAAATATCACTTTTGATACGTGCTGTGGATTTCCTTCCTGTTTCTCTATATAGTTTTCTAGTTTCCTCTGCATCTGGACACATTTGCAGAAGAGATTTGAAAAAGCATTACAGCTTGTTACTCATTTGAAGCCAATCGTCTTCTGCTATCCCATGAGCAGGTACAGCCATAGCTCATCTGTGCTTACCAGGTTTTCGCTTGTAACGTGCATTTCCACATGCTTGGACGCTCCAGCCATTCCTCCTGTCCTTCAGAGAGTGATTCACTTGTCAGCAGTGCACTGGTCAGATATTGTAAGTCTGGCAAGTGCATGCCAGGTTGCCTGAGCAACTGGGTCACAGTTGGAGGTGGTTGAGGAGCTGTGTAGGTCGCCCAGGATGCCACGGCTGCTTGTGGGGAAGTGACGTGTCGTTCCTGTCAACCGCTGCGCCTAAAGTGATGCTCAAGGCTGCTCTGGCGGTACAGGGAAAATGATGTGTGTCTACTGTCATTATCCCAGGCATAATCATGTGGGTGGTTGGGGGGGGCACTATCGCCGTGTCCCTAAGCCTTACAAGTCTAAATGGTGAAGCTGTATAAAGTCAATTTGTAAGAATAAAAAATATGTACTGAGCGCAAGTGAACCAGAGAATGTTTAAAGGAATATTAATGATATCTCACACATTGGGGTTGTAAGGGGGGGGGGGGTCAGAAACAAAAAACTACAAGTAACACCAATGGCTTGTCTTCAATTAATCCATTATTAACCTGGGCTGGAGTGTTCTACAACGGTTGGCTAATTTGCCTTTCGGCAAATGCACAATTTAATAGCTGGAGATTTCGCCTGTGGAACCATGGGAAAATTTTGTAAATGGTTACACTCAGATGGTCAGGATGCATAGCCTGTCTATTTTTAGTATTTTGAGAAGTGTGGTACATATCCTTTAACACTAGGACAAAATTTCAAAATTACACCTGTTGCTCACAGAGATGTCATTTTTATTATTTTTAAAGGAAATCTATTTTATCAGCATATTCTGCAGATTCTAATGTAGTTATTGTGCCACTAACACTAACATTGCTGGGGGGGGGGGGTGAGACATGCCTGCTGAATTGAAATATAACCAAACCAGAATAAAATGCACAACAAGCATGTCCTAAACACTACAAGAATCAGGTCTAGTCTCCTTAGAAGGGGAAGCTCTTTGACGATTAATACTTAAACATGAGTTTCCAGTATGGCTTCCCTTTAAACGTGATCATCTCTTTCCTTGGACTCTAATCTGCAGATTGCTTGGGGGGGGAATCAGTAAGAAGCCCTCCCCCCAGGTCGTTCATTCGCAGCGCGGTGTGAAACTGAATATCCACCTGTTCATTAGCTTCTAATAAACCCAGATTATACCAGTGAGGGTTGCCAATTATAATAAGTGTGGGGTGTGAGCAAAGGAAAAAACGCTCAGTCTCCACAGGGCACCCGAGAGGGAATACAACTATTATAGGCATCTATGCACATTTCATTCATTAGTTTTCTTCAGCAGCATTTCCTGTAAATGGTATTTTACTTTTAATTGCATTTTAGCCTTATGTGGTTATAGTCGAGGACAGAATTGCAGGAAAGAATCTGTATGGAATATAGATAGATTGACAATGACGAAAAGTACAAATGACTTATGTAGATATATAAATATTATTTTAAGTGAGTTCTAAGATATTTGCATAGGTTACCGTTTAGGCCACTTATGCGGGGTTTTCTTTTAAGAAGAAAGTTGGCAACATCTTTCAAGAGCAGAGGAGCGAAGCAGGACTCGCCACAACTTTTAGGTTAGAAGTTACAGTCCCTAGATACCGTGATCGCCACTTCTTATAAGACCTCACAGAAATTGATTGAAATTGTTTGTTAGAGATAACTGTATAATGACAGTTTGACAGAAAAAGAGGAAAATGTTAAATATAATAATGAGGTACATATAAAGTGGAGAGACCAGGGATTTGAATGCTGATGGACGGCATGCTCACGTCAGGGGCGCTGAAAGACTTCTGGGACATGGCAGATCCTGTGGCAAGGCCCTCTTTAATGACCCTTTCAGAAATGTTCACGTCTCAAAGGGAATCTAACAGGTTTAAATTAATTGGTCCTGCATTAAAATCATCCACTCGACAACATGGCGAATATGTACAGACGTTACGTTAACCTCAAAGGACCTGTTTATTTAAGTGTATGTAAAAAATCATTAGCAGCTGGTCATGTTACATAACATTTTTTTAAAGTAGCTGAATTAATTTTAGGTTTCCTAGAATGGAGGTAATCATCTGCGTGTAGAATTTACTTTTCAGAGAGACTCCCTAAACCGTACAGCTAGAAAACAAATCTGTTTTAAGCATTGCCTAGTTTCCCAGTTTTTGTGACCGGAATGATTACAGTATGGTTACGTTTTGGTCAGCGGTTTGAGACTGACAGTCAAAGTTGTGAAAGTGCAGCTCACTCCCCTGAAGGTGGTGAGGTCAGCCAAGCCCCCACTGGGCAAGCTCCAGGTCAGCAGAAAAAGCTAAAGTCTGACCCGTACCTGTCGACTCACCTGGGAAGCTCAAACTTCTCCAGAAAATGCACCTCACACAAAACAATCCTTTGTATTCCAACCCCCACCCCACATACCCTGTCTCCGACAGTTGCCTTGGCGATACGAGACGACGGGCAAGACAAATCATTCCCAGCAAAATCACCTCCCTCAGCAGCTCTGCCCCATAACCATGATGCCATGCGTTAAAGCGGGAGGTTAAATGGTTAATAAAGTAAAAAGGTTTGCTTTTAAGTGCAGTAAAGCTGTTTTTTTTCATCCAGTGACATCAAGACATTCGTTACATCCATTGTGGTCCTCCTTAAATAAAACCCCGCTGCAGCTTTACCATTAGGATGCCTTGAACAAAACGCACACCCATCTGAACCACTCACACTCGCTGCAAGGTCTAGACTTTGTTATCCTTAATACATAAGTACAGCAGACTCTTTTATAACCTTCATTGTGGGGGCTAGTAAGGGGCTCCAAAGGCAAATATTTTCCCAAGGAGCTTGAAAAAGGCAAAAAAATAGGCCTTTCTAAATTCAAGGTTTATGTAACCCCCATGTTTGAATTATTAATGCCCTTCCTTTAAGGGTCCACATTAAGTGCTCGGCTGGCGCTGAGCAGCAGATGCTGAAGCCTCGGCACGCTGTGTTCTGGTTTCTCTGTCACCGGCCTGCTCAAGCCCCCACTCTCTCCCTACCTTCTCCCCAACCCCCTCAGCCGCAGATGCTATCGCTCATGCCTGCGACCGCGCGTCCCACGCCTCAAAAACAAACAGCGGTGTAATTATTCACGGGCAGGCCTCTCATTAATACACACGCCATGCTGCGTGCTCCTCCTGCCAACCAGCTGCTAAAGATGACAGCCATGTTGGGGAGCCGGGTACCACATGCCTTTATTCCTTATTTTTATTCAGCCCCCCCCCCCCCCTCCTCTTTATCTTCGCCTTAGTGACACTTGTAGTTGGAGTTAAGTACTGCCAGCATGGAACTTTTCTCCTTCGTTGGTCTGGATTTGTCTCTCATTCTTCACATAAAGCTGTCAATCATACAGGTCTGATCTGCTGGTGTTAACATGCATCTCGTCTCTGCGGCTCAGTGTATATGTGGTACACAGGTTTAACAGAGGCTGGGTGTACATTTAGCTTTTCGTGTGAAAATGATCAGCTGTATTTTTATTGTAGAGGAAAAGCGTGCGTGCATGCACAGATACAGAATTAAGTCCATCCATCCATCCATTCTCTATATTGCTTGTCCAATACAGGGTTGCAGGAAGCCTGGAGTCCATCCCAGGAGGCACAGGGCAGAGGACAACCAGGGCAGGGTACCAACCCACCACACACACACACACACACACACACACACACACACAAACAATGATGTCATTAGAAGACATTCTGCAATTAAAGGCTTGATTCAAGTATGGAGACCTAAAACTTGTGAGTTGTGGTTCCTGAGCTGTTTGTGATGTTGTGACTTGGTGACCTAACCATACGGCACTGCAAAGTCACAACATTGGGTTATCTGCTTTAAACCTAAAGGTTTTACTAGTGACCTGAATTAAAGATTGAGGAAAGTGTAACGACTAGTTTTTAGTCAAAATAATTACCTGTCAAAACTCTGCTTACTTTGTGTCACTGTAGTATATAATGTATGTTTGAAATGTTTAGGGCCTTATTATCTCCAAACTTCTCTGAGCCTGTACAGTCATGCTTGCTTCTGTAGAGTTTCTCCTGTCTTTTCATTGTTACCCTTCTGTCGAACAAGCCCTTAACATCAGTGAGAGCTGCTCAATTACTTCCAACTTCGGAAACAAAGTGCAGACTTTCAGACTACTTTGCCTTTTTGACCTTTGCCTCTAAAACCAGTGAAGCAATTTAGCAGAAACAAACCATTAGGAATTGTTGATGTATCACTGAAAATAATAATCAGTACTTTCATTGACTTTGCCCATAATCCATTCCTAAAAAAATGTGTAAATAAATTGAAAAATCTTTGCCTGGTCTGGTTTAAAAAAAAAAAAAGTTACTATGGCAACAGTTCTTACCCTCTGTCTTTATATTTGTTTACATCTCTTCACTCAGAGTCTGTCTGCTCCTCGTGTTTGCTAAGGGTAACTTATTTTTCACTGAAGTCATATCACATACAACAGGCTGGAACTGTAGTTTATTTACAATTCAAACAAAATTGGTGTCTGCTCCACTGGGAGGTAATGGCAAATAAATACATTAGAAACAGGTTTCTTTCAATTTGCAAAGGACACGCTAATATGTTCATCCAAGCAATGATTATCTCACCAGGAGAAAAAGGAAGTCATAGGCATGAATTACAAAAATCTCACATAACAAATTGCCTCATAAGAGGTCTCCCTTGTCTGAATTCCAGACTTTTATTGTCTCTGAAGTGATTAAACAAATTCACGACATTAATTAGGGGGAGCAAAATTGGAGCTTTTTAAAATGAAATTCGTAGTTTGTTTGATTAAACATGTTAACATGTTTGAGTATATCACTGTCTAATTAAATATCAAAGTGTGTGTGTGTGTGTGTGTGTGTGTTCAGTGTGTATTTGTGTGTTACCCAAAGCTGATGTTATAATCGGAGGCCACCCTTGAGAAGCCGTTTTTCCTTTCTTTGATATTTTTATAAAACTGAAAGCCCTCCTCCCTCAAACTCACTGGAGTCCCTCAGGCTGATTTTTAAAGGAGGTGACGGGCATTTTATTTTTACCTTCAGAAGCACTACAGGGGGGTCACCACACCGCTAACTTTGGACTTCACCATGTGTTGACTGGAGGCCAGATTTTATCACATTTTTATGAATAACACGCACTTACAACACTACAAAACCTCGGCGTACGTGAAATATTCATAGAGCTTCTTTGAAAGGTTTCCGCTTTTTTGAAAATATGCCTTGTGGATATTTTTTTGTGTAATTTTCTCTCAGCTATACCTGCAAGTAATGTTCAAGAGTTCATATGAAATTTTTGCCCTGAGTACTTTGTTGTTAAGTGAAGGTCAAAAGTTGGGAATCTCCATAACTTGAAAAAGATTTCCTCTGTAATGGGAACATTAATACAGGCAAATAAATTCTGGTGGAGGAAAGAAAATATATGCTCAAATGTTAAGTTGTGAAGTGTGTTGAAGACATGGCACTTCTGACCACAGAGTGCTTAGCTCAAATTCCAGGTATCCTTCAGTGTGATAGTTGGACTGAGCAGCTTCACTGGAACCTTACATTCCCAACTGAACATTGAAAATAAAGGGTAGACCTGTGAGGAACAGAGTCTGCCAAGCAACAATGCTGTTATGAAAGAGTTAATGACCTCCGCTAGCCAAATAGAGCAGAACATAAATACCAATCAAGTATGTTTTAAACCAGCTGAGCACAGAGATTTATAGTAGTCTATACATCTACAGCAGAGAAAGGTTGTCGGTTTCAAATGGGACACGATAAAAATTCCATACTGAAGAACAGGATTTATCTCTGAAATAAACCCGTGTTTGTCTGTATTGAGCCTGTTATAGAATGTAATCCACTCTTTTCACAAGGATCACATTTACCCACCGTGACTTTAAGGTGATCCTTTTAAGCCAATCATATTATTTGCACATCTGTTTTGTTGCACTGCATACTTATGCTGAACTTACATTTCTCAACAGTTCTTGAAACCTAGGACTGTATTTTTAACAGTGTATTAAACATGTCTTTCTAAATTTTAAATGGTGAACATATTTTCTCTTTTAATGCTTTTGGTTTTTATGATTTCGCCATATTTCTGAGATTCTCATCTAGCCAAATCTAGTGGAATTTTCGTATGTGATGTAAGATATTTTGAGTGAAATATGACAGAATTACTGGAGGATTGTCAGCATATTGTAGAAGAGGTGCTCCAAGTGCTACCGTGCTGTATTTGTTTAGGTAGTGTGCCAAGGTGTGTGACATTATGTACAAGACAATGCCAGGATCTTTGTAACTTTGTGTGTGTGTGTGTGTGTGTGTGTGTGTGTGTGTGTGTGTGTTTGCCTGCACACGTGCTTTTTTAAAATGATTGTATCAAACTCTGAACCACTGTAAAAAAGACAGAATGCTGGGTCATTACTTAACTTCTAACATGAAACCTCAGCACATGGATATAGAAGGTATGTTTTGCATGTCTATAATACTCCAGTATTTTGGGTGATATACCCTTGTATATTTTTTTTTTGTGACTGGCAAGGAACGTGATTTGCTTAGAAGCTGGTCATTGCTTTGAAGCTAGACATGTGATGAAAACAACTTTTCCTCATTAGTTTCCCCACATGTCAGGTTGTTGCTTGGTGTGAGCACCACCCGAGAGGTTGAGATGCTCACTACATCTGCTGGCTGCAGTGTAGCATTGTGGAACGTGACCTTAACCCAAGGGCTTCCATAGAAGACCTGGCATACAGATGTGCTTCTTAACAATGTCAATGAGTCAAATACTTTGCTTACTTTGATTTTGGGATGTATAATGTGAGTACTGCCATGGTGGGTGGGGGGGGGTATTGTCCAGCCAGTTGACCATGGACTGCCAGAGCCCCCCCCCCCAACTTTGTGGAGTTTTTCTTTCCTCTAGATCATATGGTCTTAACCTTACCTCTGTGTTATTTTGCATTATTGACTTCTATAAGGTGCCTTAAATGTCTTTGTTGTGAAGGGCACTATATAAACATAAATTAAATCGAATAGAATATGCTTTATGTGCAGCCATTCTGTGTAAAGGGCATTCTATGTTTGACTTGTCTGGGAAAGTCTTGACCCAAGCTGAGAATTTGAATTAAATCCCTACCCACGCCCACGGGTTACAAACTGGATAAAAAAAAAAAATTCTATACTGAATGATAAGCAGTGGCTCTGCTTTGTGTGTGTGTGTGTGTGTGTGTGTGTGTGTGTGTGTGTTTGCACTGGGTAGAGGGGGAGAGCATATTTTCTCTGGATTTCATTTCTCTTTGTAAATCACCTGCTTCTTTAAAGGTGAGGGTAGTGAGACAATGTCACTTTGAGCATTGGCTTTACTTGCTTGTCCCTGCTGCTGTATTCCCATTTTAATCTCCAATCAATTCTGCTCCGACTTGCGGCTATGTCATTATCGTCATTCTCAAACAAATGACCTGACCAATATCTTGTATATAAATTTAGTTTCCTGTCTCTTCCCCGTAGTTCCTACCTTGGCAGAATCAACACAACTCCATAATTATTATTTGAAACTGGCGTTTCCTTGACAACCGGCTTCTAAACACAGTGGACTACAAATCAAACATGAAATAAAGCATTTCACATTAAGCCGGAGCCCACTGTTACCGTGTGTTACGGCACAAGGATACAGCTAATGCGCCATAAATCCTCATACTTACACTAACACGACACTCTACATGTCAGAGGTGTGCTTTCAACAATCAAACTGAGTGTTTTGAGTATATCTTTAACAACTAGCAACATATGTAGCCTGATTCAAAATAATTAGAACCAAAGGTCCTGCTTCTTTCTTTTGATGTTCCTTTTTTATCTAAAAATGTACAAGCATTGGTCTTATTTAGGAGGAGAGCATGTTTTGTTCTTTTATCTGACCTGCACATTCGCTCTCTTGTTTCCTTTCTCATCATCTGCGAACGCACAGCAATATGGAGCAACAGAGTAGAAGGGAACAAATAAGAGCTGCCTTTTTTTTGAGGAGAAACTTCCTTTAAAAGGATCCAGAGCCCGGCTGTCGCATCTATGCAGGAGCTCGCTGCGCTGCTGAATCGTGGTCGCATGCAGGGGTGCCGCTTTTCCTTGTCGCTCTCCACAAATGTAATTAAATTACAGGATGACGGCAGAAAAACCTCCAGTTAATATCAGGTACAGCATCTGTCTGCACAGTCATGAGCGCAGAGAGGGTAACTTAGCATGGTAATATTTTCTTAAAAATGATCTCAAAAAGTAAGATATAAAGTATCACATGGCTACATTCATTTCCATTTCTTTTTACAGTTTTTTTCACTCCATGTAAGCAGTCACATTTACCAAATTAATAAATGTAACAACCCTTACTGTGTCCCTTCTAGGAATCTATTATTTAGTCAGTGTGAAGCTAAGATGACATCATTAATAGATTCTAACTTTTCAATTTTTTAAATCTGCTGTCAATGAATTGGTGTTTGTTGTTTTAATATTATTATTACTATTATTAAAAATTATTATTAATAATAATTATATTTTTATAAAACAAAATATGGTTATTATATTTATTATTATATAATATATGATAATAAATATAATTATATATACGAGTTATATTATTATCTTCCTAATGGTTTATTTATAATAATGTCTTGCTAAGGACAAAACAGGTAATTTGCACTGTTCACAGTTTTTCTATTTTAATTTAATTGTAAGAGCAGAGTTCAGTAAAATACAATGTTCTTTATGCTTTTTTAATGCAAATGTGTCTAATCAAGGTAAAGTTAATTAACAATAATACAGAACAGCAAATTACCAGCTTGGTGTCAGCCACTGACATAAATAGAGAATTCAGAACAACATAAGTCATTTTCCTGTAAAGATGCTAATGGAAGGTGAATAGGACTGGCCCAGGTTATTACTAACCTGCAGCTTATACTGTTTCACATTACAGAACTGATGGGCAAAACATAAGGAATAATTAAGTCTTGATATAATTTGTTTTAGGATCTTTGCCAGGCCAGACTGCTTGAAAACCATGGTTTTTCTCTCCAGATACTGGGACAAGGGCACCATAGCATTATTTTTCTTGGGCTGGACAGTGTGAGTTCTAGAGCTCTTGCCTTGCAGCCGTACTCTGTGGAATTTCCTGGTTCGAGTCTCCTGGCGAGGCAGTCTGCGGACTTTGTATTTCCAATTACCAGAAAGGGTAATTGAAAATTTTCATAGCACATGCCTGTTGAATTTATTTTACAAGTGACTACCTTCAGGGAGTGTTATGGGGTAACAGTGGGGTCCATGAACAGTTCCACTGAAAAGTTACTGGAGATACACATTTGGTGAAACTGAGCAGAAATTCCCCTTGCCTACTGGTAAGCCGATCACGTCACTGCAAATGTAGCAGCACACTTGCCTAGTGTAAAAGTTGCATAATTTCATTTAACTCAATTTTTTTTTTTGCAGTGTGTTTATTAGTCAACAGCACTTCTAGCTTTCCAACCTTATGCCAGTGACGTATCTGGGGTCTGACCACAGAATGGTAAGAACATTACAGTCTGTGCCAGTCTGTGCCAGTGACATAGAAAACCGCTTGTGGTACACTGAGTATGAGCTCTGCAAAACTGCCCTGTCAGTCATGTGGACAGTGGGTTGCTAATGTACACATGCACACGCACACACACACATATATATATATAAATTATTCATATTGCTATTGCTTGTTTAATTTCAAAAATTTGATGACGGCAGATTCGTTGATAAACACTAATTGTTTGAATTGGTTTTAATTGTATCTGCATGCATTTGTATTAATTGAATATTATGTTTGATGCAGGTTTTTTTTTCCTACATGTCACTACCCTCTTATCTGAGTGCACAAATATAACACTGCTCTTCTGGCAGGGAATAGCTGTTAATTGTGATTAATTTCTCAGAAAATGTGTTAAGTGGACAGTCTTAGCATTAATGTGCTTTCCACCATCTCTGTCAGCATTGTGTACGTCTGTAAAAGGCACCGGTGCCGATGTACCCGCTTGTCGTTTCGCTCTTGTGTGTCTTTCATCTTTGTGACACAAGCCCACATAGTGCTTTTACCAGCACCAGCACTGATAAACAAACAGAGACATGAAAAACTCGGAACAACAGCACGCTATGCACACTGTAACCTTGCTGTGTCAACTGTCTCATCCAACACCGACATTACATATTCATGTTGGGAAACTAGGCCAGTGCGTGTTTTGATAGCTGCTTAGTGAATCCGGGCTATGTACACCCTGTGTCCCGTGTCCTTGTCAAGGTCGTGTGGTATTGTAATGTCCGGACGCCCGTGTGTGCGTTTCGTATGTTTGTGTGTCAGCGCTACCTGTGTGCCTTACTCAGTACACCACGACCAGGCCACACCGAAGCCAGGAAACGAATGCCTGGGGTTTGAGACAGAGGCTGATTTTGTTTCAGGGGTGACCTTCTCCAATCTAATAATAATAATATAATAATAACACTTTCTCCTTATTTGCTTCTTCCAGGAAATACAATAACAGTCGATTTCCTTTTTGCTAGGGTCAAATCTGATGTATAGCTCCATCATTAAATGGCATTTTTCATGGAATGTGAGCAGAGAGTGCTTTTAACAACCCCTTCTTGTCTGCGTGGAGTTTTCATTTTATACATGATTAAACATCGTTTCAATTAGCAGTTTGTTGACCTCACTTCTTGTGACAAGACCTCCACAGTGTGTGCCTACTGCTGACAAAATAACATTACACGTTTTGCATAAATGTAATGGATTGAAGACACAGACTGGCAGGACCAGACAGTAATCAGTTTCTAATATTTGCATTAAAAGAATATTCTCAGAGGATACAGACCACACTTATGTGCAAATGTAAATAGATGTTTAGTGATGTATGGTTCTACCCGAGTCTCAATTTCCCTGAAGATGATGGAAGATGCAATTTGTCTGAAACAGCCTTGGTTTGCTACACTTGCATACCTGTGGCTACTCTCTGTCATCAGGGCTTTAGACATGGGCCTCCGTCCACCATGAGACCTCGTTCTCTTTGGGTATCTGACTCACCGATTATTTTGGACCTATTTTGGGTGCAGCATCCCTCCAAGATGCATCAGCATCTATCTCAATTAACAGCTTACATAGGGAAGCAAAACTCTTTCTAGGGACTCTAACACCAGCCCCCCTCCACCTCCACCCCATCTGCTTGTTGAGGATGTACTTTATAGCCAGGTCCACACCCGTTATGCTGTTTTAGGAAGAACCATTCAAGAGCAGTTCCCTAATCTTTAGCATTTTCCTGTAATGGAGCATTTGCATGCATCTAATTCTGCCTTATAGCCGGCAGCAGATCTCTCAATGGTTGAGATTTCTTCCTGCGTTGCGGAGCCTTGAATGCCCGTGAGATGGAAGTCAAGCTAGATTACAGCTCAGATCTGACCCTGCAGGGATCTGAGTGGGTTGTGTCCTGTTATACAAAATTGTGGCTGTCATTTCACACCCCCACCAGTTCATCTTGAAGTTACACTCTTGGGCCCCATTGAGCAAATAGCGTAGGAGGATTATATTCCCCTTCTGTGCCCCCTTCTCTCCCTGTCCCTACCTATGCCACACCCACGTTACCAGGAACAGTCCCTCTTGCTCTCTTTGGTACAATGAAGTCAAACTGGAGAAGTAGCTGAACATCCACATGCACCTCAAAACTTTCGAAGCACCCCACAATTTAATGATTTATTATGGTCAGAAATGCTGCTGATTGAGTGTAGCACCCCTCAAATAGTATGCTTTATTTGCAAAAATAATATTTCCTGCAATGTGATTGGTGTAGCAAAATTGCATCTGCTCAGCCAGCCTAATCACCATTAGGGACATACAGAATTGGCTTCACTGGTTCCTTAGTGGTTACTCTACTTGTGGTTTACTCAGTCACAGAACCAGAGTTGTGCGGTGCTTGTGTATTGATGCTGTCTTTTCTCCTGGAGAGCTGGGCATTTCTTAGTTTCTGAATTTGGCCGTGCATCTGTGTATTCCCCTTATGTCAAGGAAAGAAGCCTTTTTGTGCCTGTTCGGAATCACTTCTACCTCCATGCTTTTATATCAGTGTCAAATGGCAGATAACGTTTTTATAAATATTTCCTCAAAGCAAAGAGAACATTTATAATTACCCAGCCACTGCAACACCCATCACCTCTGCCACCCACACAACCTAACGTACATACTCAAACACAAGAATGTACGCTCTCATACACATGCACGCACACACACACACACACGCACGCAAACAAGCTCCATTCCATCATATATCAAACAGTGGCCTGCAGCATCTCCAGCTCAATAATGGTCTCTGTGCAGCCTCAATAGAACTCATTATTCTGGGCAAATGACTTCATATATACCCTAATACACGGCTCAGAAGTCTACGGGGACACCAGCCTGAGTCCCATATTGACCATGAAATATTTAACGCTGAAGACATTATTTTGAAAATGCTTAGGGAAGAAAGAGCAGCTCTTGTCGCCACCCAGGACTTGCTGCTGGAGAGCGAGGCAAGAAAAGCAACCACCCGGATGGCTTTTCATTGCCACTCGTATATCAGATGGTAATGAATTACCCTCAGTAAATTAAACCGTGAATCGCCACACGTCGCCTGGTTCTGCGTCATTTATTGCAGCGGAAGGTGGCAACAAAGTGCCTTTATTTATTTATTTTTAATTCTCCCTCTCAACATGTGAGCTGTTTATGCATTCAATTATCACTTTGTTTGGTAGTTACTGTACTGATACAGTGCCTAATTACAGAATTATATGCATGCGGCTCGTAAATTCGCTCTGGCCGAAGGAGCTGCAGTTACTGTGCGTCTCTTACTTCTGCTTGTGGTGTTAAGTGCCTTTCAGATGTTAGCCCAGCCTGCTGTGTTAGGTCACAGCATATGTGGCACAGGCACAGGAAAACCTCAGTCAGGATAGTGGGGACACAAGACAAAAAATGATTAAACTAATAAACTAAAATTATTAAACTTCATTGAAGATTTTGTATTAATAATTGTGTAGGAAAAAAATCAGTGGAGGAAATAACTCACACTGTAACAACACACCATTATTTTAACTACACAGAGTTGGAAATCGCTAGAATTTATTTCATAAGCTCTCCAAGTAGATATGTATTAATTCTTCTTTTAACAATTTGTAAATGAATAAATGAAATTATTGGAAACCTATTTAAAGAACCAATAAAAATTGGAAAGTAAAAGGAAATCAGGCAAAGTACATTACCTCAGCCTTGAAAGATAAAGTAAGTATTTCTCATATTTAAGTGAAAGTCTAGCATTGTAAGTACATATAACTTTAATACACAAGCAGATTATTCTGTTTTTTGCCACCAGTACCTAATGCTTCAGTGAGCGTACCCTACTTGACACAGCTCTGGTGTGAGCTGTCGATGGATAGTCAGAGTGAGGACTGCTGTAAGCTTTTCAGATGGAATTCCTGCCAGCGGAAAGGTCACTGCTGTGGAAATCTATTTCAAATAACACAAACCCTTCCATGTGAGACGACGCAGAGTTCCTGTATTGGTTTAGGTCATCATTACCTCTCTCCAGGGTTTACTCTTGGCTGGCTGTCTCGCCACCTAACCGAGTCCTTTCAAACAATATAAGTCATCAGCAATAAGACTGAATGTGTATCAATCAGGAGCTGCTTGTGCAAATATTTACAGGCATGTAACTGTGGAATTTCAATGGGGGAAAACATGATCGTAATATGAATTGTAATGTATTATTGATTGATGAATAAAGGTGTAAATAGTGTGCTACATCTGTGGAAAATAACCAAGGAGTATGTTTGATGATCCTGCGTTAATCTTATGAGTAAATGACCTTTGTTTTGTATTTTGTACAATATATTGTTCAGATCTGGGCACACAAGGATGACTGATTACTCCTTATCAGTGCTAGACATTTCTATGCTGTCATAAACAGAAATCAGCTTCAAAGATAGTGAAGATTCCAATTTATAAAATCTGAAAAAGACTGGTCACATGATCTGTAGCTACCTCCAAGAGACTTGAAGCCACCTTGTTTTTACCTTTCTTAACTCCATTTTGACATAGGCCAAGCCATTGTACAAACCTTACCGCAGTGTCCCTACCAACTTTAGCTACTAAGATAAGCTGGAACCCCTCTGGATAGCTTACATTTTGCTGCATCTTGTCAGTCAGTCTGAGAATGTTTGTTGAATTAAACCAGGTTCTTCTGTGGGCTGTGTCAGAGCTTTCACCTTAATGGGCTTAAGGCCTTTCGCTGCATAAAGGAAAACAAAAGGAAAAAAAATCAATAAAGCAGTTAGTTATAGGGGAACATATGCTGTCAACAACCAGGAAACAGAGGCTGATTATAGAACTCTGAAAAGACCTTCATGGGATATCCTCCCCCAGCCTCATGAAGTGCAGTTTGTAAATTTACCACTCATGGTCAGGATTTATTCAGTCGTGACCATGCAAAATACAGTTTAAATTTAAATATTAAAATGTCAATATGGTGGCAAATACTTTTAAGTCCTCAAATTCTCTGTTCTCCTTTGGATTACTTATTTGTTTAATAAGCAGTATGTGTGCAATGAATTACGCTTTCAGATCTTGTATTTATTGTTTTTAAAAGTGCTTGAAACATTTAAGCAGTGGCAAGCCGTCAGGGCCAGCAAGACCTTCTCTGCTGGCCTAAACACTATCAGAATCACTGGCTTACGTTTTTATATATTTTTTCCATGAATGTGTTTTAAATTATTTCCAATAGTCTATTCTCTTCATTGTATAGCTTTTACCTTGGTTAAGCTACTTCTAGTACTGTATGTTTATGTTAGAGCTTTTACCCAATCATATTTCAGCCATGTGTTGCCTTGAAGCCTTCAGAATCAATAGTGCGGGTGCCTGTAGCTTAAAATAAATGAAACTGTTGCTTTATCCAGTCAGATTTTGAGTTGGTGACACCAGGGCCATCTAGCAGGCATACAGTAACATCAGCATTTGCATGTCCTTTGATTTGATGGTCAAAGAGTATACTAGACAGAGCTACCAAACCACATTTGTAGTAGAAGGTAAATTATATTCCTGCATATTTAATAGGTGTTTTTTCAACTCACAATGGCTGACAGAGGAGAAGAAATTGATTTGGTTGCAGATATACTTACAAAGCCATTTTCAAGACAGACTTTTCGAGAAGAGCTGGACATCGTGAGGAAAGGATGGCCAATCCTGGAACTAGCAAGCCTGCCCCAGGTGTGGAAAGGGTTTGTTCACCACTTTCAAATTCAGTAACTACAAGCGGTACCTTTGGCTCACAGCCTCTGAGAAGCACTGCAAATTTTATTGCTGGGAATGCCTGGGAATGCCTGTTATTTGCAGTTGATCGACTTGGTATTTGGAGCCACACTGGGTTTGCAAGCTTGAGTTGTCTAACCAAGGCAGTGGTGAGACACCAAAGCACAGCCGGCCACTTACAAGCAACAGTGCTTTCGAAAACTTTTGAGGAAACCTGAGTGGATCTACAGCTCAATGAACAAGTGAACAGGGAAACAGAGCTCCACAACGAAAAGGCAAAGAAAAATAATTTTAAATCCCCAGGAAAACCATAATCCCCGGGGTTGGAGAACTGAAAAGGTTCTACAAAAATGCACAGAAAACCTGGGGTGGACTGTATTTTTATCATTTTATTTGGTTAATATTAATGCTTCTGCTGGAAATGATGTATGTGGCACAGCTGTGGCTGCAGTGAAAGGAGACATGTTGAATTGTGTTAATTGTGTTTCTTGCTTTAGTAATGGCATTCATTCTCACTGCATGAGATACCTGTCTATGATGCAATGCCCTGTTGTGCTGCGTTTGGTATTAAGATGGTATTAAGAGGTGGGTTAATTCAGGCAGGACACCACGGAAGGCCTAGGAGTGAAATGCATGGCCTGCCACTAAATTTAAGTATATATACAGGAACTGGTGATCCTAATGTAAAGAATGATTATGTACGTACCATCCTCCCATAACCCTGTCAAAATTCTGACATTTGGAAATCAAGAGGACGATCCAAAAATTAGTCATTAAAGCAACAATAAAAAATGGGAACACAAAAATACTGAGAATGTGAGGTGGAATTGACTCTGAGACTGAGATTTCTTCAACATGATTTGGATGAGTAACACTTTAGAACTTGAATGAACTAGCATACTAGTATCATTTGCACACAGAGGTATGCAGGTGCTGCGTGACACTAAGGCTACAGCTGTTTGTTCATTGTCCATTTTTAGGGAACCAACTGATTCCGGCAATGTTATTTATAAAGGAGGCCGCTTTTTGCGTAATGGTAAAGATAAATACTTAAAGAAGCAACGTTTGGAGACCAGAACTTTACCCCACATGCAATAATGCTGTCTGTCTTGAAAGTAGAACAGGATAAAGCTAGTCTCTTTGATGTGCCAGTTATAGTGATATCAGTGCTATAATCACCCGCATCCTGGCAGTGCAAAGTGACAGTTCCAAGAAGCACCAGGGACATACTGAATTTCAATGAGCTGGTTTCACTGTTGCTAAACTTCCACACACACAGATTGCATTGCTCTGTCCTATGAAAACACTATTAGTCATATACTATCTGCAACATTTTTAATGAAAACATTAGCTTTTTATAAGGAAGGTGACAAATTTAAATATTCACAGACACATGTGGTCTCATAGGAGCACGACTACTGTCTCTGAAATTATCATATATTTAGCTATTTTTTAACCCAGGTACATTAATTGCATTGTCGCAGAGATCAAAAACTGTGGGAAAACTTTCAACTTTAAACCACTTGAAATATTTTGAAGCAGAAATAACAAGCACTTTCCCAACATAGTGAGCTGGTCTGTTTTATTACAAACAGATGGAGACATTTACTGTGCTTGGCAGAAGGGTCCAGTGTCTTGGATTAATTAATTACCCAAATGTACGCCCACTACATTCAAAGCCTGCCAATCAATACTTTCAGCAGTAATCTATTTCTTTGAATAATTTACACACGTAATTAGCAGAGGGATAATTAATATATCACTCATAAGTAATCAGCACTTTTGTGCGTGCAAGAGCATTATTTGGACATGTTAATGTGGTGTTTGCACTACTCTGTACACAAAAATACCAAACAATTTCAATAAGCAAACAAAAGCTTTTGCTTAGAACCAGAAATGAATACATGAAAAATACACACGTTATAAATTCAATGGCTCTGCTCATTAAGCATTGAAATTGGGACTCTCCATCATTAATTTGCCAAGGCCTGTCTATCTGGAGGGTACACTTGACATGGGGCCTGGTTGTCTGCTTGATGCAGAATTGTGGGGGGGGGGGGGGGTTGTGGGCTGATTGCTAAACTGGACTGGCTACCATTCAGGCTCTGACTGTGTTCCCCAGGTGACTCCAGTTGAAATTATGAGTGCCGTGGGGAGAAGGATGTATGAAGTTGGTTGGAAAGGAGGGGGAAGGGTGTAAAAAAAAAAAATAGACCCAGAAAGCGAGGACATGCTGTGAGGACAGCAGCTTATTAAACAGAGTTTTCTCCACAGCGGTAATGAGAAACCACAAGTTTTCCTCCGCATGTTCTCTAATGGCACATGGGCCAAGCGATGTGGAAGTGGGTTACGGAGTGTTTTCTAGAACACTCCTGCATGTGACTTTGAAATGGCACAGGGATGCAGGGAAGAAAGCCTGAAAGCTGCTGATGTGAAGCAGGCCTTCTGGGACAGCCTCGCAGGAGCTGACTCAGGCTTGCCCTGGAGTGAGCAGAACTTCCCAGGGACTCTCATTTCAATGCAGAACAACTTTTACACCCATTTTAATTAAATTAAATCGGATTTAAAAATCTTATATTTTTATCTTGTATATAAAATGTGCAGGAATTTCTCAACATTTGTAGCACGCAATTGGACACAATCATAAAAATGTGTGTGTGTGTGAGATAAACTGCACCAATGCATAATTTCACACATGCAGTACTGTGCCTCAGTTTGCGATGACACCAGTAGACCACAACACCATCCTTTAATTCCCTTTTAGTTCAGGTCATCTGTAAACAACAGCGGTTTTCACTGCTCACTAGAGTAAATATGCATGAATAGCAGCAACAAATTAAATAAATGCGCACATTAATCTGAATATTATGTCCTTGCGTTGTTTGTTAATAAATGTGCTTATGTGGAAAGCAGTACATATTTGAAAAAGTCAATCAGTATTCTACGGAGGCTGCTGCATTTTGCATTTCGTTATGGAAAAGTTAAATGAAAAATAAAACCACAATTTACAAGGTAATGCTTATGACTACAGGTATAAAAGCTATATATTACCTGTGTGTGTCTCTCACTCCTTCATACTGCGCACGTTTAACACCTCCATGTGGTGCTTCTGACATTACTGTGTTTGTATAATATTTATGCACATCTAAAGCATGTTTAATAATTAGCATGACACATTGTTGATTTATATGCACATGGCATCTATATATTTTGCATTGTAATTCATATTCCATTTTGCTGAAGTGTTTTAGTAATTATCTTGTCAGCTTGACTGACTGCATAGGGCTGAGAGTCAGTATTTTTTTACTCCTCTTTGTTCACTGGGTCAGCTTTCTCCTATGCAATTATTTAATGAGGTTTTGTGGTATCATTAGTTTGCAATTAAGCACCTGTATTAAAATTGAATATCTTATTTATTAAATTGCATACTTATGGAAGTCTAACAGTGAGCTCCTCAATGCCCCGCCTTAAAGGGTCGTTTTTGGTGAAAGATCACCTGAGGCCGGGACTCCAATAAACTCTACAAAAACTTTACCTGAGAGGTGAAGAGCGACGCAGCACCAAAAATCACACGCGGTGCATTTTCAGGCCCACATAAAGCAACTGTAAAGTAGACGGGAAAGCGATAAATTGCCCATCTGTTGCAATAAATCACAGCCCCCAAACACAGGCCTGTCTCCATTTCCTCAGAACAAGCAAACATAATGATGAGGGTGTCCATGCCTAGACGAAGGGGCGGAGGGGAGGGGATGGGAGGGGAGGGAGCTTTGCTGTACGTTTCCCTGACCCCATTTCTAACAAGTGGAACATTCTGCTCCAGTTTCGCTGTCAGGCAACGGCTCGATCCATGATGATGAATGAGGGGTGCAGGGTGGAGTGCGATGAGGAGGGGTGGGAATAAACCTCTTCACTCCCTTCAGTCTGTTTTAATTAGACGGACTCGTCAGCTTAGCGAACTATAAAACAATTCAGCAGTTACTGCCTGCATGCTTCACTGAGAGAATGTAAAACAAGAGAAACAGCCTGAGCTATTCATCTGATTTTATTGTAGGGTTCTTGTGAGGTGGCAAAAATCTGAAAAATACAATCCAATAAATTGAAGAGAATCTAAAACTTTGCCTTCTTTTAGGTTTTGCTTTTGTTCCCAATGGTGTAAAAAAAAAAAAAAAAAAAAAAAAAAAGCACAACCTGTTTCAAGAGCATAATTAAAGGACCTGGTTATAAATGGACTTACAACAGGTACAAATCTTCTATCATATTAGTTAAATTAAGAAATGTTTCATGTAAGAAATGGCATGGACCTTGTTAGGGTAGCAGGCGCTTGGCTAGTACCAACCCCAGGATTCAGCCAAGCCTGTGGTGGTTATGCTGTAAATGATTAATTTCACGCGAGATGGGCTCATTAATACATATGGCACGCGGAGACTCTGATTTATTGTGCCCTGCTGTTAATTGCGGTTCATGAAAAAGTTGTGTACATGCACACTTTTCTGTGTCACCTGTAATATTTTTGTTAACCTTTTTAGTTTTCATACTGTCAATACCCAACACTTTGTTTACTGGCTCCATTGTCACTGTGAGCTTCTGCCTTTGCCTTCTGTTTGGTCGTGCCCCACTTTGTTTATCTATGTTGATCTGGCACGATTTGCTCTGTTGCACCATAATGTCTCCGAGTGACCGTAACACTGGTGGCACCAGAATACCAGGGCTTGTTGTAAGAATGAGACACTCTAGATGCATTGATATGACCTTAAGTGCAGTTTTTTACATAACGTTTTTGTGAGCGACGTAGGGGATGGTCTCAGAACTGTATAAAATGACAGACAACTAGACAATTGGGGGTGCCCAATGTTAAATGTGTAGGTGAATAAACCTTTAACACCCCTGTCCCCCAACCCCAACTTTTGCAATAGGAGATGACAAAAGCCACAACTTATATTAAATGGCATACAAACTGACCACATGATGCTGATTCTTCATTTTCCTTCTTAAAATCCCAATGCAGGGCTGAATATCTCCTCAATAACTTCATTTTCGAAGTTATCACTGGTGCCGAGACAAGAGCATCACTATTACATTAACTAACTTCTCATAGTTCTGACAACTAACAGGATGAAAGTATCTCATGGAAGAAAGTGGAAGAATGTAGCTTTACGTAAAACTATTATGCTTAATAACAAAGATTTGCTCAAGATCATAAAGGGATTACTATTTACCTTTTCAACCCAGTAGTTTATTTAAATACTGTATTTGTACAAATTTCCAGCTATGTAAGAAAACAAAAGCTGTATAAATTACTTTATCAAAATGTAAAAAAAAAATTACTGTGTGTGTGTGTGTGTGTGTGTGTGTGTGTGTGTGTGTGGGGTAAAATCAAACCTTTTATGGTCATAATTTTTTCCTCTTGGCATTGAACAGGAAAACACGTCATCCCTCGCCAAACCTTCCCAGTGAAATTTGGCGCTAAAGAGTCAACCTGTCTTTCCAGGACACCCTTGAAAAGAGACAACAACAGGTTTGCTTCAGTAAACCTCGTATTCCCAATCGATATGTAATTTACCCTGATTTAAACCTAGTAGTGGATGTAATTCAAATTCCAAGAAGTCATTTGCTTTTTTTTCCAATAGGCAGTGTGAGTGAAGTCATGGGAAGTTTTCTCCAAACAGCCAGGCAATAGCAGTGGGTACGGACCACAGCTTGTTACACAACAAGAGTACATTCAGAAAGCTGTTGACCCCCCCCAAAAAAAAAAAAAAACTATGTATACAGTAATTTGCAACCTCCTGCCAAACACTGACACAATCTCAGCAGCTGCAGACAAATCCCACTAGTTTTGGATTACAAACTGATGTTTACATAAATAGTTCCCCTTTATACAACCAAGAATAACTTGAAATTGGAGAAATCATAAACTCGAATTTAGCCATTAGTATACTAACACACAATGCCACATTTTTATATGTTAAGTAAGCAAATGTCCTCAGCTGTGCGAACACATGTACACACGCACACACAACCAATGCATAACCTTTAACATTATTATTTTTTCTTTATTTCTGCTCACAGTAATATTGTATGTAATGCTGACATTTGCTTATTGTTCATATTCGTAATATGTCTCACACTAACACATTTACTATAGATTTTTAAACCTTGCCACTGTCACTGCCTCTGGGGACCACAGATCGATAACTGTTCTCCAGAAGTGGGCGCCTGTGGCCTTGAGTTTCAGCTCAGCCTCCCCTCAGTCCTTTCGACGTCATCGCTATAGTTACCAGGAAGACGACCAGGCTGCATCTCAGCTCTGTGTTAACAGTTTACATTAGATCTGTCTGGATATAAATAACTATTTGTGCACATTTTCCACGAGTAAATTACTCTGCTTTTGACATCAAAATGGCAGTGTAATGAGATATTGAAAAATGGTAACCGTTTCACAAATATTGAACTCCTCCTGCCCTTCATAATCCGTTTCATTAGAAGCAGGACGCCTGGTTGGAAGTGGACTGATGGAATAATATGCTTATTACTCTGACTTTGTAGTCAGGCCATGGACACACTCTTGTTGTTAAACAACGCCTCACGCTTTTCCTTGTCATAAGATAGAAATATGCTATAAAAATTAGTGTTTAGTTCAAAGCACAGTGACCATTAGTTTACGTTTATGTACATTAGCTTTTTTTTTTCTTCAGAAGCAGCAATGGATGCAATCTTCTTATTGCAAAATGAATTTGAATAAACCTCTCACCGTGTCACAATAAATGGCCCCTTCACACATCATAGAAGAAAATAAAGTTTAAAACTCAGGGGGCATTATGCAAATCTTATCCCAGACTGGATGGCAGGCAAAAAGACCCCCCTCCCCACCCCCCCAACCCAGCTTCTGTCGTTCTTGTTTTGAGATCAATGCTGCTGGTTTCTGCCAAGCAACGTTAGGAGTTTGCTGGCACACGATAAGCGTTGAGTTCCTTTAGAGGGCACAAAAAATGGCAAAATGCAAAAGAGAAAATGCTTTAATTTATTTATCAGAGTTGAGGAGAAAAAAAACTTTATTACTTACAAAATAGAGATTTGTTTATTGCCGTAGGAGCTGCAATTCAGTAAGTGCGAAGACAAGACAAAGATCAATAAAGCTACCATTAAAACTGGCAATATAAAAGGCACAAGAAGAACCTGACACTACAACATGAAGGAAGACATTAACATCTGTACTGTATTTACAAACACCACTGCTTGAACAATAGGTGAAGGTAGAGGTAGAGTTTATTGATCAAAATACATGGAAATTACATTCCTCTTCATGGACCTTCACCATTTAACACGTTCATAAAAACTATTACACATATTCACAAAAACACATATTGTCCATTTCTTTATACTCTACGTATCTCTCATATACCCATCCCTCATGTCACACTTCACACAGCAAGACTTAAACCAGAACTGTGTGCATGTTTACTAATGCCATAGTAAAACAATACGGTGTTTAATTATTATATTAATTAAAATCCTTTTTGCCTTTGATAAAAACAACTCTTCTTTTTAACTTTGAGGTAAATTAAACCTCGTTTTGAATCGTCTCTTGTTCTGTTTGTTGTTTTGTTATGGCATTACAAAGCAGGGGGAGGTACTGATTAAAATCATGCAGTGTTCTTTGTAGGCCCACATAAAAAGAGTACAGCTTTTTCAGACTAATGAGAGGTGTCAGTCTGGATCGTATCCTCCAGTTTTACTTTGAGTTTTGTTTTCCATTGGCAGCATAGACAGGAGAAGGACCGTACTTCTCCCAGTCAATGGGACACAGGCACTGACGGACCCCCCAGGAGGTGCTGATATCAGTTATGTGCCACCCTGTAGGAGCCCATGGTGTGCTAATGACATAACCACAGTGTTAAATTGCTATCTCCTCCTTGCAGTCGGGACGAAGCCCTTCACTGAACTGCTGGACTCTGCCGTCATGATGCAGCAGGAAGCAATGATTGCATTTTGGAAAGCCCCGAGATATGCATATTTCCCTCCCTGCCACTCCGTGTTGCTTATCAGACAGCAGTTTTTATGAGTACCCAAGTGTTCTCGTAATTGTCTTCCCAACTCTGAATTATTGGTACTCACCTTGGGATCGAGGTGATATTGATCATTTTAATTCAGCACACCTGTCAGTTTTAAGTGTTTGCCAAGATGATAGACAGCAACACTGGTGATTCTCACTTTGTGTGTGTGTGTCTGTGTGTGTGTGTGAGTGTGTGGCGGAGGAGGAGGGGTGCGTGTGTTCCTATCACTTAATTCAACAGCCCATTTCTCAGTCTGCTTTTCTGACTTCAACTTCACAGCTTTCTGTATTTAGTTGATTATGTTGTATTACTCAGAGACGTCCAGAAAAAATAATTCTAGTGTGTTATACAAGTGGAATATTAAGGAAAAAGTTTCAAAGCAGCTACAGCCTCTTTACTCACCTGTGATGTCCAAGGTTCAGACTAAACTTTGTTTGCATGAAGTGTGGCCACTTCCATGAGATTGCTTTACAGTGGACTATTCATTCTTTCACTTAATATATATTGAGTCCCCACAAATTTTAATGTAAACAAATTTTTGTTTGCTGTTGTCATGTAAAATGAAAAAAATCCTTTTTTAAAATTACACAATTGCACCTATAAACATAATTCGCTATTCATTAAAAAAGTTTCTTATCAAGAAGATTCATTTTCCAATTTCATATAAAATTTTCTGCTGTCACAAAGATGCAGAAATAAGCAATTACTGTCTGTGAATTCCATACAGTTTTTTGACCTGCAGCGATTGTAATATTTTATTGGTACATCTGAACTCTTTCGTGAAACAGCAGGAAACAAAGTGATTAACGAGTTGTAGATGACTGTGTTTAAATGTCAACAGGCATGTTGGAACAGCCTGTACTAAGGCAATAGCACATGGAGGATGAATGCAGGATGAATGGAGGATGAATGCAATGACAGTGAAATTAGAGGGTCACATTGAGAAGAATGTGATAAAAGTAGTGTGATCAGTGGCGTATTATTAGTACATAGTAATAAGTTCAATTTTTAATAACGAATGAGTGTTTTTTTTTTTTTTTTGCATTCTAAAGAAGATGTAATATATAGGTCTTTAAAATAGAAAGTTTTTAAAAACCCCAGAAATGTGTTTTTCAAATTTTGTATAAAGTATGTGAAAGTCACACTTCAGATAAGTTCAGATATTTTACTATAAAATTACTTAATTAAAAGTCAAAGTCACCCATTGTAATTTTACTTGAGTGAAAGTATGAACGTATCTGTTAACTGTACTTATGAATCAAAAGTTGTTTCTGAATAAATGTACTCAAGTTTTGAAAGTTAAAGTAGACGTATCTCATTAAAAAATTTGAAGAATTTTTATTTTGTAGTGCCTTCTTTTCCAAATTATTAATTATTGGATAACCTAAAACTAAAAAAAAAAAAAAGTGTTTCTTGAGGTTCGACAAAGAGTTTTTGAATGCCAGAATTTCAGTGCGTTTTGGTGAGCACAGGAGGCTCTTCATTTGACATGATGAATCCTTCATGCCATATTGGAACGAGAACATCTCTTGTTGATATGGCCACGGGCTGTCTGACTTGTGTAAAGGGGTAGGTGGTTTTAGAGAGGTTATGCTAACAGAACTAGCAGATACTGGGGCAGCATCGCTGGTGCTAGAGAAGGATGCTGCTGCTTCCATGATGACTTCTTCTTGCTGAAAAGAAGCCAACATGGAAGCAGTAAGATCCTGCATATTTTAATCTACCCGAGCTTGTTCGCTGGACTCACAGGCTGAAACAGAAACTTTGTAAGTTTTTTTTTTGTAGTAAGTAACAAAAAACCCAAGTGGAAAATGTATCGGAGTAAAAGTATACATTTTATGAAAGAAAAGTAGTGGAGTAAAAGTCCACAGAAATTTAAAAACTCAAAAATAGTTATGTAATGTAATGAAGTACTATTACTTTGTTACACCACTGTATTTTACATTCATTTGTATCTCTTTGTTGTTGATGTATCTATTTCATTGACACATTGCCATTATTGTTAACATGATCGAAATTAAAAGGGAAATGATTTTCACTGTCATTTTTGTAACCGCACATAATTGGAATTAACGAGCACAACTTGGCACAAATTTCACTATATGTACATATTAGAGATGCAGCAGCTATGTGTGTATTACAACACAAAGAAGAAAACTCAAATGTTTTCTATGCAGAAATAGGTGGCCTAACTCTGTGATGTTGAGACAGTGAGGAAGTCCCTTGACACAGCCTGCAACTCTCTCAGCACCTGAAACAGGTGTGGTGTAAGTCGTCTCCAAGGCTCAGAGCAACATATAAATGACCAGTGGAGAAAATGGTAGACGAGTTTGTGCAAATGGCCGCTGACAATGGAAACAGAAAATAGAGGTCCAGCTATTTTTTTTTACTGTCTAAAGCACTATTCCACACGTAGTTGAGGCAGGTATTCTGCTTGAGTCCTTCTCAATGACCTGCACTCAGTCATTCAGTATCTTTCACGAAATATCGTACAATAAAATTCCCACCGATCTTTAAAGCCCATTATCGCAGAATAGGACTCCTCAGTCATGTATCACCCACTGATGTGGAATTATACGTTTCCCATATAGTAGCTAATTTCAGGAAAGGCACATTAACTTAAGCTGGTGGCGTCACAGCCAATTTCACATAGAAAAAGATTTCTCCCCCACGCATCAGACAAAAAGCGAGTTTCTTATAGGAAACGGATGAAACGAGACAGTTTTATTCAAGGGAAAATGATATTTAAATCGGTAGTGGCAGGAAAGGACTTGCCAAACATATGTACACATTTTATTTAGAATAGTACATTATTCCATATTGATGTATTGAGTTCATTTGCGTATACATCCATTATATTTTTTGCTAACAAGTGCATATTTGATCCTCCTCCATAGTTTTGAGTTAATAAAAAAATCGTAATGGGTTTTTCATGCCAAACAAAAGAATAAAAAGGGAGTTTCAAATTGATATAATATTTATTTCTTGCTTCTAGAATAAAAACTCTGTAAGCTTATTTACCTACAGACAACAGTTCTAAGCTTTGCATTCAATAGATTCAGTTGTCATAAATTATATTATGTATTGTTGCCTTTGTTGTCTAGGCACAGAATATGCATAGATAACATTTGAAATTATATATGTTTAATCTATTTTTAAATTAGTAAAGAGACAATACAACTAAAAATTATTTCAATATTTGATAATACTTTTACAAAACATGAAATTAATTTTTTGCCACTTGTGCTACAGTATTTCACATTCATTCATTCATTCATTCATCCATTCATTCATTCATTTTCCAAACCGCTTTATCCTGTTAAGAGTCACAGGAAGCCTGGAGCCCTACCCAGGAGACATAGGGCGCAGGGCAGGGGACACCCTGGGCGGGGTGCCAACCCACTACAGGACACACACACACACACACACACACACACACACACACACACACACACACACACACACACACACACACACACACAAAAAAAAAATATGATTATGTTTATTCAAAAAAGAAAAAAAAACAAAATATATGTTCATAAGGAATATTTAGTTCATAGGACTTATTTTGCTTTTGGTATCAGTTAGATTCTAATTTAGAGAAGTGTAAAGCAATTCAGTCACAGCTGTGCCAGTAGGCATAACAGCAAAATTCTCTGACTTCCTCCTTATTATAAAGAAGAACATTTTATACTAAAGTGTTTCTCCAAGGTAGAAATGATGTCAGACATTTCACTCTGGGAATGGTGACATGTACATGAGTGTACTTCACCTATCGAACCTGCAGTTCTTGAACCTGTTCACTGAAGACAACGCCTTCTGGATATTTTTAACTCATTAAAACTACGAGCAACCTCAGGTCTTTGGGTGGGGGGGGGGTTGCTCAATTAGTGTACTAATTAGTTCAAGTTCTTAATTGTTTGAGTAGATTGAAAACCTATATACAACGAAGCCTTCCAGGATAAGGGTTGACGTCTCTGGACACAAATAATCCAAGACAGTTAGATCAAACCTCCCATCAACCCACGGCTGACTATATGCGTCTAGGATTTGTAAGCTTATTGGCCAATTACATTGTCCAGATATATAGGCTTAATAAACGCACACTTTAAGAAAAAGCTTTCTTTAAGTCACGGGGGAAAAAAACCAAATTGCATATCCTTATTTAACAAATTATTTTAACTTGATGTATAATATATTAGCGTAAATCTCATCTAAAGCAAAAAAAAAAATTATAATAATAAATAAATAAATAAAAATTAAGAGTGACTGTTTTACATCTGCGCTTACTCATATGAGATAGTCGACCCATTATCCCTATAATTAACCCTAAATCATGGCACACGCCGATTATATTTACAGTCAGCTGTCAGCACGGGTTTGAGGTGAGCGGAGGAACAATGACAGCTTTTGTTTTGGAGTTCTGATGGCCCAGCAGTTTATTTATCTGCCACCAAGATGGACAATAAATGACAGTGAAGCTGAGTAATAGCAGAGGAGGTGGGAAGCTGTGGACGTGGAGGCTCCTCCCACTCAGTATCAGGTAAACAGCTGGAAATTGACGTGTTGACACACAATGCACTCAGCTCTAAAAAAAGATGAAAAGGAACGGGTGCCACCGTGTTATCGTCAGGCTTACTGTATCTGGATAGATGCCATATCTGTGACACCATCATCTCCACTGGAGTAATGGGTGTCCACTCCTGAATTAATGAATTTATGTTTCTCGGAATGACATTGGCTCTGTGTTGTGTAGAGTGGCCACACTAGATGGGGGTGGTACCGTATAGGACATTGTGTTAAGATGCGCTTCTCTTTTTCTCTTTCTCTCTTTACCTTTTCCAACATTGTGTCTTTGATTCAAATGTATTGTATATATTGAAATGTGTGATGTATCATGTGTCATATGCTCAGTGGATAGATTGCGCTTTGCAGGTTATGATGTTTTTGATTGGCTGAAGTGAAAATTGAAAATATGGAAATCCCAAGAACGCCGTGGAAATCCTGACAAATTACCTTTTCTGCACATACTCCTTAGATAGGAGAGATAAAATGAAAATGCTTTTAAAGTGTGACCGACCCTGAAAATCGAGGGCTTTGAGAAAGACAGCAGTAGATTAATATGAAACTAAACATACACAAACACACACACAGACACACCCACACATCATGCACATGCACACACTCGCATACATGTGCACGCAAAAAGTTTTACATGCCTTTGGATACTGTTAATTTCAAAATGAAGTTGATAATAATATAGTGATTATATAAAATTGTGACTGACATTACTACATTTCTTGGGAAGCATATGTGGGCTAACTAAACATTAACTGAAGTGGTATGATGGTCCCTGATTGATTGGAGCACCTGGGTGTTAATTCAAAGGAATTTCAATGGATAAACTAACTCTTATGTCCAACATGGACCCAGCAGGTGTAAGGTGTCATTTCCTGAACAGTATGCTCCCAATGCAACTACCTGACCTTAAATCAGTGTTAAGATTATGCCATCTGTTTAATATAACATTAGTAGCTCATTGCTTTAAAGTCTGATTCCTCACCTTCTGCTTAACATGATATATGGAGAGGCTTTTCAGAATGGTCAGTTAAAGGTGAATGTGGATGGCTGCTTTAGTAGAAGCTACATATGCAGAACAATCTGTGTGACTCTGAATTGATTATGGAGTCTCTGGCATCTTCATTGGCAATGTGAAAGGGGCATTAGTCACTCTCTCAGACCCTTTTAACTTTTTAACTGAACCAATCAAATCTTATTACTTCAGATTCCATTACAATCAAAACCTTACTAGAGTCTCAACTCTTAGCAACAACCTAGTCTCGAGGACAACACTTCAGTAAAAAAAAAAAAAAAAAGAATGCCACCTTGAAATCTGATTTAATGAGACATAACGAGATTTGATCTGTATTATTTTGTGGCTGCTTGACAGCTGTTTTGTGACTATGAAACGTCTAATTGCACGGTCTGCCTTTGTCTTATAAATCTGAGGACACAATCTGTTTCAGAGAAGCCAGATGGAATTGAAGTCTAAACTTTAATAATAGTGTATACGACTGGTGTTAAAGGGGTGAATTTACGAACACTTGAGCGTACGCTAATCCGGTTTGAACGCATCAAGCACAATCCGCTGCTCTGCACTTACAGCAATGTCACCATGAGTTCCTCAGTTTGATTATGATTTATAAATGCACAAAAATATAAAAACAAGCTGAATGTTTATCTAACTAAACTTGTTCTTTTGTGCATTTATAATAATAATAATAATAATAATAATAATAATAATATCCATCCATCCATCCATCCATCCATCCATCCATCCATCCATCCATTTTCTGCTGCTTATCCGGGACCAGGTCGCAGGGGCAGCAGTCTAAGAAGGGACGCCCAGACTTCCCTCTCCCCAGACACCTCCTCCGGCTCTTCCGGGGAACACCGAGGCATTCCCAGGCCAGTCGGGAGACGTAGTCCCTCCAACGTGTCCTGGGTCTTCCCTGGGGTCTCCTCCTGGTGGGACATGTCCGGAACACCTCCCCAGGGAGGCGTCCCGGAGGCATCCGAAACAGATGTCCGAGCCACCTCAACTGGTTCCTCTCGATGTGGAGGAGCAGCAGCTCTACTCCAAGCTCCTCCCTGGTGACCGAGCTCCTCAC
>JABJVR010000007.1:8996829-9032279 GCA_025773905.1 Chitala chitala | reverse complement strand
ATGTAATATCAGGCACTGATTAGTTCAAGCCATATACAGTTTTTGCCTTGATAGGGAACCGTAGCAGCAAACACAAGGAACAACTATTCAACACAGATTTGTGGATTTGACCATCCCTATAAGCAACTGAATGCAATAACAATACAAATGCCAATGGATCGTTATTTCTTCATAAAACTCCAGGCAATAAAAAGTTAAAGTGATGCATAACCTCAATATTTTGCAGCAATACATCTTGTTGCATGGTTTATACCATACCTGTTTTACTAATTTCTATGCTTGCAAATTATAACCCTTTGTAAACATTCTTGTACATGTAATGATTAAATTGCCACTTGATTTAACATGATATGGTTACGTTTTAGAGGGAATGATATGCAGTACTGTGAAGAGTGATACCGGGCACAGAACGTTACGAGTGTAACCAGAATATGTTTATAGCTTTGCAGTCGTTTTTTAATTCCACTTACATGTGCTTAACATAAACTGTGCACACCCCCAGCCCCACTTGCACGCACGCACGCACGCACACACACACACACCTCACTCAATCTCCAAGAGAAAGTAAAGTTGCTGTTCCTTGCAACTTCGGCACTTAGCAAGCAGCCCAAAAACTATGACAAATATGAATTGTTCACAGTGCATGGTTTGTTAATTATCTATTACAAAAGATTTATGGCCACATCTCTATCTTAATGTAATTAATGTCAACAACTCTCCTTTTTGTGTAATTAGGTATATATAAGCGGTGTCATGGCAACAGAGGGAATTTAAATACAGAAATGCACGGTCCTTAAGAGCACAACAGAGAAATTCAAATTATTCATAGAGAAATACCACACTTACATCTCCATCAGCACTGACTGTAAGATGCATGTGATGTGGGCATTGCCATCTTATTGTTTTTAATTGAAACTAAAATGATCCATCCATCCCTTCACTTTACCACCATATCCAATTCAAAGTCACAGGAGGCTTGGAACCCAGGAGGAACAGGGTGCACGGCAGGGAACGCCAACCCATCGCACGGCACACGCACAAATACTTGCTACAGGCAATTTGGACACACCAGTCAACCTAACCCACATGTCTTTGGACTGTGGGAGGAAACCGGAGAACCCGGAGAAAACCCACCAAGCACAGGGAGAACACGCAAGCTCCACGCACACAGACCCGAGGCAGGAATCAAGCCCTGGACCCAGAGGTGCAAGGTAACAGTGCTAGCCACCAAGCCACCAAATTAAAAAGATATTCATTCCAATACCAAGATTGTATTAGTATGAAATGTGTTTTTTGGCATCTGTTTTAACTAATTCTATTGCATTTTTAAAAGGTGGCCTAATATGACATTTCTGAGCGTATGTTTCTTCCCCGGTAAATCCATTTTCCTAATCTATTCAATAATCTGCCACAATTAATCTGCTGTAATTACAGCCATACCCACAGTTAATGGAAACAAGAAGGTGTGATGGAGTTTAGTGTTATAGGGTGTAAATTCTTTTAAATAAGATGAAATCTGCTGCTGCTATAAAATATAAAGATGTAGACAACTTGGTCCTCTTGAAACCCCACCCCCTCCCCACACACCTCGTTAATGGCCCATCTTTAACATGTGTTCCTCATTTGACAATCTTCACAAAAGAAAACAGTGTTTTCAGTGAACTGATTAATACATCGTCCTTCAATAGGCAGCAAAAAAAGGAATCTGACTAGCAGCAGCCATGCGCTGATAAACCCAAAGAAGATAATCCATTTTCCTCCTGCGCTATATGGCGTTCTGACCAAGCAATCGCTAATCTTTTTTCTGTACGAAGGACAGCATCCATTCAAAACTATTTTAAATCACTCCCTTTATGTACTGCAGTGATTAAACAGGAAGTTGCTCTAAGGTTTTGATCAGTAATGACTACTACAAGGAAAGTTTTTATTCAGCTACAGAAGAGGCACACTGTCGTTTCTATTAGGCAACAGTATTTATTTATTAAGCAAAATTTCATTAAAATTAATTTCAGTGTCACGATGTGTTCCACTTCACCTGCAAAGGAAGATATTTGTTATAATCTCTAATCCATTTACAAGGGCTCTGAGTCAGATTAAGTCTGCTCCACTGAAAACCCAAAATTGCATTTCTCTTGTGTACTTCAAGAGCATAACTTCAGTCATACCAGTTGTTCTTTAATGTCATTTTATATAACGGGATTGTGGGTAAGAAAGCATTTAGGAATTATTTACCTTGTTTCTAATAACCTAGTGAGATGCAGAGGCACGCCATGAAAAGCAAGCAGTAAAGAGGAAGCATGAAGCTGGGAAGTAAGTGAAGCTGCAGGTGTGCAAACGTGCTCTGGTACAGTGCCAGCACCCCCCCCGGGCTGCCACGGAAAGACAGGCGCTGGCACAGGTGTCAAAGGACTCCAGCAGGCCGGAACATTCAGCCACACTCTTCATATTCCTGCTTCTCCACCACTATAACATGTCATTACTGTATGGTTGAAAAAAAAGCATTTCCTCTTACAACTGCTGCACTCGCATGCAAAAAATGATGCACTAGGAGATCAAGGGGAGACAGAAATGTGACACGTCTGTAATCACGTTGCACAGGCCTCTGCATGCATCCTCGCTACCTCTGTCCCACAGGAATGTGTGTAACAAACTACATGGAGGTAAGAAAATTCACCCCACCTCAGCCCCCACCATCTAGCTGCCTACACTTCACACTGCTGATGTACAGTAACTGTAGGTCTTCGTATTATTTATTTATTTGCTGTCATATGAGGTGTCATTGAAACCAGTAAGCTGGCAGGTTTGACATACAAGCGTTCTAATCACACTGGGGTTTGGTCTTGATTACGCTGTCGATCCAGACCTGGGCCCCGTCCACACCTAATCCCATCAGAACCTCCATCCTGAGCGCAGCCCACTTCTGTCTGCCTGTCTTTATCTGGTTTTGCCATATCACGCAGTGCTAGGGAGAAAATTAAGGCTGCCTGTGATAGGAGATAGGAGTGGGATTAAACTCCATCACCCCCATTAAACCCATTGCAGAGGATTACAGGGTCTTGACTGGTTTGTGTCTTTTTGTATTGCTGACCATTAAAATATAAGTACAGGCAGAGGCTGCTTTGCTGTACAACAACAGTACTGAATGTGTACAAATGGCCCTATTATTCCTGTGAAGTGCAGTTTACCGGTGACATAGTTAAGCTTTGTGTTTGTTTATTTGCACGCTGTTATCTTGGGAGAGGGACTGCTGACACACGCATTTTAGTTGCCTTCTGAATGCTGAATGAACTGTGTTCTAATGTAGCATCACATCACTTCAGATCATCGTACTAGTCACTCATTAGTACCTACATGACATATGCACAATGGATAGAATAAGAAAAAAATCTTATGCCTCAAGGATTACATCAGTTGATTGGTTAGAAAGCAATAAAAATTTATTGACCTTGTGTCCCGAGAGAACAAAAAGCAATTAAATACTAAAATAACCTGTAGGTATGCATGGTGCTCTAATGTTGCACCTCCGTAGACACTGAAGGAACATTTATCTTCCAATTATTTTTATGTGTTTTAAACACGTGCAAAATAACAGTGTAATGACCTGTATAACCTCCACCCCCCCCACACACACACAGTCACCATTTTGCCCAATTTGTTCTACCTACATGTTGTCCCATCAATCTTAACAATCATCGACATACCTCTCCAATCTGTTTCCTACTGTGCAAAATGCAGTACAAGCCCACACCCCCAAGTCCTTTCTCCCAGTCCAGTACCAAGTGCTTCCTGGTTGTGGTGACAGTCTGATACTGTATCTTGTTGCTGATTGGCCTACCGACCCTTTCTTTTCTCCCCCAGGCTGTTTTGCCCTCCGGTAATGGTGAGACTGCATTCATACATGCCTCTGCTCAAAGCTATCAAAAACCAATAGGTTTGGTTTTATGACAACTACTTCCACAAACAAATTTATTCCACTAACTTTACTAAAGTGCTTCCCCACTGTATTTTCGATTATTGCAGACAGAACCAGTCATTTTGACAGACCAGTTTTATTCAAATTTACAATATACTTATATATACACAAACTCCTCTAAGAGGCACATGAAAAAGTATACAACTCGAATGACTGTAGATTCAAAGATTTCCATTGGCCACCAGTAAAATAAAACAGGCAGAAATGCATTACATGCAATATAACAGTGACATGTTGCACTGCTAGAATTCTCGTACCTTTAACAATACTGTTGGTCACATGACAATGTGGCAGTGTCATTAGTACCGGTTTCATCTTAGATGACATAACCACATCCCATGGTTTGATTAGTCCTAGTCCATGGAGCACATCTTGTTAAACATGTCTTACCTTACAGCTGTAGAAACATGATGTGCTGCACTGCGTAGGATCCAGCACTATGAAACGGTCCCCATTACCTGAGGGATGCACACTCATCATTATTAATTACACTGTGCGGTTCCCTGAGCTTGGCAGTATGGGCCTGACTGAAGGGCATCATCAAGGTGGGTGTGTGCACACCACAGCACGCACGACTGACATTCAGCTTTTGTCTGTTTTGCTGCAAAGCCTCCAGCTTCAACTACCTTGTGGTCTGCTGCTGTCTATAGCATCATTCACAGAGGTAAGGGCTGCAGAGAAGGAAAAAAGCCATTCAGCATGCAACATGCTAATGTTTTCCTCTACGGTATCAAACACGTAATAACATATACAAACATTATTACCACTGTTCAGTACATGTATGGTCTGCCCTTTGTATCCATGGGTTCAGCATCCACAGATGCAACGAACTGCAGGCTGAAAATATTTGAACAAAGATAAATAAATAACAATAAAATTTATCCAGGAAGTTCCAACAAGCAAAACTTGAAATTGCCACTTGCCAAGCATTATGAGGAAAGTAGTTACAGAAGGTACAGATGTAAGCACATAGCAAGCATTTTGTATTCTCCAGGGTCCTGGAATCAAACCCCGGAGGATACAGAGGGCCAGCTGTACTGTTTATGCTGCAGGTTACACATTCTTCCCTTTGTGCATCAAAAACAGTTATCAAGGCTGAAACATTTGTACATCTTGTATACAGCTCTTCATATGATTAAAAAGCACTTTTATTTACAGTTATTTACCTAACAGCAGCAGTTCAACTCATCAGTGACATAAAGCAGAAGGTTTTCTAGTCAGATCCCCGGGACACTCAATATAAGTAAAGTTTATTTATATAACCAGCAAACACAAAACATTCAAATAACATTAGCTAAATGTTTATGGAATGTTTTGAATGTTTAGCTAACGTTATTTGAATGTTTTGTGCTTGCTGGGTGTTTACTCAGTAGCACTTTTCACAGAAAGAAACCTAATACATATATACACACATACACACACACTGGCAGTTAACTCCCGTTTCATTGAACTCGTATCGTATACTAATGAAAAGCTCTCTTTCCAGTCACACAGTCTGCATTGTTGTTGCTAAGGGCGTGAAGGACATAACACCTTTCAAACAGCGCAGCAGCCAGGAGAGGTGATGCAGGAATGGACCCAGGCTGCCTGTGCCTCTGATACATGTTCCTCAACAGCTTGTCGAACACAAACATACTTGCATGCACCGTTTGCTCAGGGACCGCTAAAGCAATGCAATTTCTCCGTGACCTTTCGCAAGCTAAAGGTCAGCTTGTCCAGGCAAAAGGTTTTTGGAATTCAGTCATCCAATATAGTTCACAGCCTTATAGCCAAACGGTGCTAATGCTTTCCAAATGGCAGTCCTGTAATGATTTACATTTATGTCAAATAAACTTTTTGTTTTTAACCTTAAGGACTTGTGTAAAATTATATCAAAATTGACTTTTCTTTCAAAAGAGGTTTACTTAAATGAATGTGATATTTGAATTTAGTACATGAGAAATTTTTCCACATCTACTATGGTAGAATTTATACATCCAGCTGTAAGGTACTTGCTCCATGTTTGGACCTTCATTACAGTTTCTGACCCAATTCCCTGTCTTCCTGCCCAGTCTCATCCGATTTCCTTGTGTTTGCTTTCCTGTGATGTCTTTTTGGACTCCATTGGATTTCCTTACCCTTGCTTTGAATTCTGACTCCAGTTATGAGATCATGCTTTTGGGTTTTTGCAAATGATGAAATAAAAGAATCATTCTGCTACTGACCTGTAAGTCTTTTGAGCTGTTGGAGTTTCCTTGTACCAAGATAACAATGAGGACCCAAACCCAAAGCAAACCAAAATAATATACTCATTTCAGATAATGATGTCAAAAAAGACTTTATCAGCCAAATTCCAATGAATTTATTTTATATTAAACATTTAACCCATTTAGAAAAATTGAAACCGATATGTTAGAAAATTATATTGGTTTTAGTAAAATAAAAGCAAGGGCAGCTGTGACACACTCCTGTTTTTAATCTGCAAAATGGCACCATTAAAGCAAAAAAAGCTTTCAGATGGAGTTTAGAGTTCAACAAAATAAAAAAAAATAAAAAACATTAATGTAGTGGCAAAAAACAAATGGAATGAGGATATTTATTACACTCAACCCCATAACAATTCTCAGGGCTCTGTCTGTGTGTTCTGGGAGAACATGTTGATAATGTTCAGGTGGTGAGCAAAATATACAGAGCAGCTTGGAAAGCATTATTCTTGTGAATGAGGACCCCGAGACTCACAAACACTACTGGTAGAACAAAACTATAAAATGTAATTCAGAGATTTAAGGAAAAAACAAGATGGTTGGACAGCCACAACATCAGTGAATACAAATGCACTGTACTGCCACGACTGGGCTTTACAGTCAAGTAAAGCTGAGCAATGGGTGAATTTTCTTATCACCGTGGCAGTAAAGCCTCGCTAAAGACTGTAATATTTCACAAACTGAAGTTGTGGAATGCGATATTTTATCTTAGTAGATGGATATTTTTAAGTGCACATCTGTACTTTGGTTTTTGAGAATGTAAACTGACTAATATCGCTGCTGACATTGTAAAGTTCATTTTGCATACAAACAGTTTTGTTAAGGGCAGGACTACTTTTGTTCTTGATTTTAAATAATTATTTATTTGCATAAATAATGGTGCTTGTCACCCTAGCCTCTGTCCACAACTGTTTCATTAGTCTGAAGTGTGGGACTAGCCAGGATTTATCAAAACACCACATAGGTTAACATTTTCATCATAATAATTAGCTTTTATTGTCATTGCATACATATACATGTTACAAATAAAATTGTTCTCTGCGTTTAAGCCACCCCCCTGGGGGAATCAGTGGGCAGCCATATACGGCACCCGGGGAGCCTAGTGCTGAGTATCTTGCTTAAGGACACACCTGAAAGTAGGGCCAGGATTCAAACCAGGAGAATTCCATATACCTGTCTGATGCTCTACCCATTGAGCCATGAGGCCACTACATCATAATATTGTCAGGGATGAAATAACTAAAACGGATGAGGTCTCAAACATTCATTAATGCTGCAGCATGGAATTAGAGATCTTCTTTCTGTTCTTCAAATAGCTTCAGGCAGTACACCTTTTTATAAAGATCAGAGAAGTCTCTCCCCCAGCATCAGTCCAATGAGCTGTTTTTGTTCCCATGTGTGTGAAATAACAATAGTGTTCAGTGGGGTCAGCCAGTCTTCACCAACTCAATATAAAGATATGGTACAAGATGGTATAACAGTTCCACACAGACAGGTAAACATAAATCTGTGGAACAGTGAATCAGTGTGTGGACACTAAGCAAATCATTATTGACACAATGGCCTGTATGTTTATAATTACAAGGACTCCAATAAATATTCTTTTCTATGCCTAGATCCCTACCAAAAGGCTTACCCAAGTATTGTATTTTCTATGTATTTAATTCATTATGCATTTTTCAATATTTCTGCAAACTAATTAATTTCATGTATTTTAAATAAAATATTCTAATTTGTAGTCTTACAAACTGCAGCTAAAATTTAATATATTTTGAGTCCAGCACTTTTATTAATACACCACCTGCAGGACAAGACTCAACAAGACTTGCGGACAGCCACAACAAAGCAACGCTTAAAATAAATCTGCTGTGTGTCATACTATTAGTTGCGCCTGTCTCCCGTTAGAAATTTCCCCGTGGCGATTGATTAATTTGGTCTGTCCACCGGAATAATTAGGTTGGCCTGTCTAGAGATGCAATCTACAACTGCCTTCATGTTTGGTTCAGCCTCATAACAGGTGGAGAATCTTTCCTCGATACTAATTTACCATGATATCACACCGCCTCTGGCTCTGATGAGGCTGACTAAATGTACTAGGGCTTGGGAAACCTATTAATTGAGTTGCTTGCTTTTAGATTTCATTGTAAAACCACCCAAAGATGAACAAGCTATTTCAACATCCTTTCTTGTTTCACACTAAAAGCTACAAGAATCAGGAAAAAAACAACCAATTTTTATTTATTATAACAAAAATAAGCTTAGCGTTTTTATTTCTGATTGTCAAATACAATATCCCTGGATCAATGAACTGCACACTGTAATGTTATACGTTTCTTTACCTCTACAGGTTAAGGTTGTAAATGTGAACGTGTGCATACAGGTGAGAGGAGTTAAAGGTAGTGTTGACTTGTGAACTGGAACCAGAACTGCGAAACTGAACCAAAACATTGTGAAACTGGGGAAGTCAGTCTTGAACACAGATGAAGGGAGGAGACTGCAACAACACCTCTACAGGCCACTTGGAATTCATCATCATTAGGAGAAGAAAACCTCATGGAGTTCTTCTCACTGAGGAATGGTTACCTATCTACTGAGACCTTATAGAAGAATTTGCAAGTGTGTGTAAGGACTGTGTAGTAGCCCTGTGCAAGTTAGTGTAAATGATTACTTACACAATTAATATTTTCCCAATTGGTATATAACTTGTAGTTGGCCAAAACCTATACTTAAAACTAGATACAGCAGTTCTGAATTCAGCCACTTATTGTAATGGTAAAAAGCTTTTCAGATTTTTACTTTTGGTAAGTTTAAGAAAATTGTTTCATTCACAACTATTCCAAACTCCTAGCGACAAAAAAGAAAGAACCCAGTCTAGCTCCTTAAGTAACATGTCACTTGCATATATTAACCAATCACACATGCTGCCAATTTTAAACTGCAGAATGAATACCTGAGGTCAGGAGTGATAAGAAACCAAAACTTCAGCAATATCTGCTACAGAGAGCTGTTCCATTGTCATCTTACTGTCAGTTATTGACTTGGGAAATTCAGAAGGTACCGGTATACTCTTAGCTGCGTGAACTCCTTTCCTTAATTACAATGTGGTTGTAACTGCTGAGATGAAATAGATGCATGTTATCTTTGTCATCATGCTTGCCAGAGGCTTTCCTCAATGGGGAAAAAGAGTACAAATCTATGGCTTACCACTGAGCTTCTAAACTATTCCTGCCCCTAAGTGAGCATGGCAGCAGCAAACTCACCCTGTGATTAAGTTGCAGCTAAAGACGTATGGCAGCCTTCTAATCCTTAGAGTACAGCTGCAATTAGATTAATACGTTTATGAAACGGCATCATTTTTCATATTTGACTGCTTTAATTGCTGATGATATTTTGATAAACTGTAAGTTGTCGTGTTGGACGCAAGAACCTACATTTATGAAGAATTGTTTTACTTTATTTTTTTAAGAGAGTCCTCATATGGAAATAAGATGAGATATGCCTTCATTTATAATTAAGCAAAACTTTTATAGGAATGTGTCACATGGAATGTAATTGGATCATTTTATGGGTCTCATCGTTTGATGATAAAACTGCTGAGCTTTTTACCTGTAAACTAACACATGAACAAACACAGTTACGACATATTTTGTATTTTGTGATACTGATCTGCTCATACACATTTTACCACATCTCCGCCGCATAAGCTAAAAATACCATCAAAATTGTTTATCGCTGGAAATAGCGCTGTTGATAATGCATCATTAAAATACACATGACAGACATAAATGAGATGGAACTATGAAAGTCTGACGCAGTAACAGTTTTTAACAACGTGAGCAAATTTTAATCTGGGTTAAAAGTTTTATAAGTGCAGATGGAAAGTTATTACACGGAATGAGGAAAAAGTTCCCGGGACTTGTGATGATTTTGGAGCTTCTTGATTCTAACATATTCCCGTCAGGCGTTTGAGGAACTCCAATCAATTTTGTACACACAAAACCAAACCTTCTTTGGTGAGGTTAGTGTTTGTGTTGGTTTGCATACATCGGTAACCTTTCGCAGAACCATACATCTTAATGTTAACATTTACCCATATACACTGCCAATCCTATAGCAGCAAAACATATAATATTAAAACATCTAACTACCCTATGGATTGAATTTACATGCATGACTCAATTATTAACTTTTATGACCTTTATTCAGACAGCTATGTTAAAATCACAGGAAGCTATAAGGTGCTACAGTGATTAAACAATGATTATAGAGAAAAACATTTTTGACATGTCAAAAGCACACAACTCAAAACTGAGGAAAAAAAAAAACATATCTCACGTGTGTTGTCAAACTGTGTAGTCTCAGAGATCTTATGCAAGCAAAACACATTAGGCATTACAATACCTTTAATCATGAGGAAATAAATATTCCACAAATACAAGTTTCAAAATTCATTTCACAGAGGTGCTACTCTACAAAACAGTTACATTGCAGCCTAATACATCTCCAATATTTAATTTCTATGATGTGGCAAAATTTTTTTTTGAAAATTATAAAAATATATGAATATTTAATAGTGCCATATCGTTTGTCATTTGTATGCAGACAATGTTCTGTCTATTGGCTCACCAAAGCAGGATCTAAAATAAACTAAATCAATCTACTTCTTTAATCCTTTAGATTGCCTTTTTCACTGCAATCATAAACATATTTGAGACATTGAATATGAGCGATGTACATTGTGACCGTAACGCCTTTCCAGCCCTGCATCATCGTGGTCATATCTCATATTCAGCACTGCTTGGCCTCGTTCCCAGAGTCCAAATTATTGTTCCCTCATCATTCATCTCCTCTCAATGGCCAAAATAATGAATCACACTTCTAATATTGCCTGTCTCCAATCATGTGAGCTTGGCAGATGGCTACAAATACTTGGAGCTAAGAGTCCTTCTGCAAGTTAAACTTCCACAACATCACCGTTTACGAGAGCAACAACACAGGCGATGAGGCCATTGTTGTGAAAGTGCTCTACAAGCTGTCAAGTTCATTTCTTCCAGTCCGATCAGACACCCACTGGCTGCATTCAAAAGACACACGCTTCATATTATTCCGCTCATTAAAAGTCATGGTGTGCTAAATTGAATTTTAATCAGCCTCCACCAGTTGTAGCACTTGCTTAAACGTTCACATAAAGCTGATTAGAGGTGTGCACTTCACACACAGCTAGGAGCTACTGAAGCATGCCTTCTTCTGTTAGCGCCCGATGCTGAAAACACCGTTGACTAACACTAGTCTCTATAAACGATTTGTGTGACCGCTGCTGTTTGTAATGTGATTGGAAAAAATTTTGTACGGTTACATTACATGCATTTTTGCTGTCACACACACACACACAGCATTTTCAAAAATGTTTTTGACAATAATAACAAAGAGGCGTAAGTATAAAATAGTGTGTATAAAAGTACATTTTTCAGTGTGGCTGTTAGCTATTTCTAAATTACTTGTAAATTGGTAGAGCTAGTGCAAGCAGGAAATTGAGGACATCTTGGGGCCCTAACCTGAAGACAATAACAGATCAGTTAAGGCGAGGAGACTGAAGATGTACAGCACTATTTTTGTACAGCAGTAAACAGTTCCCGTAAATGGCAGTTGGTGGGACTGATTGCCTGGGACTGTTGAAACAGCTGTGCGAGACACTCATTAATTCTTTGTTACCATACACATCAATGGCACTGTCAGACCCTCTTTGCTCCAAGAGCACCAGTTTCCTCTTCTCTGTATCCAAATTCAAAGGAGGCAGGAATTGGGTCCTTGGTCGCCCCATCCCGTTGTTGTGTGTACCAATCACACAGTGCAGTATGGAACAAGTACACCGCTGACAGCATCAACACCATTTTGGTTAAAGATATGAGATTTGTTATTATTATTATTATTATTATTATGAACTGGGCACTCACTGTTAATAAATGTGCATGTTTCAATGTACCAGTTTGGCATGGAAAAATATAGAGTTAGGTGAGATCTAAATACAGGCTGAAGGGTTTATTAGCACAAAAAAAAGGTACAATGGAGTCAATACGGGAACAGAGTGAGGATACACAAGTGAACAAACAACTAAACAGCAAATAGAGAAGGACTAGTAAACACTAGAACACAATAATAAGCACAAATACCATACATTACAGCACTATCGAACATAAGGACAATTACAGCCACCAAATCAGGTACGAAGGCACTGACAATAACCAGCAAGAGAGAAAGGAAAGTAGAGGCTTAAATAGGAACCGAGGGAAACCCAAACCAGGTGTAGACAGACAATTGGAGGTGCTACCAAGAACGAGAGGCAACTATAGAAATCCTATGTGCACCAGACAGGAAAGGGAAGCTAGAAATACCACATCTAGACAGGATAGGACTGTACCCATGACATTCAACAATGGATAGATACATGAACAGCCGAACTACTCTGAAGAGAAAAAAAAATAACACTGGGCTTTACATTATGTTAAAAATCAATCCTGGAAAAATTTTAAAGAATAAAAAGGAAATTTAAGGGAAAACAAAATTACCAAAATTATTGGTGTACAAGTTGTATCAGAACTTTTTATGACTTGGTTTCTTAAAGAAAAAAAAAAAATGACCGTGCCTCACTTCTGTGGGGAGGCAGTACAGATCTGAACTTTGAAAGCCGGCAGCGTCAGTGGTAATCACACAGCATGTGTAACTGTAACATACAACTAATCTTCGGCAAGCAGGCGAACACGCCACCGGGGATCATAAGCTTTCTAATCTCCACGCTCAGCTTGTGCGCCCCCGTCCCGTGCGACTTAGCACGTCGATAATAGCGCGATAGCAATTAAATGACTTTTGTCAGGGAATCAAAGGAAATGAAAAACGAGATGGGAACGGAAGAGGGGAGCTGACACATTACATGGAATTTTGAGAATGGCCTAGCGGGATATAGAAAAGAGATGTTTGCCAGGGAGACGGCCTTGGTTACGCAGCGGAGTTCGCGGTTGATAATGATGAGGCTGTGGTGTTTGTGCTGTTTATTAAGGCTGCAGTTTGACGACTCTGCAACATGCATTATCTAATTCAGAGTAAAATTACATGATTAAAAAAAAAGCAGAGCTGGGTTTAGTGCTGTTAAACCATTATGACTAGGTTGAATCAGTGTTTGTGTTGTGTTGCTGGGATGTGTGTGATGAAATGGAAACTTGGCCAGAGGATACCATTACATGGTCTACATATATCACTTTATCTTGAAACAGAAGTAAATCTTGGAAGATGGTGGGTATAAACAGTACAGGCATGTATACTGTCAGGTTAACCATCATACTATACAGTAATACTACAGCATGATGCAGCTGTTGTTCAAAGTCAGTAAATTTAGGGATTCACCTTATGATGAGTTTCAGCTTCTTGTCAATAGAAGCAAAACACATCACCAGAGCTTTTACCATGCATTTATTTCCGTTCTATTCGTGGGACTTTATGCAAATTCGCACAGCCGTGCTTTCAGACTATCCAAGGCCAGGTGGTGTGGACCATATGCCACAGAGAGAATCCATAAGCTGAAGTTGTAGAACATGGTAGGCGCACACTCCAAGTTGTAAGGAGTTATTGCACACAGGTGCACAGGATGTGCCAATATGCAACAATATCATATTAATAGCAAAAGCACTACGGACAGGTGCAAATGCAGCCATCTGGCTTAGTAATTCTATACACTTTCGGTCTGTGATTGATGCTTAGAGGAAAAGCAATACTGAAGTGTGGCGCTATGAGACTCATCGATACATACTTAAAGGAATGGAACGGATGAGAAAAGATTGTTTACAAGGAAGCATAGGACGTTTATTGATGACAGTAAATTATTATGAGATTGATATGTTTGATTTTTGTAATGACCCCAGCAAAAACAACAAAAAATGTTCTGAACTTCCGAGAGAGATGTTCACTAAGGAAAGATTTCAGAACTGTGGTCTGCTCAAAATGATAAAATACTCAAGAAGAAGAACTATAAAAATGACTACTTTTGTATAACAAAACCAAGATGTGCAAATGTCAGTATTTTCAGCAAACTCAAAAATTCATTTCATGGCTGCGAGACTCTGCATTGCAGAAAATGTTTGTCTCACAGGAGAACGATGCAACTTGATAGATACACCATTACTTTGTTTCCATATTTGCTGAAGTTTAGAGACGGGTGCAGTAACTGTCCTTTACTGAAATTTATCTCGTTTTTTTTTGCTGGTAATGCCATTAACTAAGTGTACAGGCAACCTAAAATTTGACACATATCATGATAGCTTTATGAGTTTATAAAGTATTGGTAATTAGCCAATAATCATCCCTAAGAGTGTAACAAATATATATTCAATGTTAAACAGCTCAGCAGTGGAAGGGTGATTTAATTTGTCCCTATATGAAAGCTAATTAAATAAGCTGATCACAAAACTCTATTTAGTTTCTAACCACTGTGTCTTGGCAAAAGATGAAACTAATAGACTGTTGAATTGCTTAACCCAACACTATTTGCAGTTATATTGATATTTAAAACTCATGTTAACATTAACATAGTCATGTTTTCTATGCATTAAACACTTGCTGAGACAACACTAAAGAGACATACATTGAGTGAGTATATTGTAACGAACACTGTTCTCTTGATTGACCTGCCACCACTCTTAGCAGTACATACGGTATCATTTTAATCCAAGATATGTCAGTACCAGGACACTGCATTGTGACGTAAAACTTTTTAAGACAAACTGATTTTAACATAAACTTCCTGTCCTCAGCAATAGTCTCTCAGCGTGACCTGTTCTTCCATTTTATAAGAAAATGTCATTGTGATGATTAGGAAGTTCTGAGTGTGTTCAGTATGACAAAAAAACAAAAAAGAAAGCATAAATGAAAAAAATATAATCAAAGTATCCTTAATGTAAGCATGCTTTAGTACATAAAAAATGAAATAAACTGCTGCCTTTTGAAGTGCATAAAAAGCGATGACTATTAGTTGACCCCATTTTAAATCTCCCAGAAAATGCTGAGAATATAGTGCAAGTCTGTTGGGCAGACAATCATCTCAGCTAACGATGTAATGTGTGAAGGTTTCCATCATTAAGATCACAACATGTATTTTTAAAAACAAACACACAGTAACCAAGCATAAAAAGTCTTCTTCCCAGCTTTAAGATTAACTTCTATGCCAAAGTAAAATTATTTTCTGGAGGACGGGTTCTGTGAAGATCTAATTTAAATGACATTATTGAGAAGTGCTGTCCTTCATTGATGCTTGTGTTTTTATTTCGGTCCTGAAATGCTAGCTGTAATCGAAACTTAGTTTGCTTAATTACAACAAGATGGTGATTTTGTAAGGGCCATGCATAGTTCACCTGGTTTAGAACATTAAGGTTCCATCTTCATGGTATGAATACGAGACAAGCTTTTAAATTCTAATTACATGCTGTTATTTTATTATTGAACCAAGCCTGTCCCTGTACGCAATTAAGTCGACCTAACAGGTATAACCTTTCTATTAGCGCTTCAATTGGATTGATCTTTATGATAAATCGTTAAACCCAATGCTCACCTTAATTCACTTAGTGTCAAGGGTTTCTCTATGCATGAATGCTCTTGAAGCTCAGTTTGTCTGGTGGGAAAATTGTCCAATACTAAAACGTTAAAATAAAAGTCTGAAAACATGCATAAAGCAATTTATTTACCTTTGACAACTGGCTACAGGTTTTACATGTAACGTTACAAACATAACTTGAACTGAGCAGTACGGACGTAATACAAAAGCAAAAGGAATGTAAATTTTGTAAATCATGCAAAACACGCAGAATGCAGAAAAGCCTTGAATATCCTAACAGGCTTCAAATTCCTCATGCTTGAAGTGCTAAGACAACCATATAATATTTTTATAGAAACACGCAGTTCCATTTTCTCTAGTGAACTGTGTAAAGTCCTGCTTTTAGGTTAGGTCTGCAGACTAACAGTTTGAGAAACAAGCTGTACATTTTTTCTTTTTTTTTTTTTCCCCAGATCACAGGTGACCTAAAGATAACCATTTTTCTCTCTGAAGCACAAAAACACTAACTTGTAAAAATTCACCCTCTCTTAAGTTGTTGTCAAGGAAGTTCTTTCTTAGAGCATCCATACAGGAAAGTAGGACCTAGTAGCCTTTGCCCATTCTTGGGTCGGGAGCCTACTGTGTTCTGTCATAAAGAGGTACACCGTATGATCCGCTGCCTACCAGACCACCAGAGTCCCACGCGTTTAACCCAAAACGAGGGGACACAAAGGAAGAAGCGAAATCGGAAGTTCTGCTATGATGCGCTTCACAAAGTCTTGACAATTCATAAACCCAGTGGGCGTTTGTCCTCCCTGGCAGAGCTGCACACCCCTGACAATTCTCTCCTTTCAGAATTGAGAGGATCCAGCCCTCAGGAACGCTGTCCTTTTTTTATGTTGTCAGTATCAATTTTGGCACCTGCTGGCTCTGTATCTGTTTTCATCACTTTTTGGGCATCTTTTATCAAGCCCCAGCCATCGTTTCCAGCACGCTGTGATAACAAGGCCTGGAGGATTCAGGTTTCTCAGCCAGTGACGGATTGGCTCGCGTGGCCAGGGACTTGACAACACATTCCCGGCTGGAAGCTACACAGAACCACGTCATCACAATGACACCGTCAGGGCTTGGGAGGGCACTCTGAGACAAGCACCTCTAGGTAGGAGTACAGAAGGCCTGAGCTGCGGCAGAATCAGGAGCCTTGCATGTGAAATGGTATAATATGAGTCACCTTACCATTCTGAGCCTGAATAATTCAACAGAAAAACGCTACGAAGATGCATTCAAATACAGTTAATGATTCATTCTTTCCCTTAGCCCTGCTGACACACCGTTATTTTTGCACAGTGTCCGTAACACAATATTGTGCATGAGCAGGTTTCGGGAAAGTAAACAGTGGAGGTAATTGCACTCTGGAATGCAGACAATCATTATCGCTCCCTCTGCAGCCTCATGCAGATTAAAAAAAAAAAAGGCATGCTAACGAGGACATAGCAAACAAACAGCCACAAACCACACTAGGTTTAGTTCTTCCAGGTCAGCACAGGTTAAAGAATGTACATTTATCAAGTATCAGGAAGCAAAGGCATATCGGTTCCTTTAGCACATCTCACAGCATTAATTAAACTGTATTCTTAGATAGCTGTGGAATTTCTTGTGGCTAGTGGCAATTTTTTTTAAGATAGTTTATCATGTCTTCTGAAGGTCCTCTTAGTATGCAAATGCAAGTTCTTCCTGAGTAATATTTGCAGGTTACTAGCTTTATTAATTACGCGCGGTGTTATGAATAACCTGTTGTGGTTTAAATTCCCCAGCTAATGATGTATGAAAGAATAAAGGATCAGACACTGTTCACTGAAATCGCCACATGCACCATTCCACCGAGGCGGGAATTCCCAAAGTGCCTTTCTAAACGTAAATTACGATGGTGTGAGTACTGGCCCCTCAATGTAAATACATAATGTGAACATTTTGATAATGTAGCAGAAGCAAGGGCCAAGCATGAGTATTAATGTAATGAGGCGCTGCATAGCTATAACTGCTCTATGTTCGCCAGCCTAAATGCATCACGTCAACCAGTGCTGGTGCTCAAGATGGCATATCTGAGAGCAAGATTCTTTTAAGACATGCAGGCATACAAAATGATGCCATTACCAGTTTTAGGGTCTGCTGCAAAAAAACTCGCTGACCTGGAAGAGACCTCATGGATCACTGTTCCTTTCCCTAGATTCTTGTGCTTTCATCTCACAAAGGGGCAGTTTTCATATACTTTATTTCGTGTCTGTAAAGGAGACAAAATCACAAGAATACATTGAAGATAAAAGTTGGAGGACTTTTATCCTTTTTATTGTGGAGGGTAAACAATGTAACACAAATGCATAGGTGTTTTTGTATCTGGACAAGCAATTATGTGTAGCGTGGTTTAAATCACTAGCTGAACAAATATTTATATTGATAAAGGGAAGCTATGAGTAAAGCATATTAAGACAATATTGTAAAAAAAATTACACACACACACACACACACACACACACACACACTGCACTTCTTGAGCAGCAGAAATTCCAAGGTGTATGCACCTGATGAATATGTATGCGTTTACAAAGTACGTAAAGTCTTTCTGCCATTGAATTTTCAATGGAGATGGTAGATTAACTTCAGACCTGTTGGACATATTTATGGCACATTAGTAGTCTTCGTTTTAAGTACATGAATATACATGCTTTTAGAAGCAGCAACACATGACATGGTTTCAACGGTTTCACTTCACTTATTGTTGACCTGAAGAACATATTGTTAGACCCATTTGCTGCAGATCTCTAATTTCTTTGGTAAAATACTTTTCTAAACATCTGCTGAAACAGACGCACATATTTAATTCAATCAAATTCCTTCAAATAATGAACAGAGAACCTTTAAACCCTCATTGGTTTCACATTTCCTTTTTCTTTATTCATTAAGACTCATAACCTAAAACGAACCCAAGACTACAGAATTTTTCTCTGATTGTATATTATTCATCTGTGTTTAAAAATGTATGGACAGAGTACAGAGAGTAGCCCAGAAAAATGTGGGTGATACAGCTGTCAGTTACTCTGACAGTGACTGTCAGGCAAATTGTGTTATTTCACACTGCCAGAAAGACATATCGTTAAAGAAGAAACCGAAAGCAATGAACTTGATTTGGTTCGAAGTCTGTTAACTTCATACAGGTTTACAGGCTGCACAGCTGCGTATTTAAAGCATGCGTTACCTAATACAACTCACCAATAACATTGTTATAGCTACTGCTAGCTGCAGTAGTTAAAACAGCGTGCTGAGGCCATGCTTTTGTCTATGGTAACTTACATCTCAAGTAGTGGCGTTCATTTTTTTATACATGTAAAACATATACTGTCCTAGTAGTTATTTAAACAGAGAAACTATTGTTCTCAAGGGTGTGATCGTACCACAGATCAATGTGCCATCTTTTTATAAGTACAATTACTAGATGAGATTGGATTGATCAGACACATATATGACTTTCTTTACACATGGAGTAGTAAGATATGACAGTTCTTGGTGTGGACTAAGCCATTTTTATTCAATAACTGGAAAGTCAAAACATAATCAGATTTGTGCTTGAGAGGGTCTTTCTGTTACTAACATCAACCAGTAGCTTCAAGGGGTTCCTTACAGTGAACATTCCCAAAGTGCATATGGCCATAATATAACCTATCACTGAAGCTGTATAGCCTTTTTACCAGTGATTTGTTGCACAGTGTTTTTACGTGCATCAAGTTTGTAACTTGTGTGCTTGTGACGTTTTTTTAATTTCTTCTTCATTGGCTGGTCTCTAGAAAATCAGCTGTATTTCAGGGACACTTGGCGCTGTAAAAAAAAAAAAAAAAAAAAAAAAAAAAGCAACAGCACCATTAAAACAGAGGCCATTTCACCTGCCCTTGCTGATAAACGAGCAAACGTGCTGCTTATCCTCACCAGAACCTTGAATGTACCTCCATGTCTTAAAGGGAAAGAGTGAGAGAAAAGAGATGAGAGAGACAGGTGGAGGGAGAGGCAGTTGTTTGAGCTTTAGAGGAAGTACTTCGTTAAATTTTTTTCCCAACTAAGTCTGCCGCTGGATGTTTTGGGGGAGTCCGGTGAGTTCATTAAGCATGTTGAAATGGAGAAGGATCTACTGGCACTTCAAGCAGGCTGAAGCTCTGGGAGAGACCACGAAGTCCAAAATGTTGCCTCACGGCCAGCTTTGACAGGTCCCTAATGAGGGCCTGGACGGCACATGCAACGGGGTGACCTGACATTTGCGCCTTTGTGGTTTGTGCGTGTGAGAGGCTGCACAGGCCCTCGGGAGGAAAACAATTCAGAGGGAAAAAAAGCTGAGGGTGCTGCAGGGCGAAAATAAAAGTGAGGAAAGGAATACATAATCGTAGGTTAGCACTAAGGAGATACACCAGCTGCCTCAAATCAGAGCCTACATTTATACGCTTTCCACTTAGTTTAGCAGGAGCCCTAGTGAAATAAAAAACGTTAAATGAAAAAGTGAACAAAAGATGGATAAACAGAGAGATGATAACCCAAAAAACTGAGTTAAAATACCATGCGAGAAAAGTGCGGCAGGGAGAAAAGATGTGGGTACCCGATGGGCTGTAACTGCATATTTAGCAGGCGGCTAAAGCTGCGACGTGCTCGCTAAGCAAATTAAAAGGCAATAGGTGATACCCTGCTTTAATTTCTCAACTGAGATCTTGTGAGAACAAGTCAGCAAACCCAAAAGTTGAAAAGGTCAGCGTTGAAACTCTAATCCACAAATCCCCCTGGAATCCTGCACACTCAGTGTAATTTAAGACAGGTGCACATGTGCACGAAGAGAAGTGTTCGATTCTTAAGCAGAGGAGTCAGTTGGATCCGCCGAGTGCATGAGACCCTACCTGCATTGTTTCTGAAGGCATTATATTTCAGTAATGTTTGCTGTACCCAATATTGAGGCACACGTACGCAATTAATAAAATTATAATTCTTATTTTGGTGCAAATTTGGATACATATTGATTTTTTAACACACCCTTAAAGTAAATGTCTTAAAGTACAATAACAGGTGAGTTCCAAACAATTTCAGGCAACGACTGGTTATGTGAGTAATAAGCCCACGAGTCACGACTACCAGAGAAATACCTGTTCCTTCAACAAAATGTCATACTGTGTAAACGTGTTAAACCCATCACAAAGAAATGTTGCAAAGTCAGTATGTTAAACTCTAAAGCATATATCTTTTTACAATCCAAAAATTCCCCTCAATCCTTATGTGGATTCCACATGATGCACTTAGAACAATCAAGGCCGGGTGCATTTTTTTTGTCCTTTTCTGAATGCCACCAGGGTGTGGTTTTCTTCTATCTGTCACAATGGTCAGTTTCCTCGTCATTCTTGCCAGTCAGCTGAGGGGCTCAGAGAGGTCCAGCATCCATTGCTCTGCAGCTTCCATGGCCCGACTAAACGGTTCTTCTCCAGAGATGTTAGTCATCCACAAATCTAAGACTGTCATGATCTTTATAGGGCATGTGTGTCCCTCTGCTGCAAGATCTTTTGTCTCTGCTCTGTCTTCTTCCACTATCATGTATTCATGTATAAAACTGCCATTATACCAACCATTTCCTTCTCTCTCTCATCCTAAATCACATTTATCTTTTTCATTGCAACAACCGTGAGCCTGTAACATGTTCCCCAGTTTCTGTGGAAATAAGCTCATTTATAGATGAAAGTCTATGCAATAAAAAAAAGAAGATAGAAAGTCCATCCAAACATTTATTTAAAGCACACTTCTATGTAATATTTATTCAGATCCAAACTCACCACTGTTGTCATGAAATTTGTAAGCCCAAAAACTGTTGCAGTTCTGTGTCAGTGTTAAACATTTAGTACAGTACCAACACCTCACATCTGATTTAAGAATTACGTTTATAACGTGCCAGCCTTGATAATTTGTTTTCCCCATAGAAATACGGCGGTTTAGGGTTACCTGGCTATTTTTTTTTCCCCCATTTCAACTAGAACAAATTGGCAGCAGTCAAGTAATCAAATTAATATTTAGTAACACAGTAAAACCTTATGTTCCCCACACTTCAGAGAAAAAAAAATAATATTTTGTTGAGGAAAAAAAACACGGCTGGCTAAAAACCTCTGCTTCCTCTACATTTAGGTTTACGTGGACCTCAAAAGTGCAAAGATGTCTATGAGCCAAAGTTATGGGATATTTACTCAAGAAACAAACCTAGAATAAGCACCTTCTTTAAGAGGGTAACACTGAGCTACTAGACTTTAAACACTTTTTTTTCCTTTGCACATCCCATTCCTTAAAACCTATGTGTCACGGTGGTTGGGTGTAAAGAAGGGACAGTAGAAGGAGAATACTGAAGGAAATTCTTCACCTGTGTAAGGCCAAAAGATGCTAAGACACAACAAGAAGTGGCTGAGATGGCAGTGACTGAGAATTTAGGCAGGTGAATTAGCCAGGAGACGTAGTGCAGACTGACAAAAAAGAGGTCAAAGACCACCAGACAGCAGGTCTGAAGAACAAACAAAGCACATGTTAGTGAGCTGCTGAGGAGAGCTTTAACACTTTCAATTACGTTTTGACAAATAAATGGCCGTTTTCAAATATTTTGAGAAATGTTAATAAAAATCATGATAAAATAACCTCTTTTTGCACAGTTAAATTCCACTTATTTTAATATCACAGACATTTCATTCCTGTTAACCATCTAAATGAAAGTGCTAGTAAGGTTTACGAAAACGAGTTATTATTTTTATAAATACTGATGTCCAGGACACTTACATTCAAACATTCCTTAATATACTTCAAACCCAACATGGAACCATGTGTGTGATTGCGGCTCCAATATGGGTGTTCACTCCACTCCCAAAAGCACACTGCCAGTTTGCAAATAAAACAGTTAAAAACCTTTAATTACCATTTATTGCTAACACAGGTCACCTTAAATAATTTGCAATGTGGTTAATACACACTAAATTACTAACAACTAAGGGAAAAAAGTGGTAGTACCTGTGGAGGGGGTACTACCACTTCACTATCACCATGGAAACCATTAAAACAAAAAAATCTAAAGTGCACAAAACGTTTAAAAAATATATGGAAAAAACCCCTCTTCAAAAATAGTGACAACTGTTATGCTATGGAAAGATTTTCTGAGAATACAGCAATATTGATGCAAGAATGGCATAACATCATTTTTAAATGCTTATTTCCAAACATCTAAATGGAGTGTCAATTTGATAAATTCTGTAAAAAAATCTGAGCAAGTACTTAAACCACAGTTTAGTTCAGTTTTGAAATAACAGTAAAGGAAAAAGTGTCCCTGCGTCTTTATTAAATAGACTTAAGGCCTTAAGTATTGAGATTTTCATTTGAAATATTTTGTTGATGCTCTTCCCGTCAATGTGCGGGCATCTGTACATGTTTTGATTAGTTTATAAGGTCATCTATTATACCTTCTGTGCATGGGGGATTTATACATTTTTCCAAATTGTTTATTTGCAAGAGAGTCGTTTACGCTTCAGGACTTTAATTAGTTAGCTCGTTCTTGAGGACCGGTCCCCCGAGGATGTTTTGTTTTCCATCGAACACCTGCAATATTCCCTGATAGTGCAGGACCCAACACATCCTCTGGGCTGTTGCATTTCCCCCATAAGTCATATGTGAACTTGATGTTTTCAAAAACATGCTTTCTGCCATAGCTCATTACATACATTATGAGATATTGCTTGTCCTATTCTAATGTGCTTTGAGTACGTCAAGGGTATAATTCCGGCTGGTTTATTATGACTTCAGTTGCTCTGGCAACAGGGGACCCATTGGATTCACTTGGTCCATATGCCATCAGAATACAAGAGAGAGCTCTCGATCATAATTCATTAATGAAGTAAAAAGCATCATTACACGGGGTTCCCATTCAACATCATGTTATTGAATTTTGGTGGCCAGTGTAAACCATCAGGCTGGGATCTGGAAGTCTCCAGGTTCAAATCCCAGCCCAGACACCAGATGTATCCCTGAGCAAGACACTCCGTGCTAGCTCCCTGGATGCTCAATAATGGCTGCTCATGGCTCCCCCCAGGGGATGGGTCAATTTTATAATATGGATGTGCCATTCGTAAATCACTTTGGACAAAGGAGATTATGCTGGAAGTGATAATGAACCTTTTTTATATAATATTGCAGTAGTTCTAATCTTGATGCAACAAGCACTGGTGAAGTCAAGAATGCAGAACTTAAACTCAGCATCAGTTATATGGTGTAACTGACTATTGTGCCATGGTGCCAAATGCTTAACATGAACTTTCCCTGTAAAACAAAACTGCCTTAAGTAGAAAGTTACTTGTACTGGTAACATTGAGTACATTTTCAAGCAAAAAATTAAATTTCATTCTCACAAGAGAAATAGAAGACATTGTTTCAGCAACTGATTCCCATCCCATACAAACACAAGCGCACAGATAACAGAGGCACTTGTCTCTTCCCTCTTATATCCTTTATATTAAACAGCAGTTGTCATACTATGCTAATTTATTATTCTATGTCATGTTACTGATACAGCAGCAGATCAATCTTGTTTTTATGTCTTGAATAAGACAAAGATCAAAACTTCCACCATGAATATATACTGAGCAAAGCACAACTTTTAGAATTCACGAAACAGCATAAGAGAATGCAATCACACCTCTGCAGTTAAGAGTGCCACAACGCAATACAACGTTTTTCACATGTCAGTATTCGTGTAAAAAAAAAAAAAAAATTAGTCTCCATCTTAGATTTTGCTTCTTTCTTGCACAATGAATGGTTTTTAACCAGTCTAGTGCACCATGACCTCTTCTTTCACCTTGGGTGCAGAAATAATTCTCACCTACAGCCCAGTTAGTGACATACACTCTATTGTCTAACCAGTGAATGGTTTTCTTCTGGCCCATCCAAAGCTCCCACTCACGGGCAATAAAATGTAGTTATGCAATTTTAATATCTATTTGATGAATAACTCAGGTGATCACATTGAAAGCAAAGTTCAGAGGGAAGGTACATTCATTTGATTGAAACCATCTGAGCATAAGATAATCCATTACTGACAAATTATACCTAGTTATAAATAGATCACTTTGTCTGATTATAGCCATATTGAATTACAGCTATCATTACACGGTTCATGTTAAACATTGTGATTAAGTCTTGGGGCCCTTAAGGGACTCTCTTTTTCTCCAATGTTCTCCATAATTGCACAACAGAAAACTTACCCTGCTCTGCATCTAAAAAAAGGATGCCTGGTTTTATACGTGTGTCACTAAAAACCATGGGCAAGGTTAGAGATAGAATTAACTATACAGTCTGTGTGGCATTCACCCAGAGCCTATTGTCGAGGGTAAAAGACGTCTTAGGCAGAGATTTTAAAGTGGGTATTAGATGCTGAGCGCTGCCTCCAGACAGCAGTCCATGAAGTGTGTGTGTACTCTGACCAGAACAGGGTTGCGGCTAAAAAACTTTTACGGCTCATATCACAGGAGGAGGCCTACTATTGTACTCCTTAACCGGGTTTTGTTTTTTAAACATCAAGTGGTCTGAAAGAAGGAGCTTGTAAAACAGTTAACTGTGTCACGTGATTCTGAAATAGGCATATAATCAGGACATATGTACATGATGATATGTATACAATTAAATGTGGGGGTCCCAGTGTAAACAACTTACTGTACATTTGCGGTAAAGGGCAACTGACCAGCTCTTCTCACAAGCCAGGAGCTACTCATGTGACTCACTGCCCTTCTCCACAAAGCCCCCCACGTGCCCAAGCGGGTGTGCCCTCTCTCCCGCTACCCTTCCTCACCCCCCATGAGCGACACACACTGCGACTTCACACAGGGACAGAGGTCTGGCAATAAAGAAGCGCTGAGAGTGGAACTTCAGGGGCAAGACCAGAGGCAGCGGGATGCGACGGGATCAAATCACAGCAAAGAAGCAGTGGGGGAAACCGCGCACTCTGACTCGCATATTAATGGATAGTCTGCTCGTTTGTGATCCACTGGCAAGGTCTATTAAACCACCATGCTGAACAGGGAGAGGCTGAATACGTTTCATGGGAGGAGAGAGTAGTAAGAGAGATGGGGTGGATAAGAGCAGACATGCATTGAATGGCATTACCTCACTCCAAAGGGTGAAGCGCATATTCAACCTAGACAGGCACACTAATATTAGACCAGAAAGGAATTATATGGTGTCGGGACAAACCACTCTTAAATTGCCTCTAGTGAAACAGGGGGAGGTATTTCACATTTAAAAGGGGTGAAACCAATTCATACTTCCTCTCTAGAAGATAATCCTTTTGATACTCCTGACGCATACAGGAATTCGTCACTTTTGAACTTTTAAGACTCCGAGGTCAGGCTGTCAGTTATCGGTTTCATATTCATGACGCTAGAAAAGTTCCCACTGACGATTAATTTTTTTTTTTTTTATGTAAAGAAAACACCGCGGCAGCAGAGAGTTAAAGTCGAAACACAAAAAGAGAAACTGTATGCCCTGGCAAATAAGAAAGGAGCCACGTTTTGGTCATTAGTCTACTGGCCAGTGGACTACATCCACTGTGCCTTTCAAGATGCCTGTCAGTAAAAGACAGACAGAATATTGAAATTAGTCTCCTTCAAACTCAGGAAACGAGTACGGATGGTTGGTCTCCAGCTTGGGTGTCGCGTTATTTCATCAGGAAGAGCACGGCCCTGCACAAGAATTTGTATTCCAGCATTTCTGTCTTTTATCCCTCCTCTGTCTAGCACGGTTCTCATATTGAAAAGACGGAATCTTATTGGTATGCGTTCTGTCTCTGGTCGTGATATCAAAGTCACAGGAAATGGGCTTTCTGTTTATTTATATGTAATTAAAATGCATTTACATTGCTTGATTACATCATGATGCTTGTAAAAAGAAACAAAAAAAAAAAAGAATTTGGTTGAACCAGAATTGTTTAGTGTCGAGATAATCTGTACCCAGGTCCTGCTCGGGTGACTGAAGAGGGTGGGTAAAAGGGGTACAGTGGTCAGGCGGTCGTGGGTCTGTTTCAACCTGCAGTGATGCCGCCCGGACGTTCCCAAAGAGAGGCGTAAACAATGCAAATCCTATAATTGCAATGTCAGTCACAGAGTGCGCATGGAATACCAAGCAGAGTGTTATGTCCCTGCCTCCACTCGCCCGGGCAGCCCGTCTCTGCATGGTGAAGAGCTCAAGTCTCAAAGTGCCCTCTGCTGGCAGAACCAAGAATTGCGCCTGCTTGGTCCCCCTATTCAGCAGTGTTATGCACAGAGGAGAATCATAATATTCATATGGCGCATTCAGACTAAAAAAGACAAAACCTAGCATAACAACTATTACACAAAAAAAACAACAAAGGGGGGGTCACAGGAAGTCTCCCTCAGCACTGCTCCATCACCTGATTAATAGTTTAATAGCCATCGTCTGGCATAATTGATCTTAAGTGATGTTAAAACCCTCAGGCCTAGCCTGTGTCCCATCATTGTAGAGAGGGCTGATTGAGCTATTTGTCAAAACAGAATATAAAGGGCTCTTGGAGAAAGGAGAGCAGTAAATCATATTTTTTATCACACGCGGACAGCCCCGGCGCTTGGTTCTCTCCCCAAATGCGGGGGCCGACTGGTATTGCCAGTCAGGGCCACGCCGCACTTTGATCGTGCTGATACCTTGACGGCTGGATGTTGCAGGCACAGTCACGAGGAGGGGCGAAGTAGACTGGCACATCACTCAAGCCCCAGGTGTGCAGGGGGACACCAAGATCTGGTTGAATAAATGCGAAAGCCCTTTCCCCCGAAAAGGAACTTCATTCTTAAAAGTCTTGCTTAAAAAAAAAGCATATTTTGTAACTTCCAAGTGCGCATGTGCAGAAACAAATGATACACTCAACCGTACAAAAACAGTCATAATAGCAAACATGCTTTTGACGTTCATTTTCGAGATAAAGGTACAGTAAACACAGGCAGAATGTTTGCTCTTGTAAAATTAGGTTTCACACATACGCAGTGTATAAAAGATCAAAGTATCACACGGTGTATAGCTGTAGGGATGAATGCATTCTTCTCATTATAAATTATTCAACAGCATTGACAACGGTGCCGGGCAAATAGCGTTAGGGGAACCTGCGTTTTCTTTAGTGCTCGCACTGTGATAGCGTGCTGGTCGACAAGTGCACAGTGATCCCTGTAATTATTCTGGATGTCACTGACATTGATTTAACCTGCCTGTTTTCGGTGATTTCTACTTGGATTAGGAGATAGTTTAGTGAAATCTCTAAAAGTACATTGACTGTGTTTATATCATGGCAAACACTGAAAAGAACCACTGACATCACAAGGATTAACTGTTGCTTAAATTTTAGACTAATAATCTAAGGTGTAGGATGAGCTTTATTGCTCGTCCATCAATGTATTAAAATGTCTTTTCAGTCATGATTCAATTTCCCTCACTGAATGTCTCACTACTCGACAGCATTCTGCTTTCTGACTGACATATAGCTGAATAAGGTTTGCACTGCGTATACAAAGCACGCTGCTTTACACTGCAGAGTACCTCAATATCAGTCAGCTAAAATACAACCGGTAACACATAAACAAAAGAAAGTGTAAATAAAGCTAATTAATATGTCCTGTGAAATCCTGATGGTTTGGTTAGAACATCAAAAATAGATAATGGAGTATTGCAAGATTTCTGCATATGGCAGACAAAGTTATAAACACCACTCAAATCTCAAAATTTTCATCAAACTTTGAAAATATCATGATAAGAAGAAAAGTGAGTTCCCCAGATAGGGCCATGTAAATGGCGTAATTGCACACAGACACACACATGGAGTCAGATTTGCCGTCTAGTAACATGACAGGTAGCAGAATGCTTAACACAGCCAAACAGCCAAGTTATGATTACACTTATGGCTTCTGCATTTACAGTGATGATTTTATGTTTAATTTTAATTATCCACTGGAGTCAACCACTAACTGTTAGCCTCAGAATTGTTTTTCTCAGAAATTTACATAACTTCTCAAGTAAATTAAACAGCGTCACAATGGCTGGCCTGCTACAAAAACTGAGAAACACCTTCCCCATCATGAAAATGCCATGCGCCTTGAGATGCCAGTGTATAAACAATATAAACCAGAGGAGTGGGAATGGGATTCTTAACTCCAACAACAGACTGAATATCTATTTGCCACCCTTAGCAGAGAGCAAGAAGCACACGATCAGGACACCTACGGGAGGACGGGGATGGGAGCACAGCTGACCCCGCGACCTGTGGCGTACGCTTGACGCCACACGTGGAGAGCAGGAGATCAGATGCCGGTCCGCGCTCCACGCACCACATGATCTTTTCTGCACCTTCCCAGTTAATCTCAGTGTGCCTTGAATCTAGATCAGATTAAATTTTCTATCTTTTTTTCCACCTCCATCATTTCCTTCAAGGTTAGGTGCATGATTCCATCACAGAACCCCTCCCAGACTCAAACCAGAGACAGTACATCTTCAGTTGCAGTCAAACTTCCAGGCTGGGAAGGAAGATAGACGTGAAGCACAGGAGCAACGAGAAACGAACCTGAGAACAGAGCGGAACACACTCTGCTGCCATCAAGTGCATTACAGCTCCTCACACACTTACACACGTTCACTTAGCAAAGCACTTCCTTTGTGCTGGAACCCAGTTTCCACTCTTTAAAATTATTTATATCACTGTGGAGCAAATAAAGTTACGTAAAGTTTGAAGTTAAATATTTAACATAATAAAAAATGTGGTGATTTTCCACATGGTCAAGCTCTCAGTGAAAATTTCTGTTATGGTCAATTCGACCTTAAAACTTACATGCAAGATCATTAGATTGTTTCTTTTCTTAGAGGTTGAGGAAATACTCCAATGTAAATTGTTGCAGCAGCACCGACGTGGTTTGGGGACAGCCTGTCTGGAACTCGCCTTGTCTTTACATTGATGTGTACAGTTGTGAGAAACAGTACTGTGGTGCTTATGCAGAAGGCAGGTCTCACAGAAATCCATTTCAGGGAAAAACAAAAAGATGGGCTCAGGCGCTTTCTGTTTTACTTGATTATTCTTGAGCTGCAAGGTAGGATTGCATGCAAGAATTCAGGAGTAATCTGTTTCAGAAACCAAATAAACGCCCTGGCAACAGCACTAGCAGTGGCTCCAATGCCTTGGAGACAGGTTCTCCTTCATATCCCTGTTTAGTACACTTTACATATTTAGACAGAGCGGAGCTGTGACCCTCTGAAGTCTTTGCAATGTCAAACTTTTTAAACAACTACAACAAACAAATCGCCAGAAACCTCAACCAGTGCTGTCTTCTGTTTTGCTTTAAACTCAACTGTTCTGTGATCAGTCTGCCAGCTGGAAGACAGGAGGAATCAAAGCAGGCCCAATTTATTCACTCTGTCTACTGTACGCATTTGTATCCGTTCCACAACAGCGGGACGTTTGTTTTCAGCGCACCACGGTAATTAAGAGGGTACCGAGTTCAGTGTCTCGGAAACGGAGTCACACGCCAAAAAAATCAACAGCGAGGAATATCAAAGTAATAGAATAGAGGACGTAGGAAAAATACACACACCACCAGTCGATTATATAGATAACATGGTTGCATCTGCAACAAGCAACATGGTGGCATTCGGATGGAACCAGGGCTGCTTATCTGCCTAATCGGCTCTTGTGAGAAGCAATAACGTCCAAGGATGTCTACACTGGAGTGTTGCACAGTGAGACAAAACTAATTTATAGAAAACACAGGTCTCGTTTAGCATTTAATAGCTTCCACTTAACTCAGGCAACTTAGGTAATGCCCACCTATGCCTATTTTACCTTTCACACAACAAGCTGCAGCTGTAACTGCGGGACGCTTTCCCCCGATTCTCCTTAGAAGAGCCATCCACCAGGAGGTTTCAGCCCCATGTGTGTTTGAAGCTTGAAGTCTTTCCCTGGCTAGAGGGCAGGCGGAGCTGGCAGCGTTTCATGCTGCCACAAGGGCTTTCCATCTCAGCGTTACTTAAAGAGTGTCTCATGCGATAATCATGCACTTCACTTTGTATGGGCTCCGCGGCGGCCCGAGTACGGAGAACTCCCCACACAATAAGGCCTGTCTGACATGCTGTATTCCCCTGCGCCGGGTTTTGCGCCGCACTGAATTTTGCACGTCACCACCCGCACAACACAAACTCGCTGTTCTTATCGCCGTGACGTACACTCCGGCCCTCATTAAAACATGCATTATGTTCATGTCCTCTAGACAGCTAAAGAAAATTCTTCCCGGGGAAGAAGAAAATTATATTTAGTGTCAATAAATCAAGAATGATCATTTGAAAGTAAGACTCTCGCATAGGTTCGTTTCCTCTTATTTTATATAAATATATTGCTAAATAAAAATGAAGTGCAATTACCAGTCAAGCTTTTTAAATAAATTCAGCTAAAAGCATCTTCTAAATATGCATGTTCAATAAATAACTAAACTCTGATTTTAATCTTAAAGGACTTCTCTGCATACTTGAAAGGATAAGACCGAAAATTTCCACCAAACATATCGGCCAGAGAAAGTTGAGTCGTTTTCCACTTAACCATCAGCCATAACAAATTCATTTTATTTCTACCTAATGTTTAATGTTTTTAAAGAAACCCATATGATGACTCTTTAGCCTGGTGGGTAATTGGTCTTGGAAATAGGCAGGTCCTAAGTCAGGTACACGTATATGTCTGTTAAACGTTAAAGTAGAGATGGCAAGATTGAATTCTATATACTGTATAATCCTGAATATAACCCGCACTTTTTAAGAAAAAAAATATATAAATACTTCTGAAATTTATGTGCGGGTCTTATTCAAGCCTCTGATGCCATGATGCCATAATAACACATAGTTCCAACTATGAAAACCGCTCAAGACAGAACAATGCCATCACCTGGGCCCAGTTTGGAACTCTTTAACGACCAAACGTAATTTAAAGTGTTGCGTTAAGGACAGTTCTTGACTGACTGTTGCATAAGGATCTCCTGGGAACAGAACCCGTCTCCCCTCCCTCTGAAACAGTTCATTCACAAGGCAACCACAGACAACGAAACTGAGGAGAAACTAGATGACAAGAAGTGTCATAATTAGCAAGCTCAATATTAATTAGCGTTTTAGCATTAACATGCCTTTTTAAACTACAGTTTATTCTGCTTCTACAACAGAGATCTATTTTATTTGTTAATCTAATACTGCCACGGTATATATAAACTGACAAGGCATAGTCAGGTTGTCTAAAAATAAATGCAATACATTTGTGGTCATGCTTCAAATTAAAATGTAATAAGAACATATTTATCCACAAAAAAAACTTTATTACAAACAAAATTATAGTACAGAACAAGTTCTGATTAAGGAAAAATACACATATCAGCCAAACAATTACCAAAAAAAAAAATTCAAAAAAGAAATGCCATGCTAGGAAACCTGGTGGCACACAATTCTCCATAAAATACCCCATAGTCTCTCTGATCCTTTTGAAGGAACCCAGTTGGCCATTTAAATTGCAACAAGGTCATTAGTTCAATTGGGGTCAGCTGAGATTCCATCCCACTCAAAAGGCTGGTTATGTGTCACCATGGTAACGCAAGCTGTTACTCATAGCCACCTCTTGGCTATAACTCCAGTCTCACAGCAGCTCCTGTCTGGTTGAAATTTTTTATAAACAGTTAAGTAAAATTTAAAGAATAGCAATGTCACTGACTTAGAAATTTAAGGTTTTATAAACAGCCACACTAATTAAGTTTCTTAAAAAAAAAAACAAACTTTTGTAGCCACTGCTTGGTCCGAGTCATCTGTGTAGAGTTATAAAATGGTAAATGCATGCCTTTGCTCTCCGTATTTGTGTCATAATTAACAGTCTCCAGGTCACCCGTGACCCCAGATGGGATAAGCGGTTTACTAAAGGATAGATGAGATAAGGATTCACAAGAATCCAGTTGCAGAAAAATTATCTATCACCCAAAAACCATCAAAAAAACAGGGTTGATAAGACAGTCTAGCAGTAGAAAAGCCAGGAGAATCTGTCGATTCTCATGCCCATTCTCATGCCCACCTTGGAATTGACCACCACTGACAGAACATTTCACAAAAACTTTAAATCCTTAAGGGAACTGAAAAGAACTGAGCAAAATGAGGGTTAGCTACAGTGATTAGTTCTCTGTTGACATATGAACTGAAAGCACCAATGTTAATGTATTTTTACATGGGGTTGATTATTCGCTGCATTTCGTTTCACGGGTTAGTACTGTTACGTTTGTACACATGGGTGGGATTCATTCCTTGGCTGAGTAAGAGTGGAGTTTGTATGTTCTGTATAAATTGGGACATAAATAAATGAATCAATCAATTAATGCTTCCAGTGATCAAGTACAAGGCTGGTTAGCAGTTCAGCATGTGTAACAAACACAATCCAGGAAGATGGCTGCAGCCAATATTCATTAGTTAAATGCTGGAGTTATCCCAAGTAGCTACACTAGGGTCACATGACCAAGTGCACACACCAGGGTCACATGACTTTAATCAGGAGGCTTTCAAGTGAGAAGAGACTGGCAAGGAAGGAAATTAGTTTAGGGAACATCAGGATAACAGACCTGATTTCTGTGAAGACAGGTGGTCCTGGGGAGTGTTTAAGTCAGCCTTCATCCTCTGGACTGTGGATTGTTGGTTTAAGTTCTTTCAACAAAATGGCCACACACAACTCTTGCCTTTGCCTTTCTTGCCTTATCCAACACCCCTCCCTGCCATTTCCCACCATCTCATTGCAGGGGGCAGTTTTGCCTTGAATCAGTTTTGATCATGTGAAAATGTCCCCATAATGCGCCAGGCAAACCTGGATTAGGAAAAACCAATATGTGATGAATCCAAGACTTCACCATTCTGTACTGACTAGATACAGTATGGTGAGGAAGACAAAACCACACAGTTAAGCTTCTCTGCGTTTTGTGGTGTGCAGCTTACAACCAGGTTTAATAAAAGCTTTGCTGTACATCAAGAAACCTAGAGAAATATTTTTCTGGCATGTGTTATTTCAATGATGCTCACTATTTACCTTCCCAGATCACTGGAACAATCTTATACGTGCAAAGATGTCCACAGAAATTTTGTATTAAGTTCTCCCCCAAAAATTATCTGACCAAACAATATAATTTCCAAAGGGTTCTTTCAGCAGAATCCCACTGCCCCACAGTAAAAGTTAAAATTAAATTTTTGCCCTTGGACTGGAATCCATATGGCTTAGGACACATTTCTATTTTCCCCCCACTACAAGTGTTGACCCTCTCCTCCACAGGCTCCAGGAATCGACAGAGCAGAAAAGCCACTGGGAGATGTTCAAAAGAAGCTGCCCGCCCTCTGACATATCTGCTGTGCCCTGTGGACTCTCTTACTACTGCCCTGTGGACTCTGTCTTACTTTTTCACCTCCCTCCCTCCCTCCCTCCTTGGATATCTCAGCTGCTGTCACCTTCACCTTCTAATGCGTCTCACCCATGTTGCACTGCCTCAACCTAGTCCTGCCCCTTCTCTCACCACACACAGCAGTTGAGAAGTGGAGACAGACTATCAGTCCAACTATCAAGCAGTGCCTCCCATTTGCTTCTCTTCTCCAATCAAAATGCAGTATTTATGTCTTGGCACAAGGCCCAAACATATCACGTTATCTCAGAATTCATGTGGTTGACGTACAGGTTTTGATGTCTTGATTTCTCACATCTGTATTTTCTTGTTAATCCATCCCAACAGTTGTCTTTAATAAGAATCAAAGACACTGACATTTAATGATCTTCTGATTAGTTACACTGTTATCAAAGATCGTTTCTCTTACTTTATATCTGGTTAAAATTACCATTTATTAATTAAATTGTACTGCTATATATGGTGTTTGGGTACTTGCTCTCATTAAAGAATTATTGAAAGTGTTTAACTATAGCTAGCTAGCAATTCTCAACCATGCTAGCAGTCTGTGCCAGTCGAGAGGGGTGAGGACAGAAAAGGATTCCGAGAGCCCAACCCTCCTCAAGATCTAAGATCATACCACTCTCAGTTGTTCAGAGAGTTCGGAGGAGACTCAGCACTTTTACAAAATGCAAAGGATCCCCACCCAAGCCCTGACTGAGCTAAAACAAGAGTCTAAAATTTTATCAGAACCTTATTGCAATATACAAAAAATACACAAAGGAGGGGGGGTATTCTCTTCCCAGAGTAGGTTACAAAAATTTGCTATAGACACATTGAAGACCACTGGATTCCCCAACTGTTAGAACATCCAAATCAGCAGAACTGCACAGTTATGATGCCACACACACACTCCACTGGGGGGCTCAGAGAGGTCCAACATCCACTGCACTGCAGCTCCCAGGAGACATAGGGCACAGGGCAAAGGACACCCAGGGCAGGGCACCAACCCACCGCAAGGCAGGCAGGCGCACACACTCTCTCTCTCTCTCTCTCTCTCTCTCTCTCTCTCTCTCTCTCTCTCTCTCTAAGCGCGAAAGTGTGACACCACACAAAACCAAAAACAAATATGTGTGGAGTGAGAGATAAAA
>JABJVR010000007.1:8947938-8985877 GCA_025773905.1 Chitala chitala | reverse complement strand
CTGTAAATACAATTATCTTAAACATTAAAATGCTTTTTAATGTAATATTTATTAATGTAAATAATACCCACTGCTACCCAAAAGTTACATATTGCCCAAAAAAAAATCGAAAGCTTATTTTGGTACAGTATTTTTTATTTTTTTTTGGTAAAGCATTTCCAAACTTTGCTGAATTTTGGCATCTAGCATGTGAACGCAGTTGAGCGGATATAAAAGCAGACGACAATTTCAAGCACATCCGCGCATACACAATTACGTCACATTTTCTCAGCAAGGATTGCAATACGGTTCGCCGTTGCTGTCATTTTAGTTTGTTTACCCATGAAAAAAATTGGATTTTTTGCGTTCCGGTCATTAACGAATGGCCAATTCATATCGATCGGACAACATGAGATTTGTACCGATTCCCGTATCGGCTAGGAAGCGTCGATATAGTCGATAAATATCAAATCAGTGTGGACCCCTAGTGAACTGGCAACAGGGTCATGGGTGGCCAAGGCTCACTGATGCACATGGGGAGTGAAGTCTGGCCTGTGTAGTTTGATCCAATAGAGGAGCTACTGTAGCTCAGATTGCTGAAAAAGTTAAAGCTGGTTCCAATAGAAAGGTGTGAGAACACACAGTGCATCACAGTGTGCTGCGTATGGGGCTGCGTAGCTGCAAACTGGGCAGGGTGCCCACGCTGACTCATGTTCACCACCAAAAGTACCTACAATGGGCATGTGAGCATCAGAACTGGACCACAGAGAAATGGAAGAAGGTTTCCTGGTCTAATGAGTCACATTTTCTTTTGCTTCATGTGGATGGCCAGGTGCGTGTGTATCACTTACCTGGGGAAGACATAGTGCCAGGATGCACTATGGGAAGAGGGCAAGATGGCAGAGACAGTGTGATGCTTTTGGCAATATTCTGCTGGAAAACTTTGGGTCCTGCCATTCATATGGATATTTCTTTGACACGTACCACCTACCTAAACATTGTTGCTGGCCAAGTACACCCCTTCATGGAAACAGTATTCCCTTATGACAGTGGTCTCTTTCAGTAGAATAATGCGCCCTGCCACACTGCAAAAATGGTTCAAAAATGGTTTGAGGAACACAACAACGAGTTTGAGGTGTTGACTTGGCCTCCAAATTCTCCTCACAACTTAGAGAACTTAAAGTATCAGCTACTGACGGCCTGGTGCCAGATACCAAAGTGCACCTTCAAAGGTCTCCTAGAGTCCATGCCTGAACTGATCATGGCTGTTTTAGCGGCAAAGGGGGGCACCTACTCAATACTACATGTCACAATGTTATGTCTGATCGGTGTATATGCCCAGAAAAGTTAAAAGCGTATCATTTACAATAAAATTCTTGAGCTTTGAAAAGGAATAATTAATAAATTAGCCATTGTTTCTACAGTATTCATAATATTCAAAGGCCAGTGTTTCTCTTAACTTCATAAATGGGATATGACAAGTATATGAAACAGACAACAAGATGACTTTGTGCTTTAATGTGAACAAAATGACCAATTAACTACATAGTTTTGTGAATATTAGATATTATAATAACCTTGCAAAGTTACCATTCACATTCATTACTTACAAATCGGTCCTATATTTCCTTTAAATTCTTCTACAATTGGCTATTTAGCCTAACACATCAGACTAAGGAGGAATAATGTTACAGTCTGAATGAATTAATCATAAGAGAGCTATAAATTGAATTCACCCACAACACATACACTGTATGGCAAATCACATCATATTATATGTTGCCCCAAGGGAAACAGAACCATTGCAGTATGTGTAAATAGGTGTCTGACTTGCCCACGTTTTCTCATCCTGAATTGTCAGAAGTGCAGCAGTCACTGAGAAAGCAAAGCAAAAGCGTCTGCTGCATTCACGCCCCCACCTCCCCAACAGACGAGCCGGTGCCGATTAGATCAAAAGGCAGAAGCCAGCTCTTGGCTGAGGCACACCACACTCTGCCAGCAATACGAAAAACTGTCATAGCTCGAGCCCTTGTTCCAAGAGTTGTTGTGACAGCGTTTTCAAAATCGGCCACCTGACTGGAAGCATTTTAATATCATTTACTTGGCTGAACTGGGCTTCAGATTAGTTCATTTTCACATGACTTCACAGATCCAGATGTGTTTCCGTTCGTGACTAACGTTTGTGGCTGTTGGGTCCGCGTGGGAGGGGAAGTTGCTGGAGACCGTGCCTCTCTGTCACACAGTTCATGTCACTGTGCCATTTCCACTGCAGGTGTCACCGATGGGTGGCTGAAATGCAGCCGGGAACCCAAATTCATCACCGTGGGTGGCTCATCACTCGAGAGCAGAGAGCGGAACTGCATCTAGGTGTTTCCCCCGGTTACTTTCAAAGATTTCATTTAAAGCATAAATATTGTGCTCAGATAATAACACCTGGGACTATTAAATAGAATCATACCAAAACACTGTGTGGCTTTAAGAAGTCCCCGATAAAGCCACGTGAAATGGAAAATTTGTAATAATGAGGAACAATAAGGCTTCGAGTCACACAGATTAACTGCAGCCATGCAATTTCAGGAAAAGAAGTATTGTATAATTATCATAATCATTCTCCACCTCGAGCAAAAGAAGGTAATAAGAAGTGAACCACAACTGAACGTCCAGCGCTCACGGAAATGAGCTGTCACGGAAAATGAAGTTCGCCGAACCTGATACTTGCTCTCTGCTTTAACACGCTATTAACACATGGTGGCAGCGAGCGGTCCGACTGAGGTCACCACAGGCCTGCAGGAGCTTCTCTAAAGAGGCGAAAATAACGATGTGTGTTAGTCGGCTACTTGATGAGAAGATTGGGACACTGAGTCCACTTTAGTTTTCCTTAGATGATATTTTTAATGTGCTGTCTAAAATTATCTAAAAAGGACAGTGATATTATTGCTTAACTGTCCTAGAAAACAATGTATGATGATATATGTACACATCTGATATTTCATTTAGTATAGTGATGTCCATCCATCCATCTATCCATTCTCTATACTGCTTATTGGTTCAGGGTGGAGAGAAGCCTGGAGCCCATCCCAGGAAGCACAGGGCACATGACAGGGGACACCATGGGCAGGGCGCCAACCCACTACAGGTATAGTGATGTATTAATTTAAACAATATTGTTATAGGCCAGTGGATGACCTGGTTTCCAGAAGACTCTGGAGTTTTTCAACTTTGTTAATAGTCAGATTGTTAGTTATAATCAGATGCCCGTGTTTGTTTCATGTTTTTATTGTGTAAAATTTGTCCATGTAAATACAAGTAACGTGTAGCACACACAGCTCTTTGTCGGCTTCTTTAGGAAGGTGCAACATTGTATGCAATGTGTGTTTAAAGTGTAAATTTTAAGCAAGAGGCTTAATCTTTCCATTGGTTTTTAATGTTGTCTCACCTTTGACATGTCACAGTTGTGGAACACATCTGCTTTGTGTGATTGATACAAAAAAGGGAGTTTTCTAATGCACAGTGATGCAAAGGTGTCTTTTGCAATGAGGACACCTGGCAGCATAAACCAATTATCCAATTATGAAAAGAAGATGAGTCACAATATGACAGGTCCAATTTATTGTCTTGTAAATTTATCAAACTGTAAACTGAAATTAATACTGCTCCAGTTTACATAACTAACTAACTGAAAAGAAAAATGCAAAAATGCTGATATATATTCTGTATTTATTTCCATTTAATATACTTCACATTATAGATTTTTCAGTGGACATCCATGCTCTTACATTTGACAACTTTAAGAGCAGTTAGATCGCTTGTGAATGGTTATAATAGTAGCCACATTACAACAACAGCTGCGTTAATCTTAGGCATATAGGACATTATAAACAAGTCCTTTAAGCTATTTGCTTCATGGCATGCACTCTAGAGATGCTTGCTCTGGGAGTAGGGGCAGGGGGGTTACATTTATCTGAAGATATCTTAAGATCTAAGACTACTCTCAGTCAACACATTAGTCTGGCTTCATGTTCATCTGTGGTTTGGAAAACACCATGGAATTGTCCAAGAAATCAGCTAATTCGCTCAATTTACAGTTTTCATCCATTCCTGTTAAATTCTGGAACATACTTGCCACATCTCCTACCATTCAAAGTCCAACAATCGTACAAGACACATCAGAGCAGTCTTTCCTTATCTCGTTATTGCATTTCAAGTTGATAATAGTGGGACTTTTCAGTCCCAAAAACCCTTGAATTTAAGAGAAAACTAAAAGCATTTTCTTCAAATAGGAAATGCATAAACATTCGCTGGTTTTTGTTGGCCATTTGAAGAGTCTTTGTCATATCAGAAATTTCACTGTTTAAAATTGTAAGTGATGCAACCGGCAATATGTCACGACTGTCAAGATGTGCCTTTGCCTCTAGCGACATTGTGATGTTTCTTTTTATGTTTTGGAAACTTGTGGTGTGTAGAAGTAAATGTGGGTTGATCATGTTCCTTCTAAATGAATCATTGCAATTAAAGCTTTACTCCAACAACCTCTACAAAGTGATGCTTGGCTGCTTCTCTAACAGGTAAGGTATATTTCTTTATAACAGAATGTAACACAATATATACAAACTCTGCAAGCAACCGAATGTTTTTTCTCCCTCAATTTAACGAAAAATTAACAAAACTGCACCGTAAATTCACTAATGCATTTAGAGTGGCCTCATTACACTTGTAGCCAAAGGTGACCGATATTTCAGTCATATTCACTGGTAGTATATTTCAGACAGGGGAAGTTTAAATATAATTCAATGTTTTTGCACCATGTCATAATCAGCCTCATAACTGGGATTCTTTTCCCAGGGGAACGCTTCGATTTATCTGTTGAAGCAAGTTGACATTCAGATTTCTAATTCTTCATAATGTGTTTGACGGCTACAAGCTGTGCTGCAAAAGCACTTAAAATTTGAGGATGCAATTGGGGTTGGTGAATAAGTGCTGATATGAGTCTTGCATGTGGTTGAGTTCCATAAATCGTGTTTCACCTGCTGAAGCAGGGTTAATAGGAGTTTTAGCAAGCAGGAAGTGCCAACAGGTCTTTGAAAGCTGAGTAACGTATGAGATATGAGGATGTCTGTGGTGGGTTGGCGCCCCGCCCTGGCTGTCCCCTGCCCTGCGTCCTATGTGTTCTGGGATGGGCTCCAGGCTTCCCCGCGACCCTTAACAGGATGAAGCAGTATAGAAGTTTCCTCCTCCCAGTGGTATCTTCTGATAATATGCAGCTCCTTGCTATACCACTTTAGTTTACCACTTGGCAAACGAGCAACCTCCTAAGATTATCTATAAACTTGTTACTTCCAAATACACTAATGTCCATTTCAATTACATAGTCATTTATCAAGTAATCTATGGGTCCATGCATATAAGGCAAGAGAGTGTTGGTTGTTTGTAAAGCCAACATTTGAAAACCCTGTTAGTCGCCAGGTCCAACCAGATAAGTGAGAAGAACATTACAGTAATCAAAACATCTTGTATATTTGGACAGACCAGATCACAGGAAGCCAGAGCACTGAACCCAGTCATATGCTTATCTAAGTTAAAAAAAACTGATGCCAAAAGGGGAAACCAGAGTCATACCAAATTAAAATATAATAAAGACCTTCTGGTTCAACCACAATAATCCAAACAATGGCTAATTGGAAACGGGTTGAAAGGGGAAAATTAAACCAACACTCACTATGAAACTTATCTAAAAAGAAAGAAAAAGTACAATGGTTAGGTTTGAATCACACATAGAATGACAGCAGTGTGTAGTGCATTTGCTCTGTTGACCTTGCTGCATGAATGAAAGCATTCAGACTGGCAATAATAGAGTCTTGGCCCCATTAGAGGCCACTGCACCACCTACCAGCCCATGTGCAGCTCACCTAAACCTTTCTTAAGGACAACCTGGTCCTGATGAGGAACTTTGCAATTTTTTTTTGTTTTCACAGAGAATACAAATATGCAAATAAAACATCTAACATGAAGATCCTGAAGACTTCAACAGCCACATTTTATAACAATGTTTGTTGTATGACTATTGAAAGCATCTTTAACAAGTTATAAAACATACGTTTGTTTTTTCTTTGTCCTGCATGTTTATTCCACATAATTTGATTATGCTTTTGCTGTTTAAAACATAGCTGTCATATAGCTGAACATTTGTTATGTACACAGCAAGATGTCAGTTTTAACCTCTGAAGATGTGAGAAATCAAAACTAACCTATTATTATTATTGTTGTTGTTATTATTATTATTATATAGTAAAACTGCAATTTGCTCATGATAGTCAAATTTGACTTTTCATTAGTTCATTTCAAAGTAGTTCAGCCACTTACAGCAGAAGTGATGAGGCTGGGTGTTCAAATCCCACTGAGGTTGGGGGGTTCAAATCCCAACTGCTAGGGCTGCACAAGCTGCTGCATGTCCACTGTTGGTCCCAAGCCCGGATAAAATGGAAAAGCTAGGTCAGGAAGGGCATCGGGCATAAAAACCTGTGCCAAGTTGGTGTGCGGATTGTTAACTGAGTGCCAGTCGACATGCTGCGGTGACCTCCTCACTGGGAGCAGCCAAAAGTTGATTGACAGTAGTTTATCCACTTGCTCGAACTTGAGTGCTTGCACAGATTGCAGCCACCTGGTAACTCATATACATGTAATAATACATGTAATTTCAACCATTCTGGATGGTGACTGCTGCACATTTAATTCCCCTGGTTGCTAGGATGCCACCCCCACCCCTTGGATCCCAGCAGGGGAGGATGTGTTCCATGCTGGAGGTTCTCCCCTGGTGGTTTCCACCTCCCATGCTAATTTATTATTTATTTTTATTATTTTAGTAACTGTTCAGAATCTTTTCATCTAGCAAGTGAACCTGCAGAGATTACTTTTTACAGTAGTTTGAAGTCTTTAAACCCAGACATTTTAGCTGCTATGCTGGAAGAATGCTTTCTCACGCAGTGTCTAATAACGTTTCTTGCCTGCAGTATGATGAAGGGAATTGGCTCTAGCCGTTGGGGTGATGCTGCTGATCCCCCTCCCCTTTCCATTTAGGACATCAAAGAGTGAAAAAGAAGCAGAGAGGGGTTGGATGTGGGACGCTATAAACAGCTGACACAAGACCAGCGTGGCATGTCGGGTGTTTTTATGCTCTCGGCTAGATTTGATTAGTTGCGTAGAGAAGGTCTGAAGAACATGTCATGGAAAAAGTTTCATTAAAAACTCCAGGTATGCGGCCGTACATTTTTTGACAGGACTAGTGCCGACTGAGTACCTCCCTCAAGGGGACAGTAGCTGAAGCTTTCTGGGAAAATCAAACTGGCAGCCATTTGATTGCAAGTCTGCATCCCTAACCAATAATCTGTCTCTACACAACTCTTTTATTCCATGGGACTGTCCCCTCTTACCAAGCCTGCTGTCTGTATTTCAGCTATTTCCTCAAAGGGAACAATATGTCTGATTCTCTGTCTAGTGTTCCTTTCTTGTATTAAACTTTAGATCAAGTCATTTGTATGCCATAATGTTATGCGTGTCAGTCAGATAATCTGTTAAGTACTATTTCCTGCTCTAGTGTTCTTAAGTACTATCTTTTCCTGTTGTAAAATTTTTATCTTGTCAAGGTACTAAACCTGCAAAACAGGGCATGAGATCATCTACAGGAATAGTTTTCAGTGCAGCATCTCACATGTACAATAATTTAAAAGGTGATTACATCTTATGGCTACAGCCAGCACTTGTGGTGTCATAGCAGTCCTTCAGATCCAAAAAAAGCACACCGCATCCAAAGTCTCTAAGACTGTGTCTACGATAGGAGAACAGGGTAAATTATGTGTGCCTCAGTCAGTTGCTTCGTGCACCATTTTCTAATGTTCACAAAGCACCCTGAAGTAAACTATTGTTATGGACAGTAATGTGTATATTTAAAAAGATCAAAGGCAGCTGCACAACGCTTGCGTCCAAAGCATGCATCTTTATGCTTTACAGCAGAGGGAGCAAAGGTGGGCTGGCAGCATTTGACATCAAAGGGAACAAGCATCAAGGCAAAATGCTCCTCCGCTGTTGACGGGCTTTGTCGATGGTGTGTAAACACAATATAAATAACACAAAACATCATATGTTTGTGACCTCATAAAGGAGACATATAAAATCTTCTTTACCTATTCCCTACAAGACAATAAAGGAAGTGCGTGTTTTTTTTTTAAGTGTAATGGACAGTTTCCTTTAGGGCAACTCAAAATTTATGTTAATAGGTTTGTTCAAAGGTACAACATCAATGATCCACCTGAGCCTTGCAGGTTCAACAAATGTCATGAATTGTAAAATTTGAAAATACAGAAAGACCAGTTTCATTTTCAAACATGCATTCAGACAGAAGAGCAGCTTTCATAAAGTGTTTAACTGAGCATGCAGGTGACCATATAGTATTTAGTCTGTGCAATATATTTGTAGACAACAACACTGCTCTGGGTTGCACGGTGGCGTGGTGGTTAGCGCTGTCGCCTGGCACCTCCGGGCCTGGGGCTTAATTCCCGTCTTGGGTCTGTGTTTGCATCTTCTCCCTGTGCTTGGTGGGTTTTCTCTGGTTTCCTCCCACAGTCCAAAGACATGCAAGTTAAGTTAATTGGTGTTTTCCAATTGCCCGTATTGTGTCCCCTGCCCTGAGCTCTATGTCTCCTGGATTGGGTTCCAGGCTTCCCGCAACCCTTCACAGGATTAAGCGGTTTGGAAAATGAATGACTCTCCATGCTCTCCTCATCTCTTTGCTCTTGAATGTCTTGGTTGTTTCTACTCTCACACCTGCTGTGGGTTCAGACAGTGGTTGACACCACATTACTTGTTAGTTGTCCTTTACTAGGGTAAAAGACAATAAACAGAACCCTAAGTTTGAAGCATATAAATATTTGGAAAAATCAGGTGACTCACGTTCCTGAAATTAGACAGAGTAAATTTAGCACGCTCGTGGAATACGCACAAAAGAAAAATAAGCAACAAAAGCATTCAGTTGAATACAAATGTTTCGCATAATTATCTTTTTACCTCTTCTGATTATCTTAATATGTTGCAAAAATATTCTGAATACACTGCAGAGCTGTTAAGGACATCTTAAGGTCAACAGCTCTTTTATGCAGTGCAGATGTTCTGCCACATTTCTATTTTAGTCTTGCTAATGTTTTGTGTGCCACAATTTACACAGACTACACTGGATAAAGAAAGAAATTAACAGTCTGTGACTGCAAAAGGTGCAAAGAGGGACTTGGTAAAATCTACTATACCTCTACCTCTGCCTGCATATCAAAAAGATTTAATAAATGCAAACAATAATCACTGTCTGTTCCACAATACTGTGTACGGATGTGTGATAAACACAGTTTGCACAGTAAATGCAGACCTCCTTCATCAGGACTGCAAGGGCATTTTAAATTAGCAAAGCAAGTGGTATTAGTCATCATTCACAGGGATTTGTTTATGCACACATTCATGGCTATGTGAATCCTCTGGGTTTATGCAGACCTGATTTTTTTCTTATTTAAAGAAATTGCAAATGACAGCATGTAAACAGGACCTGATACCTTGTTTTCCCCAGCATACAATCCCAAGCACCTTCTTTACTCTGTAAAAACAGATTAGTTTCATTCAAGGGGGCATTGTGGGTGCTATAAATCGTGGCGTGTTTTAATATTTAAAATTATATATGTCAAGGTTTTGTTATGATGCATTATTAGTGAGGTTACATCTGAGCTTTATGCTCTGCTGGAGAATAAAATCTGGATTTGTCTTTCCTACGTGATTAAATTGTGATTGTGCATATTTTAAGTAGTACATGAACAACACACGGAGGGAAAAACTAAAGCCATATTATATTCTACTTAATAGTACAGTAGGTGGTTGTTTGCATGAGGTAAGAATTGTTCTATCTATCTCTAGACCACAGAAATACATCATATGTAAGTAAAAAAGGGGAGGGGCATCTTTGTTATGTAAATGAGGATGATGAAATGCATTACATCGTAATCCTAGGCTTCATAGAGAATATTTCAAAGTCAAAGAACAAACAAATTCAATAGAAACAAAGCTTGTGCGATACATTTTTAACTACAGGGTTCAGGGAGGTTTGAACCTGACTTAAAGTAAATAGAACTGTCACACCTTTCTGCCTTTTCAGTTTGTGTTGGTTCTGCACGTAGTGTTCATAATTCTTCCTACACTCTGGTTTTCTGGTTTTAAGCAGATGTTGCAAACACATCCTATATGTTTGATATGTCAGCTCAATAAAAATTCCCCAAAAAACAACATGTCAGAATAAATTATTGGTGTAAAATTGTATAATGTACAGCTGATACCACCGCCGACCTTGACTCCTGTAGATATTAAGAATCACGTTTAATTAACTGAAAGCAGATTTTAAAAAAGAGTGCTCCACGTGACATGGTATATTTTGTTGAGCAGAAAAAGCCATTGCAGCCGTCCTTGATGAGTCTGCTTAATAACGACAGGTACATTGAATGTGGTCTGCATCTTAACAAACAAGAGCTCGATTCCGCACTCTTCCTCCTGCAAAACTCTTGCACACAACCCTCTGCGGGCCACACAATGATTGCTGCCATAGCAACAGCAGCGACAGAAGTTAATTGAAAGAGAATTTCAGCAGCCGTAATCCTTTGGTTTGTTACAGGGCCATGCTTGTTATCAGTCTGGGACTAGTCACTGTGTCCTAATTACAAAAGCACTGGTTAAACAATTAAGCAATTCAGTGGATTAATATAATCACTTGTGTGCTGCAGCAAATTTTGTCCAAGGTACTTAGTATATGCCGTTAAGAGGGTCACATTTACGAGGATGTACTTGATAATTTGCAGGAAACAACTTGTGAGCAGTTGCCATTAATCCTTCGGAAATATAACGGTAAGCACCAAAATATTAAGCACTGTACATATTCCTGGATATTTTACAAGAATTATGACAAAAAAATTAGTTTTCAGGAAATAGAGCAATTCAGGCAAAGTAAAGGTTTTCAATTCATTTGTGAACAGAAAAAAAAGCTTTTCATGATGTTAATATGGCACATCTACAATGTAGAATGTACGGTTAGAAATATGCAATAAGCAAAGGAACTGATCCATAAATAAAACATCATTTTACAAATAAATGCACAAAGAAGGTAATTGAATGTGTGTCCTTCAGCAATGCGTTTTACAAATAATTCACTGTAACAATTTAACTTTGGTTCTAATGAGTTGGAAAATAGCCTATTGTCTATCAATGAACCTCATATCAATTCCAGTTGACCACAGCACAGTATTTTTTTCCCAAAGTAATTGTGTTAGATATTTGTAATTTTTACTCTGCAGAAGGTTTGCAAACCATCAATTTTCATTTGAAAGCGATGTAACACTTCTTTACTGGACAATAAATACCAATTAGAAAGTAATCAGATATCAAATCAAAAGGAACCTGTGTTTAAAAGAATAATGAGCATTAGACAGCCGCTGTGCTCCTATACGCCTGACTGAGATTGCTTTACATCTTTAGATTGGTTTCAGTTATTTACTGTGTAGCACAATCATTCAATGAAGGCCAAACAATGTTGCTATTTTGCTGAGGTAACTTATGACCTTTTTATCATATTCTGCAATGATATATGTACCTACAGCTGTATGGCAAATTTTAAACTGTCAAAGAAACAATTAAAACTGTAAAACAATATTTTTATTGAAGCAAAAACAGATGGAAAAAACAATCACAAATGAAAATGTACAGTTTTTTTTTCCTGGTGGTCTTGTGGTCTGTATCCTTGGTATTTTCTGTTTGAATTACCCTGCAACATGTCGAAAATGTTTTTTTTATGTTAATAACTTGCTAAACAAACTGCTTCTTTTGCAACTTCTACTGTGTGATTTTCATATTTAATCACATTTTCAGAGCGGATGGTCTGAAATGTCATCTAGATATGACAGTGTTGTGGCCCTTTATAAACACGTGCCGTCAGTTTAGTGTTTTTATACGTCTTGTTATTAAATGGTGTGAACCAGCAGAGTTATGGTTATAACAAGCTGATTACCGCCGTAAGTCTGGGCTGGGTTTTCATTTGAACTTTTAGCTTGTATGAGCAAATATTTTCTTCTTCTTAAGTTAAGAAAATTATTAGCTAGACTGTCTTTAATTTTGTTCTTGGCAAATTACATTAACCATTTTAAGACGTTGAGTTTGTTTTAACTACATGTCTTTATGATAATTCTCATTTTGCCACAGTCATCAGAATATTGCCCTTGTTAAAACTGTTTATTTTGTCTATTAGTGTCTCTGAGAAAATTTCAAAAACCAGATGCTGCAATTTATATTGCTGTATATTCCTGCTGAAGTGGCTCAGAGAAGGTAACTTTCTCATGACCACAAAAACATTACCACCACAGGAAAATCCAAAACCTTAGTGTGGGAGAACTGGGCCGTGACCAGCACTCCACCTTCTGTACCCTTGAGTGACTGACTAATTGCTTTAATTGTCAATTACCACGAGATTAAAGATGGATGAGCGTCTTCTGCGCTGGACAGTGAACCGTTTACCAGTCCCGACGGACGTTGCAAAGCGCAGGCTGCCAGATGGAAAAATTTGCATGAAAAGCCTATTTAGAACATGTATGGTGGAGACAGAGCAACACTGCCTCTTTCCACTGAGCGTTCGACAGAAACAGTAAATAAAGAGCCTCGTTTTCTAAATGACTTCCATACACAACAATGCCTTTTGTGTGTCATCCTAAGTGTCACCGTGTTTATCTCCCTTCAAATTCAGATCAATATGCTTTTGCGGTTAAAGAATTTAAACTCCTTTGTTCATATGAACTTCTCTTCTAATGGGATTTATTTTATATAACATTTTCTTGCCTTTAATGAAAACTATTATACCTATATATGATAAAAGGTATTTTTTTTACCCATTTCAACCAAGATGATGCTAATCTGTTCTACACTGTGAAACCCCGATTTAAATGACTTGTGAGTGCTTACTGTGTGTAGACTGTACATAAGGGGGGTGTGTATAGTGCTTGTAGGAAACGGCATGTAACATTGTCACAAAAACCAAAAATGAGAGGTTACTTAGTTACCACCGTTGGTTACGTTACTTATATCAAGAAAGTGTTTGTCTTGATATAAGTTCTACAACTCCTCTTCTGCTGCATAAGTTCAGAGTTTAATAAATGGAATGCAGCTCTAACGGTGTATCTAGGCTGTGCTCCATGCGTGTACCACCCTCCTCTCTTTGCCTTGTCTCATGCTCTCATTGCCCCGTTTGTTATTGTGTGAGTGTTTGCACCTGGTGGGTACTTCTTGTGTAGCACTTTACAGGTTGGCTGTTGTGTTGTGTGTGTATCATTGCTTGTTGTTGAAGTGTAGTGTAGTGTAGTGTGGCCTCTCGTACCTGGTGGCTCCGTAGGTGGTGCTGCTTTCTGTTTCCTTGTCTTGCTTCTGTTGCCCTTCATACCTTGGTGTTTGGTCTTTGCCCTTTTGACTGTTGTCATTTCGAGTGTCCAACATTTTCCGTTTTGGTCCTCCTTGTACTAGAGCCTGCAAATAACCCTGTCTCTGCACTTATACCTTTCCTGCCTTGTTGCCGTCTGCCTTGTCACCATGACAGCAGCATCTTATCCCATATGTATAAGTGGTAAAATAAAATAAAATAAAATGGTAATAAATGCTTTTATTGGCAGAAACTCATGTCCAGTTTTTCAACCTGCAAATGTTATGTTTTTCTTTTCTTCAGTTTGACAACTATTTTATTTCTGGCAAATTTTGGAACTAAAATAATGCACAAAATTCTTCTAAAGCACTGTCAGAGCAACTAAAAAAAATAAAATTTGAAGAATGAAGATGGCTGACTGACAAGGCTATAAAGTAACCAAATATCAGCAAATATGGATGACATCATTCTACTAATTCTGCTACAGAAAAAGATGGCTTTTAACTTTGGCAGAGTGTCCATGAAAGGTCAGAAACTGTAGGAAGAAAATGCAAAGCAATGCCCATATATAGATTTTATTTCCCTTGTTTTTAAAAATTCTTGGACTGCAAGGAAGGTGTGGGAAAAAAAAAAACATTTTATAAGCCTGTCAGTGGCACAGGAAGGTGACATTGGCTGCAAACTTGAATTTACACCTACAGGGAAGAAGAGACTATCTGAGCCCATGTTGCAAGGCTGTTCTGGTGCTATGCATTTAACATATACATTTAAATTCTGCATATACATACAGAAAACTGTGTTCACTTTGTAGGTAATAGCATTATCATTTGAAAACATGCTAAGACCAATTCTTTGGTCAAAACAGTTTGAGTGCAGCTTACCAAGAAACATAAAATGACAATTTCTTTTAAAAATAAAATAAAAACATTTTGAAAAATAATAAAATGTTCTGGGACAGTAGGGAAAGAGCAGTTGGAGCAAATCAATATGATATGATAATGTTATTATTGTTATTGTTATTATTAAATAAAAAGTGGCCTGGTGGCTCAATGGATAGAACATCAGGCTGGTATACGGAAGTCCCAGGCCAGCCACCAGGTGCATCCTTGATCAAGACACTCAAACCCTAGCTCCCCAGGCTGCCCCCTCCCCCCCATGGGGCATGGGCTACATGGAAAGAACTAATTTTATCGCAACATGTATATATAATCAGTAACAATAATGCTGCCTTTCTTCTTATTAAATATTAATATGGCAGACCAAAGACTGTGAGTTGAAAAGTTCACTTAATTGACTAAGTAAAGCAGTTTGCTCCCCTAAATGACATAGGTGGTCCCAATGTGTGCTTTTCTTTTTAATTCATTTTTGAAATCATTGCAAATTTAAGCCTCCAGGCTTTCACAGCCTCGACAGCTCCAACATGAAGAATCATTTTGACTTTGACAACTGACCTTGGCCACTGCATCTTTAAACTGTTCTCCTCTTTAGGTTTAACTCAATTAAATAATAAGGTGCATTAGCAGGCCTTTTGAAAGTTAGAAAAGTATCTACAAGGTCCTTACATTTTTAGGTTCTTCGGGCAAAGGCTCTGTATCACACTTTTAAGAGAAAGTGGGGGAGGTCAAAACATGAACAGGCTTACCGAAGTTTAAAACAAAAACGACATTCCTAGGACTGAAATTCCACAGGCGATGGTCACTCGGTTGAACCTGCCTGTGTTGTTGCTCAAGAGAATATCTTTACTGCATTACAAAAGACAGGCTGCAGGGTTAATGGATTGCGGTATTGATCTGCCACAACTTGAACGTCCTTCAGGTTTACCATTAGAAGGTGTCATCATTCTGCAGGTTCAAATCACCGGAGGGTAACTGATCTTGTACCCCTGAAGAAAGTTGCTTCTCTTAAATTGCTGCTGCAAATAAAATATCCATGCATAAAAATTAGTAGGAGCGTAAAGTTGAATTACACGTTAGCCTCGACAAAACACCCGCTGAGCAAGTAAGCAGTAATCCAGCTCAAGTGGGCTGTTTTTAATCTTGTTGCACAGTGACACTAATTTTGCATAAACATACAGGTGGATAAAAATTAAGACTTTTTTAAATGGTAATGTTCTACCACTGTAAAGTAACATTTTCCACTTTTCCACAAATACCTATGAAAATCACGACTTTGTACATAGCACTAACCTTGCTTTATTATAATGTAATTGCATAATAAAGAGAAGCAGGAATTAGTTTTGGGACCAAATTATGGTTGCCTGAATGCACCTCTGCTACATTTTACATTATGTGCATGTTGATGCTATTTCTTTATCGCCTAACTGGTTTCTGATGTTCGTTGATGTATTTATATATTATCTGTCCTTATTTCCTCATGTTCTCTCATTACTTCACAATTAATTAAGGTCAGCTGTCTCAAGATGATCCAAAAATATGTGAAGACCTGAACAAACAGGTGAAAAACTGGGTCAAATTCAGAAGCGCCCTCTTATTTTCAAACCTTGCAGACAAACAGTCCAGTTTTCCAGACGGCCAGCTTCCGGCCTCACAGAAAGTTGTTAACAACAATGTACATACCACACATCCTCTAAAGAGTCTTTAAAGTTATCAGTAGTTTTCTGGGTCGCATTACATTCCTGGGTCCAGGCACTCACTCGGAAAGAGTAAGAATGTTAAATTCTACAAACTGGACTGGAGAACTGAGCAATTAAGGAGCAGAGAAACAGACTTTTTTAATTAAATGAAGGGCATGCGTAACAGCTCGCTCGGCTTGACGGAGACTGGGACAATTATGATGTAACCCACAGATGCAGGGAAATGAACTTGGCTAACGACTGCAGTCCCATTAACCAGGCCATCGGTGCATGTGAATCTGAGTCTATAGGGTGGTGGGAATCCATGACACTGTGACATTACAACAGCATAGACAACCTTGGCCCCCTTGTTACCCCCTGGGGACACAGAATTGCTTCTTTATATGATTCTGGCACCTTTCCACTGTTTCTTACTGGCAGGGTGCTACCAAATGACATGGTACTGTGAGGGGAAAAAAACACGCCTTCATTCTTATTAGGCACACAGTGTTCCACTATACATTTCATATACAGCATATGCACATTTTAAAAAGACGTACAAGATAAGTTTGTTACTAAATCACATCTCATTTTTGGATCAGTACCAATACACTCCAATCATATTCAATCTCTGATAGCTGGAGCCTTTCCCCACCCCTCTGATGATATCTGCAGTGTGTCTTTATGTCTTTGTAAAATGTGTCCTCTTGTATCGCCGGTGGGCCTCCAGAAGTGTAAAGGCTTAAGAAAAATTTCCCTCCCATTTAGGGGAACTAGCAGGCTGGGAGAATTCCATCACTGTGCCCCCGAGCACTGAGTCATCAGCTCCTGCTATCTGCAAGAGATAAAAACCATTTGTGCAACAGCTGATTAGTTTTGTAGAGGAAGTGGTACCGATTGGAGGTGGAACATCACCCAACAGTGTTTACTCCAGAGAGAACTGTGGGTCTTTTTCCTGAACGAAAGCCATTATTTTTGAACATTTAAGGTTATGCTAATCTGTGATGCAGTGACGCCCTGTCCGTGGTTTTTCCTGCCTTGTGACCCCAGCTGCCTGGGTTAGCCTTCTGGCCACTCTCGGTCCTGCAGCAGAATGAGTAGCTGTATAATTTATGCATGTATGTGTAAGATTATGCTAATAATTCTATGCTCAAAGTATGATCGGTAAATTAGAAATCTTGACACCAGGTGAAAACATCCTGATGGATGTGGACTAATTTTTGAATTTTTTTCCTTGTTAAGTGATTAAAACTTGGTGAAAACTCTCATCAACAGAACATTTATGTAAAAAGCACGAATCATACACCGATTCCAAGGACACCCAGTGTGCACTTTACACAACAGCTCACATTTCACATTTAACACTCCTGGTTGTTTATCTTACCCCCACAAACAATTTAATCACGTTACATACTTGCGATATATCACGTCTTGTGAATTTTTTCCCACTAATGTAAATGTTCAAACTCCTGGAGGGATATGCATATTTATATACGGGAAAGATGAGCGTTCAAAATGTGGAGATTGAAGTTATCCTACGCTGTCAGGCACCAACATGTTTATCTCACCATTTGTTTGTTGATTTGATTGCCGCAGACTTTAGTAAATAATTGACAATATATATCAAATTCAACCAGATGAAGTTTATAAAGTGTTGTTTTTCTCATCAGTTCTTGTACTGTAAAGAAACAGAAGCATAGGACTGCAGCCAACGGAAGGTCAAATGCAAAAAAAAAAGAAAAAAAACATTTTCCTTTTGAGGAATCCCTTGACCGTATATTTGCAGTCTCCAAAAACGTGTGGTCACGTGACAAAAAGTGAGAATCCAGAATGACACTATCTTCCTTTAAGCAGAAACCAATTTCTCCTGGCACTTTTGAGAATGGGGTGCAATTTGATGAAGAGGAGATTTCCGAAGGTGCGCAGAGAAAATCATTTTTGCGGCTCTAATTTCAGGTTTGACATTTGAAGGATTAAACGCTGTTATTTTGCTGTGTGCCTTTCATGTCTTTTTATCTGCTGTTTATGACAGTCTAATGGGAGGCGAGACGCTGGGCTTCCCGCTAAAATCGCTTTCTGAAGTATCCATTCATTTGCCTTATGTCGGTTGACCCTCTAACTTCTACGTTTTTTAAGTGTCTCGTGGAGACTCACTTGAACAGAAATGACTGCAAATACTTCGGCAGTGACTGAATGCTAAGCAGCACAGATGAGAGCCAAGGTCACATATTTTGGAAACAGAAAAGCGGACAGCAGCCACTCATAAGTGCAATCAAGACATGTGTAGCTAATTGCAATCACAAGCCTGTGACACGTGTCTGGAATCAGAATAAAATGTCATTTAGTCACGAGCATGCTAGATAAATACCATCCACTTTTGTGTGTCAAATGTTAGTCTTTTAACAAATTGAATGTTTCGTTCCATATTTTTTTTCCTGCTAAAATATTGCCCCTCCATCAAAAGAAGATTTCAACATTTCTTGGCCATTCAATGTATTGACATCCCCCAAAAAGTTAGGTTTACCCTTTTGTTACTCTTACGTACTCACTCTGTATAACTTTATATGCATATATTAACATTTCTATAATGGGTGCTATCTAACAGTGTTAAGATGGACTCAGACACTGTACTCAGGGTTGACATTCAGCTGCCTAAATCTAGCTGGACCTTGTCTTTATCATGCCCTCCCAGAGGAGAGACAAGCGTACAAAAGGCCTGCCAGGGAGAGGATCATTCTCCAAGGTTTTGGCCCATGTCGTTTTGTTACAGCCTCGTCGGACGGGCCTTGACCTTCTCTGTAACACATTGTGCTTTTAATGTGCAGACTTTCTATAAGCAATTTTGACAATAATAAACGTGAAGTGAAACTGAAGTGTCAGGCATATGTTATAAACGCATTGAAATTATGTGGTTAATACTAAATTACTTTATGTTATGTATACAGGATTAGAGAGAATAATGATTAATTATTATTATTATTATTATTATTATTATTAAAAGGTAAAAAATTGCTGAAGGTCATATTTTTGATGTTTTGTCTTTGTATTTAATTGTCAAATTGATCAACTTTCAGTCATGGCATTTTTTTGCTTAAAAACATGTTATGTCACAGCAATGTTTCCCTAATGAGGTTACTTTCATATTTTTCTCCAATAAAAAAATAATATTTGGTTACTTTTTACATGGTTAATTTCCTTTCCTAAAGTATAGGTGTTGACAGGACACAACATGTATGTCACAAATTACAAAAAACACTAAAATTAATTATGTATACTGTAATATATTTCTTAAATGTTTATATTGCCTCCTACGTTTTTATTTAGCTAAAATGGAAAAAAATGTTTGTTTTATTATATAGCTGGGATTAATGACTTTTTTGAGCATGGAATTAAAAAGGTAATGCCCTATCACTATTTAATTTAATTACCAAAATTATGTTGCTCTTCAAGAGAACCCTTCTTTAAGATCTGCCCCCTGTAAGACCCTTACAGTGCTTTGAAGTAATTGAGAATTGTAAATTATATTAATATACAGCAGGTAACAGAAAGTAACACCAGGAAAGAATATTAAAACCAAAGCAAACAGTATGAAACAATAAAGAGGAGAAGTAAGACTAATGACTACAACAAAACAATACAAAAGCAGTGTTGAATATTATCAAATAACTAAACGGAATTTTTTCACTCGGTTCCAAACAGATAGAAAAATCCTACATGAAAGTGTATGGATGGAAGACCTTGTTTGGTGTCAGGTGCTAAACGGTGGGATGCAACGTGTACTAGGATTAGCTGAGCAAGTATTCATCCACTGAAGAACAGAGATGTGTGCCTTAAACACCTGAGCTGTTCTGGGGAGAAATGTGCCCATCTGAACGGGGCTACTCTTTGTGGGACGCTGCTGGTTGTATAAGACATTGGAGGCAGAACCTTCTTGGGGTAGTTTAAATGTAAAATCAAGACTCAAATGGTGCTCACTTCCTAAATGCATAACTAAGGTCAGATGATGCTGGGTGGTTTAATGGTGTCTGCATGTATAATGTAAAGACACTGGACTTAATAGCTGGCCATTTGGCGCAAACCAGTCTATTTCTCAAGTACACTGCGGCTACTGTGGAATTACTCTGGTTTTCTAATTAGAGTAAATGTTAAAATGTTTTTCAGCCTCCCGCTAGTGTTAGTGTTGTGGTGCACTAATTCAGCAGATCCCACAAGCCACTGCAACTGGAGTGCACAGGAAAGGTTTTATCAAACACATAAAACGCTGAGTGTTTTATTTTCTGCTCCGCTGAATTATGACACTGTCACTGCCTCGTGTACCCACCATGATCTCACTTCACAGAAGCCAGATCAAAACAGTAATTTAACTTTATGACCTGTATGTTAAAGTCTTTACTCTGTTTATACACCAGCATATAGAGTCTCAGTTGTAGCAACAAAAATGTTTTGATAATTACAATTAATTTTATTGGCAGTTATAGCTGGCAGTGCTACGTGTGCCATTTGTTTGACTGGTGTTGGCCAGTTTTCTGATTTATAACAGATTCACATTTTATCCACCTCTTCATTTGCCCAACCTTTTCAGAAATAAATTTATTTTCAGTAAACAGCATTGGATCCATTATGTAGCATTAGCAGTATGTGTATATCAGCTGCAGTTAATTAGGTGCTAAGTATGACTATAACTATGACCGGTTTCACTCACTTCTGACTTCATCTGTTCATCTTCTCTGTGGTGTTAGCATTTACAGGTGCATCATGGGTAAACAGAAATTGATTTTCTATATGATTGTGAAATTCCTGTTGGCTTAACAAAAAGAATTTCTTACAGTAGTGGACAGGGCTTTGTTATCGATAGCATTATCAACAAAAAATTTGACAATTTTCCTATGCATGCCTTTGACTACCCGCTGGAGAAGGTTGTAATTAATCCTTGTACCTGTTTGACAATGGGCTTTCATTTAGTGCTTTGTTATGATGTGGCATTGTCTTATTGTCATATCTTTAGAGTGTTCACTACTTTTTTTTTCTTACAGAAAACAGTGGTCATTTACACAGCTGGAACTTTGCTTCCAAAGAACATCTACTCTTAGACAAGCAAGTACTTCATGCAAAAATATGTAGCATCAATGGAAAAAAAATCTGTGTTAGGCTCTAATTCACAATTTCATTCCTAAAGAAGCACATGGATCTGCATATGAAGCCACCTATTCAAGTTGGAAAATGAACTGAAACCTACGTTTGTATGAGTGAGTGAGTGAGTGAGTGAGTGAGTGAGTGAGTGAGTGAGTGTGAGACAGGAACAGAGAGAGCATATCATATAAGCCTACAAACAGATGTAACTTTGGTTTGGCAAGTTAAAGCTGGGGATCTGGCTGAATGACAGGGCTCCTGCGGAGCTCCATTATCCTCACGTAGATGAGGCCAAGGTAGTGAAAAGAGGGATCCCACAAAGAACGGCGCCTCTGGGCCCTGGCCTAATGCGCTGCTTAAGCCTGCCGTTTATCCCATCAGTCCCCCAGTAGGGAGTCTTAACCGTATCACCCGGGGAGGCCAAGCCCTGGACGCCAAAGGGGTACTGGACTACCAGGACTTCTGTAATGAGGTGGAGACGCTGCAGGTGCACTGGGGGATTTCAAAGTGACCTGGCCACAGTATAGGCATCTCTGCTTTCCCTTCTTCAGTCTTTGGCTCCCTGCACCCCTGGGGTACTCACTGACAGCTAATCGGTTGCTACCATTCTGCAGAACATGCCTGAACTGAAAACGCAAAAGGCCTGTGGAATGCCATTCCAAATGCACTGTAATGAAAGCCTCCAGAGTGCTGAGGAACAAAGGTGAAGGAGGTTATCATCAGGGTGACACGAGAGCACAGTACACACTCTATAGACGGGTGATAAAATTAGAGTGCTTAGGAAGGGGTGTGACAGAGTCTGCATCCATCTCAAGAAAAGAGCTGTCTTTCTGCACTGTTTGGTTCTGCCTCCTTATTCCTACTAGTTTATTTTCATTTTATAAGACATTCTCCAAGCTGTAGGACTGACATCACAACTTAAATATGGTCACCTGTATGACTTTTTTATGGTTTTCAGCTAAAATCCTTTATTTAATGGTTGTCCCCTTTGAAGTTATGAAAGTGAAAAATATCAAATTGTTCAGTTTTTCCAAGACTAAAAAACAAAGGTATCCCATTACCCCCCTCCCACAATGTGATAGGGCTGTTCCCAGATGTAACCTCATCATCTGCCTCATACTAATGTATACTCCATCCTCTGAATAAAGCAATGATACCTTGTTTTGAAGGAAACAAAAATCCAAGATCAATTGTTCAGACTGGATTACATGTACTGCCTTACCCAATGTTTTTTCCTCTCTGCATAGTTTCTCATTACACACAATTAAACTTTTTTTGTTTATGTGTTTGTCCTTGTTTTGCTATTCTATATGACTCTTTATGTAGACCATTAACTGTGCTTGATTAATTTCAGGTATAACACCACCAGTGCACTTCAGCAGTGTTTCACTTATATAATTTATTACATGCATATAATAAAATGTATTATTATATGCATATAGTAAAATAAGGCATTTTAGACTATAAATATACAAACAGGTGAAAAATAAAATACAGCAGCTGGTTGAACTTGGTTGGAATAAGATGGGTTAGTAGTTAAATGGAACTTCAGACGTAATGCTTGGTGTTTTACTGGTAAATCCAGGATCTGAGTTGTTGTGCAAGGCAGTCATGGTGTTTAACCTGAATTGATCAAGTAAATACAAAAAAAAGCAGTGTGATTTGATTGCAAGGATAAGGCTGAGTATTTAAGTCCATGGAGTGGTCGTACTATAGTAGGCTATCTGTACCGTAGGTATGAATGTAAACTCCCGTACTGAAACGTGCACATATCGAATATTGTGCTGAAACTTAGCCTATACTGTACATTGTGTCCACTGTAGTGTAGTGTACTGGGTTTTTATATCTTTTCCTTTACTGACATGGGCAATACTTCTATTTCCTGGTGGACTGTATAAAAGACATTCTGGGCTTTCCGGTGATGCCTCGTTTGTTGTGGTGCAATGCTGACAATTTCCTCTTTCTTTCTCCACAAAATGGCTTAAAATTGCAACATATTTTCTGTCCTTGGTTCTCAGGAGGATGCAGTAGCAACAAGAAATTAACACTTTATTCTAGTCACATGGAAATGTTTTGAAGAGTTTAGAAGATGAATCAAGACAAGTCCTGCCATAAAGAAGCGGAGAGAGAACCCTTTCCCCAGGCTCGTTCTATGGCCCCATCCTGCTCCACACTGCCTGTTCTTCATATCAGAAGAAACCTTGCCTGTTTACATTAGCTTTTAGTTAACTCACAGGACCCTGTCCTCTCAAGCTTCTTTCCTTGGACTAACATGCCATTATACTGAAAAGGACATCTCCACATAGCACATTGTCAAGGTTAAACCACAGCTGCCCAAATGACTATGTCATTTATGAAGACGCTCATCTCCATTGCTGCTATCGTCCGAGGGTGACATAATGGATATTACAACTCGAGCCCTATTTGCCTGACGTGTGCTGTAGTTGACGAGTCGTGTCTCAGCAGGATGCCAGATCCATGTGACTGCTCAAACAAAACAATGATGACTGATTCAAACTGCTTTGATACTTTGATTAGCTGTAATCTGCCCGCTTCTAATGAAGTGATTGGTTCAACTGTGAAAAGAAAAAAAAAAAAAAAAGCGGCTGGTTTTCATATTTATGATTCTATTAAATGTGTTGCAGGCTCATTAAAAGCCCCTGACAAGACATTAAGCTCATTTCCACGATATTATAAGGGGCTGTATTAATTTCTAGCTGAAAGTCTCCTCCAATACTCATCAGTGCAAGAGCAGAGGCTCAGCATAACAAGCGTTACCTCCTTTCCTCTTTTTTTTCCTCTGACATTTATTTCTTGAAAAAATAAAGTGCAGCTGGACACATGAGCCAGTGAGTTGATCACCAGTGAAAAATATTGGCCTGGAGATTGAATTTGTTAGTCTAATATTGTTGTATTTTCAAGTGTAGAAAACTGATAAGTGTAGGTAAGCAAGAAGAAGCACTTACAGACCTTTGGTTTCAACACCGTTTTCCTTTTTGAGGTAAGTGTGAATTCAGAATGCTATTAAACTGTGGACACAGGCTATGCCTTGGTTATACGGAGAAAAAAACAAACCATTAGAGTGTCAGTTTATCCCACGGCTTTAAATATGCACTTTGAAGCAAGTGTGCAATTTGTAAAGGTATGCTACACCCAAGAAACAAATCTTTATTTAGGGATTAACATTGAGTTCAACATTTAAATATATACTACGTATAAATCTCTGAAGCTTTATATATGGATAACTCAGATTGCTATAGATGGCTGTGCATCAGTGTTTTTACTTGATTTACTTTAAATCTATCGGTGTAGGACTAAGCCAGGTGTTAAAGAGGGTTTATTGTCATTCCTTGTGAAGAAGCGCTTCTTGGGACTTTCTTTAAATCCCTTTAAATGAAATGCCTTCTCAAACTCTCTAGGTATGTGACACTAGCAACTCCAACACACATTAAATGGCAAACTTTCAGTGCCTCTCCAGGTTTGTCTCTTCTCCTTTAACCCATAGATGCTTGAGATGTGTCTGATACCTGAGCGCAGCCATTGGTTGTGCTGTGACAGTAGTTTGCAGCAGTTGCCATCCAGACAGTGAAGTAGTTGTGCATTCTCCACTGAGTTCCTTACATTCAAGGTGTGTTTCCCACTTGACCGCCACTGAATTCAGCTGTTAGTGAGTGTACTTTGCACTGACTTTAGACCTTTACTCTGACTATGCATCTTCCTAAGACTGGCTTTGAATCAAGTTCTTGCTTTCTTTCATTCCTTGGAAATCTTAGTAAGATGGGTTTTGGGTTTTAGTTAGCATGGCATTTGCTCAGTCTGGGTTTACTTGCTCTTACTGAATCACAAAAAGTCTGCTTTGTCAAACAGAGGACCTTCAAAGCCTTTGAATGGCATTCTCCTTTCTTGTAGCCTTTATCAAAATGTAATTGAATGCTGACAGCAGCATTACTTGTGTCCAACTTTAGCAATATCCATCATTATCCATATTCACTACAATCATGTGCCCAAGCATAACTGAGAAATACTGAATCTGACCATCCCTTGGAGAAATTACAGCAAACGTCTCCCTCCGTTGGTCGAGTGCTTCATTACAAATCAGCTCGTGGACCAGAGTGGTTGCCGAGCCCTTTAAATGTCATGTCTCAATCCAGCAGTAATATATTAACAGAAAAGGAGCCCCCGATGGTGTGTATAGACATTCTGGCCAAAACCCATTTCTTTTCTGTTATAAAAATGAATAGGGATTTCTCGTGAAAAAAACAATGGAGACTGCTTTCATACATTTCGAGAGAAGAACGGAGCTCATCAGCAGACTTTTTAACAACTACTGCCTAACCCTTAGCGTAACAGTAGGTGATCCATGTGAAGTCAAAATCTGGTGACCTTAAGGAATTTAGACATACAAACATAATGATAAATGATTTAAAAATCATAGACAATTTACAGACCTGAGATGTTGGGTTGACCTTTTACAACTGTTTTACCACAAATGTGTAGACTGGAGATTATACGTGTCTATTGTATACATCAATTTGAAAAACAGCTCAGTACTGGAGATACAGACCTGCTTTACTTGCTAATTTGTTACACTAAACATTAAAGTTTGAAATTCCGGCAGCAGCAACAAGTTTATTTTTGATAAACATTCTCAGTGGCATTTCCTGTAAGAGGGATCCAAAATTACATTTTACAGAATGTTAAGGATGGATTTCACTTCAAGCTTCAAAGTTTTGTTGAAGAAAAAAAAGAGGGAGCTACACTGTAGGCCCACCACAAGATTGAGGAAAACTCCAGACGGTAAGAAAAAGGATTTCAATCAGACACAGTATGGGGCTTAGGTATCAAGATATTTGTGTAGGCCGAAAAGGTATTTTAGTGGAATAAACGCCTTGTGAAACTCAATGCAGAAAATACTATGCAAGACAGGGATGTTCCATTGATCATGTTGAACAGAAATAGAATGAGACAACTAGAAATTAAGGGTCATCTGAAATTAGACAAAAAAAAGTGTTCAGAGGTTAGAGGTCAGACACAATTTACATGCCCACGGCATAAAATATAATTTTTTCTTCTTTTCCTTCACTACATGCAGACACGCATAACATTTGTTTTATATCGACCTTACATGCGAAGTTCAGTATTTAAATGTAATTTGTGAGACTCATCCATTTTTGTCGTAGATACAGCTCGAAGGTTGTACATCTAACTCAATGGAGGAGCCCTGTTAAATTGAAGAGAAGAAGTAAGCTAGCCTGATCTGCTACAATAAAATATTCAGCCTGTATAAATGTAAAATCCCACATTAAATACATCTAACTGCAGCCAAATCCTAGTATGTGAAACTTATTTATATTGATTTTTAACAATCCTTGTTTTGGTTTTATCTCGCTAACTCGGTTTGCTAATGAAGGCTAATGAAGCTAACCGAACAAACAGCCCATGTTTGTTTGTGACTCAAACAGAATTTAATTACCATGATACAATTCAGCGAAGCACTGCGCTACAGGAAACTGAATTAAAACTTGGTGTTAACACTGTAGACAGTTTTTGCCATGTAGCATTATGTTTGCTTGTATTGCTCATACTAGCTGAAGAGGACAGGCCACATTGTCTCCAGAACAGTTCTGTCTAGCTGTATTTTTACAAGTGAGTTTTCCAGGAGCAGCTTTTTGTGTATTTTATAGAGTTAAATTGTCCATCTAGGACTTCCCTGGTTCCTTCAGCTCCAATACTTCACCTTTAAACTCAGGTAGCATCAATCTTGTCCACTCAAAAATGCATATTACTACTGTGGATGAATGTTGTTCTACACTCATTAAATTATAATGGGGCATTAATGTTACAGTTATTGATAAAACAGCTTGTGTCATTATCAATACTGTATAATTACATGATGGCTGACGAAGTTATCTGGGAAGCGTTAAATATCAACCTAATATATTTTGATGAGGCATTTATATCAGGAAAGACATTAGCTGCAGTATGCTACAGCATTGCATTTTTAAAATAGGCTTTTATTACTATTCAGTTTTTATTGATAAAGTACTTGCCTTCAGTAAAAGTATAACTTATTTTAAAGCACATTTTAACAAGTAGAAAACAACGTATTAAAGCAGTTGTTTTATATAATAAATGCAATTGCTTAGTTCAGCAGTTTTGGTTCATACCTCTTGGGCAAGAAATCCATTTTTTTTTTCTGTTTGTCCAAATGAGACTAAAGATTTGGTAGATAAAATTGTTTGGTGGATAAAATTAGGCTTTATTTTTTCACTCCCATTTATTTTAATTGAATTTTTGGAATTGAATTCAATTCAATTGAGTTCAAGATAATTCAAATGTCATTGCAACAATGCTGTTTACCTTCTCCTCCAGAGAGCACGAGAAAAAGAAAACGATTGCTTCTGTGCTTTACAAAGTTATTTATTGCAGCCATTTCAAAAATACATACAGTTTCTTACAAACTAAATAAGCCAACTCTGTGTGTCTCAACTGGAAAACAGAAAATAAAACCAGTGTTTGTTCATTTGTATGAATAAAGGAGACATGTAAGAACAATAACGTGGAGCCAAATATTTGCTGATTCTAGTACTTTCCGTTGTATTTGTGTGGCAGCTAGGGTTAGTCCTTGACCTCACGTACTTTTCACATGGGAATGTGAAATTTTAAATCTGCCAAGAAAATAAATACAAAAAGATTATGTATCCAGTAAAACTATTACATATTGAGTGATGGGTATAAGAATATCCAGTCAAACATTTGCACACATTTGGCTTCATGAAATCCCATTAGAAACCCAACTCAAAAACACAGCTCCACAGCTAAAATACAGAGGCAGGTTCCAGAGAGGGGAAAAGCAACGCTCCCTGTCGAATACAGATAAGAGTTTCTATGGCAACATGCTGGAGAAATGGACCAAAGCAGGCAGGCTTCTTCTAGGGTCGCAGAAGCTTGAGTTCACTTATACCAGCTGAAGGAAAACATAACCGGTCCAGCAGGGACATGCTCAGGCTGACATTGCCATTAAGGAAAAGCTGGGTTTATAGGGCGGAAAATAAATATTTAAAACTTAAGGATGGTTTCATAAAACAAATGAATTCTGTGTATTACTCAGTGAACTTCGTCCCCCAATTCCCCCACGAAGATACCTGCTGTCCAATTTCAGGTGAGAGCTGCTGTCTGAGAAACAAACTCGATTCTGGACGCTAACACATTACACATTGAAATGAAAAGAAACTCGTGAGCAGTTGTGTGTTGAGAATAAGGAAAGGTTCCAAACTTAAAAGGATAAGGAAAAGATACATTGAAAACATTTTCCACTGGGTTCTAGCAAATCAAATTCCCTAATCCATCGAGAAATTCCATCTAATTCCATTCAAATTACATTAAAAAGATGTGCCTGCAGATACAATGCATTTTCTTAGAAGGCTGTGGAAAAACATTCGCACAGGGAGAGTTTGTTAAAATTGTATTTTAGAAACAAAACGAAAGAAAATTCTAACAGGCATGTGCCAGTTTTTTTGTTTTTTTGTCATTTGTACTGAATGCAATGTGAGGACCCACATGCTGTCGAGCATAATTTTCATAGATTTAAAAATGGCTCTGGATTGGCCAGGAGTGGGTGGGGAATTGCTTATTCAATATAATATAAAGGAGCTAATTAGATCAGATACATCAGCTCTGGATTTACAATGCAGGAAAGAAGAACAGCATTCAATTGTCAGGATGTAAGCAATGATACCCAGTTCAACCAGAGTTTGTAAAACAAACGTTTATCTTTTTAATTACAACAGTGATGACCTACATTACAGCACCACATGTAAATGCACTGTGGTGTAGTGGCCGAGAAATGGACTGTTATCCAGAAAGATGCAAATTAAAGTCTTAAAGGGCACTCTCCAGTGAATCATTCAGTAACATACTTCAGTAATACTACATCCAAAGTGCTGCTTATGTTATTAAATAAAAAAACAAGATGCATAATCCATTTGGTCATGTGACTGCCATGCTTTCATTGAGTGCTACAAGCAAACTCACTTCAAGTATCTGAATCTGGTCAGCTGTCAGCTTCCTTCTTAATTACCGCGGGAGCCATGTTGGTTCTCCAGTGCAAGCAATCTCCAAGTCTAAGTGTTACGGACTGGGCCAGCTGGCCACACGGTAGAATGGACTCCAGACAGTCTGGGCACTTCACGGCCAGCCTCAGGACCTGAACGTCCACCAAGCACATGGCTGCCTTTTCACATCATGTCCCACAGCTGCTTCTGTTGTACAGCCCAGCCCCAGAGACCCACAGGCCCTGCGTCAGGGGTCCCGGCATGCAGCCCGCTGTTCAACTGTTCTGATTTTCATGACAATGTTAGCTTAGGACTTTTTAGCTCTGAGTGCTTTTTTTAACATCCTCCCCCACCACCACCAGCATTCAGAATATATAAAAAGTCTTTTTAAATAGTTTTTCTGTGCATTGGATATAGGTACAGTGTGAATTGTGTTTCTGGAACAATTGCGCAGTTATCCTTCCAATGACAAGGGAGACATTAAACACATATGCAAATAAAACAGCTCGTGAGGGACGGTGTTTCCACTGCGCCATGCTTAAGGGGTCCACAGCACAATAATACATCAGGCTGGTGCACTGCGTTGCGGGGTTCGTGACTGGAATCACCGACGGGGTCCCTGCGTCTATAACATTCCATCATCTCTACCCCAGGTGACAGGCTGTCTCCGCTTCGCGAGACACCTTGCAAACCCGTACCTCTTTATGTAATGACAGCATAATGACTATCCACACTGATGTTCCCTTACCCCTGGAGTAAATGGAGAAGATCATATTGTATTGCCCCCCGACCGCCTCTTCCTGGCTAGTGTATTAGCTTTTTATTGTCATGACTGCCAGGTGAGGAGCACAGGAGAGCTTTGCTTTTCCTGTGTGTGAATCATTCCCTTTGTATCTGAGTGACAAATCTTTGACAAATCGTCGGTGTCTGTCCCAGTCTTCAGTTCCCACCCCTGGCCGAAATGCAGGGTAAGCGAATGGACTTCCATCACACATTGAGGTCATGCGCCCTTTTCACATTCACTTTGAAAACTGAGAACGCCCCCAAAGCCAGCAGGCGCCTCTGCAGATGGGAATGGACTTGTTTCAGTTTTCAGTTGACGATGGTGACCAGGAGCACAACAAAACGACTTCTCAGATGCCCAAACTGAGGCGCACTGCAGATAAAAGGGTTTTAGGTCTAAAAAGTGTGTCCAGTGAGGCGGTAACTCCTACACCCTGTCGTTTCTCTGCACCATCTCCTAAATCACAGCATGGCATGTCGCCATACACAAGTACAATACGGGTCACGCTGTTCAGTGTCCTGCTATTCCACATCAAATCCACTGCCTCAGAGCCACATTTCACAACAGCCAGAACTACCATATGCAAACAGTAGGCTTGCAGCAGGTGTAGGAGGCAAGCTAGCCTTGAGCAAGCTGTTTTGCATACTGAACATATTAATGAGCTGAATTCATTTACTTGCTGCCACAGTGGTTCATCTCTGTGTGTTGTGGGATTTTCATATACTTCCAATGTTTTGTGTGAGGTTTCTCCTTCCATTGTACAGAGGGGCAATTCACATGAAGCAGTGATTTTGCCATACTGTTAATGTTTGTAATTGTGTGTATAATGCTTTAAAAAAATTTCAGCTGAAAAATGTAGAAAATGAGGGAAAATATAACATATATCTAAAAATTACTAACTATACACATTTTCACATATTTTCATTTACATTTTATTTACTGTATGGTTTTAATATATATAAACTGTAAACAACGGCTCATATGTCCAGTTAGAATTTCGTTGTTAGTCAGCAAAGCTGCAGCTAGACTATCCATAATTCTACTCAAAAGTGCACTTTCAAAACAAGAATTGCTGACCAGAAAGCAAACTTGAGCTGAAAGATGTGAAGCAGTTCACGGAACAAAATGCATAGGTTTCACATTACACACATCTTGACACACCAGTTTAGCGAAGCTATCGCAGGACTGTTTAATTCATGAGAAACAGGACAAAAGGAACCATCAACAAATTTGTCAGCTATAAAAGCAATGTGATGCACTGCTAAATCAATTTGTTATACATGTTTTATTGGTTATTTAGTTCACAGTCTTTCCAACGTACAAATAGCTGACACAAAGTACCGGCTAATGATGCTGTGCACGGTCTTATTTTGCTCATTAAAAAAATGCATACATTCCATTTTCTTTTACCAAAGACACATTTGTGCTACTTCATTAAAAACGCACTCCAGAGTTACTAAAAAAAAAAACATAAGTGAATAGAAAATCATGAAATACTGATGTTGCTTAATGTGGAGATGCAGACTAACGACTTAGAGTCAATTGAAAAGGACTTTGACAATGAAGGCCCAAAATAGGTCGGGGTTTTTGAGAGCTCATGTGCTGTTTGCGGAGGAGCAGAGTGATATATTTTTTACAATCGATGTAGCCGACCGTTCCAGGATGAAAAGTGTTGCATATAAGCACTTCCTCTGCATGGCTTCCCTAATGACTGTTTGATTAACGCAGAGCCTAGCGCACCGCAGGGCCATCTAACTTTTGCCCAGATGCAGATGACGACTCGTGACTTATGGCATTATATTTTTAAATTGGCCTTTCCTGTATCCAAGATAAATCAAAATACAGGTCATTAAATGGATCATTATGCTGTCCCTCTGCCACCTCCCCCAAACCACCATCTCTCACCCCCCCCCACCCCGACCCTGATTCATGGCTGCCATCGGCAGACATGGACGCGGGTGGGTCCATCAGAGGCTCAGGATGAGGGGGACACAGCTGTATGTCAGTGTAACACATCGGCCGGAAGACAGCCCACACTGTGCTTGGAGGTCAATGAGCCAGTACACCTTGCGCTAACTCTTTCCGAAACTCCCCCGACCTCCTGAAAATCATCCAGTCGCAATCAACACGGTCACCACTATCATTTATATTAAATTGGTCGGTCTCTAACATGCTGTCAACTGTTGCCCCTAAGAGCAAATTATCAGTTTGCTTGCATCATGCGACTTACCAGTTACTTCAGCATAGAAATGGTTGCTTTGACACTGAATAACAAGATTAGAATTAGCGTGACTTTAGCCAAGCATTGATCACAATCGTTGGATTTTGTCTACAGAATTCAGATTCTGGAATGGAGATGCAGGATGTCCCAGTCAGTATTGGATCCAGAGTTCATGTATTCATGTGTTTGTGGTGAGGTCCAGTATAACATTACCTTTTTTCAATTCAGCCTACTAAATGTGGGTTTCTTGTGAAAATTCCTCATTGCTTGCCATACAACTGTACTTTGATATTCTTCAAAGATGTTTAATCATTATCTCTTGAAGCAAATGCATATAAGGAGATAAATATCAAGGATTATGTACACTATGTTTGAAACATCTGTGTATGTGTGTTTTCTGTGCTTTACAGATAAGTTGTACATAGGTGTCTCGTTTCATTATAAAAATGGATCACAGAAAAAGTACTAATAATCCTGACTTGATAAATAACACCCTTTCATCCTTTGTAGAAACAAATTGTTACAACTGACTCTTTGTAGGCTGACATTTGATATTTTTGGGGAAATCAAACATATTGCTATTCATGAACTCTAAATAGTGTATGTGTGCTTTTCTCTGTGCGTCTGTTTTCTCAGAATAATTCTTTCTGTAATTTAATTATCATTCTGCTGGAAAACTCACCACCAGTTCTGCTGTAACTCCACATTAAACTTTTGTTTTTTAACTTCAGCAAGCTGTGCTTCTTTTTTCCTCTCTTGCCGACGTTGTCAGGACAAACTGGAGCCGGCAGCTCTATTTCCGAATAAAGCTACTGTATACAAGGACATTGTGTAACATGCCAGGTTTACCTCCATATTTATCAATATACATAAAGCCCAGAGGCTTTCTCTCTATGAATATACATACCTGCCACATCAAGAACTGACACAGACGCTTAAAACCATACACTGATCTGTCACTCATGTTTGATCAATTCATTCACTATTGTAGGGGTAAGCCTAGAGGGATATTTATCCACCGCTCTGACCAAAGGTGTGTGGGAAAACATGTTTTCTAAGAGATGCCCAGTTTACTATTCTGAAAAATTCATAGATACTTGTCTTCCATTCTCTCTAAAAATGCTTGACAATGTTATCTAGCACCATACTCATTTGTTTAACAAAGCACTTACGATCTGACATATAGCACCAACCATTGCCTCTAGTGTATATGCAAGTGCTCTTATTAAAACTCTTATTTTTACATTGGAAGCAAGATATCATGTGATCTGTGAGTGTACATGCCAATATCGGAGCTATTGATGCACTTACAAAAACATATAATGGGAAGATATTGATTTGCTTATCTTAATACCTTTTTCAATCTAAAACTTTTAACAACCCATAGGGAGGGAGAGGAAATATATGTTTCTGTAGACGTTTTTAACTTGCATTTCATTTAGATGTCATTTTGGAAAACAAGCTTAGCAGGATCAGGAAGGAACCTGAATTAAGAAGATAACTTTTATATTTGAAATTGTTTGCGCTGTGTGCCGTTTCCCCAGACGTTTCCCCAGCAATTCCTGTCAGGCGCCATGGTGATTAAGCACATCGTTATTAAGAAGTGATCAAGCGAGCCATTACTGGCTTTAATGTGTTGTTGTTTCAGTATGTAAAGCTAATTCCAGGTGTTGCCACGGCTTCGCAAGCCTGTGTTTAAAGGGAAATTTACTGCAGTGTAGAGCTGCCCTCCAAAGCTAAAGGCACGATAACACACATTCTTGAAGTGCGTTTGCTAATGCACAAACAAGTGGCCTGTCGAGTCTAAACAGTCACTTAAATTTCCTGAGCTGTGGCCGTAATGCTCAATAATTGTTCAAGGGTCATTCATTTTAATAGCATTTATATTGTGATTTACTGGTGCGCTGTAGGGAAATGAACAACATGCTAACCTTTACATTGTTACGTAACATGAAGGTGTGCGTGAAGGACACCGCGCTGGTTGTATTCATGTATTCATTTAAATTTTACATATTCTGCTGCTTATTTCAAACTGGGATCCTGCTTTAACATCAAATATTTAAAAAATACAAAACCGATGGATTCCCCCCCCCCCCCCAAAAAAAAGCATACAGTACATATCAACACAGAAATAATTTACAAAGTAATAACAACACGACTCTTTACGTGTCTAACACAATCTGCTATGAAAAAAAAACAGGTTTTGCTACAAATTGACTTTCCAAAATTACAACATTGCCTCCTAGTGGGAAAATGTTTTGCTTTTTAGTTTTTATTTACTAGATGAAAAGAATTAACGTTTTCCCGCTTTTTAAAGGGTCTTTATCAAGACAGTTTTTTTCAGTTTTTACATTTTAACCATAAAAAACATCCAGTGGATGTATGCATGCTTTCTTGTGACAAATATGTGCAACATTTATTTTGGGACTTTAACTGATTTCAACAAATCTTCAACAGTGGAGACTTACACATATATACAGTCCACTAATCACTGATTAAAAGTAACAAAATTGGGGTGTTACCAAGCAGAGAAACGTACCATTTTTTAGTTTATATATATATATATATATTTGGTATAAATTTATATTTGGTATAAATTTTTTAGTTTATACCAAAGTGGAACCCTTATACGTTGTAACAAATGAGAAAATTAACTGATTTTGTATCGGCATGGAGACATGGTAGAATATAACTTAAAATCAACCAATATACCCATTGGACCAATGATAGCACTTCAAAGCTTTCAGTAATTGCATTTTTCTTACTCCTCCCGTGACACCACTCATTAGATTTGATGACTAAAGTGGATGCTGCTTGACAGCCGCGTGCGGGGCTTGCGGCTGTGTTCACAGTCGTGCATGTGCACACACGGAGCAGATGGAACAGGAAAAGCCTGGCGACGTCTGGAAACGCCGTGGGCTCCACGCTCGACTCCAACCACCGCTGTGCCGACAAGCCCGAAAAATGCAAACGCGAGATCAAACAAGACCGGGCCGTGGGTAAGGAACTTCTGTGGTAGCACTTCAGATCTTTGTCGTGGAGCAATTAATTATGTAGTTTCAATATTTACAAGCTTCTCGGTGAAAGAAGAAAGCCACAGATGGCCCAAAACCATAGTGGAGAATAAGAACGGAAGCTCAGCGTAGCTCACAGATACTTCTCAAACGCAACTTCTTCAGATGTCAACATTCTTAGCCTCCCTTGCTCTGGGATTTGATGATCCTTGAGCAATTGAAATAAAATGACAAACTGGAAACAAAACACACTTTCTTCTCTTCTCTCACAGAGACACGATGAGTGCCCGTGTCGATCCGCTGGGACCATTTAAAGAGGAGTGCCCCCACTCCATTCTCCCTGAATAGTGCCCCCCCATACCCTCCTTCTGAGGGCTTTGTTCATCTCTAAGAGGAACAAGTGGCAACGCTCCCCGACCCCGGGCACGCTCGGGGATGCCGACTATGTGCCATCACTGAGTCATAGAGGCCGACATGCCACACGGAAGGTCTCCAGAGGGTGTCATCGTAGACATCTGAACTGGGGAGAAAGAAAGGGGGGGGCATCATAGCTCAAGTCAACACCATATCTACTGGCCAGGAAAAAAGCATTTCTAAACTTTCATGTAAACAAACAAAGGTGAAGTCTAAAGGACAAAAAGGTGGACTTAGAGCCAGAAGGTCTTTGGCTCCCCAGTGTCAGGAAGCTGTATCACTATGCATTACTGTAACTTAATTTACTTTACCAAAGTTTTAAATATATAAATGAACAATGGGTAAAAAGTATCTTTGAAAGTTCCTTTGAATAAAATGCCGATGAACACGGAGAATTACAATGACTGGGCCTTATACACGGCTGTTAACATAGCTGATAACCTAGGTATATTTTAGCAAAGGCACAGACTGTTACATAATTCCAGAGCAAACTCATCGCAAGCATCATGATAAAAAAAAATTAACGTGTGGTTGCTTTGTAGGTAGAATAAACATGCAGAGAATTGTTGTGGTTCTGCATGTGTTCCAGCCTAATTAGGATGAAGAAAAATACATCCAAGGCCGCAGGGAAATGCATTACAGCAGCTGAGGATTGTAGTGTTTATCTGCAGGTTACAAACTACACAAGTAAAGCAGACTTTCCGCATAAAATATAAGGTAGCTAAAATAGGAAGGTTTTTTTTTTTTCTACGGAGAAAGTTGGCTAAGAGGAGCAAGGTGCCCTTCACAGGTTCTCCTGTCAGCTCCATACAGCTAACGCTCACACATCTGGGCAGCTGTGGCCAGTGCAGGCCGCGCGCAGAGATTGATGAGCTTGCGGCCCCCGCTCGTTCTCCACGTCGCTCATGATGAATAATCCAGCGAGCCGCTTCCCGCAGCTCGCGCTGCCGCCGCGTGTCTGGAAGTCGGCCGGCAGGTAAGGGGCTCATGAATAAAGCGGAAGGGTTTGTGAAGGCCTCCAACAGCCTGCAACATAAACTGAGCCCTAAGGCAGTGCGGGGTGAGCTGTACCAATGGCTCGCTGTGTAAATGTCTGCCCCGGACAAGGCAGGGCACGTCGCGCTGCAATACGACGAGCAGGAAGGGTATCCTGTGCCCCAAGCCAAACGGAGAGTTTCTCTATCAGGACACACCTGTGCGGTCAGTACTCACAGTCAGCAGACAGGACCAAACAGGGCAAGACTGTGTCACCCCAGAACAGTGAGAGAAAAATACAGCACATGGGGGAAAAATGGTCTCTGTTCTGCTGGGAATTATCCTCTGTCTTTCTTATCATGTTAATGCAATCAGGAAGCACATTTCCTTTGATCCCTGTGGTGCCATAGCATGTGATAGCCAGACCTCTGCTGGCATGGTGACTTGTCCTTGGACCGTTATTCTATCACAGATAATGGTGATTTAACTTCCAAACAACATCACATGGGAACCGTGTTCTGTGAAGAAGACTTGGCTTTACAAGCGATTGAGGTGATAAAGAGGGAGAGAGCGGTTTTGACTTGGGGGATGATACAGCGATGGGGGGAATAGAGGGGCAAGCAGGTGGAGGACAGGCTGAGCAAACTGGCTGAACTAGGGACCAGTCTAGTCCCTACAATGCAGGTGAACCTTTTACATAGTGAAACGTGATCCAACACCTGTAATTACACTTCGTTCCGTACCACAACCCATCACTGGTTAAATATGTTAGAGGTGTAGAACATTTAGCATATGGCAAATCCTCTGATTTCACATTTACAGAAGTTGCTGATGGTCAGCATTCACTAGTTATATCACCTCTCTTGGTGCAGTGAGGGGGTAGTATGAGGCGGAGATATAGAGTGTTGTTTGCATGTCTTTTGTGTGGTAGCTGCAGCTGGCTCCAAATTGACTCAGAGAATGTTGTCGATCTACATCGAGGGACCTGCTCAATATATACCCGGCACGTTTCCCTCCAGCGCCATTCAGAGACGCTGGAGCTTTTTTTAACTTCTTCCTCAGCTCACTCTCAGTGAAATAGCATGTGACCAGTGATGCTCTTCCTATTGATCCCAGCAGATTGTGCTTCAGACAGCTCATCAGTATGTAAGGCCAGCCCCCAGACCATGGCTCACTGCAGATCGGTGAGCCTGCACCATGACTCTTCAACTGCCCAGTAACTCTGGTTTACTGAATGTAAGGCTTGGCGCGCGCGCGCACACACACACACACACACACACACACACACACACACACACACACACACACACACACACACACAC
>JABJVR010000007.1:8926064-8947838 GCA_025773905.1 Chitala chitala | reverse complement strand
GCGCTCACACACACACACACACACACACACACACACACACACACACACACACACACACACACACACACACACACACTGCCCAGAATTATGCAAGCAGTGTTGCAAAAGCAGAAAAGACAGACCCGCACTGATAAGCGGCGGTAGCATCTGTTCTAGAAAAAAGAAAAGAAAAAAATTAAAAAACAGTTTCCGTTCCATTTAATATTTAAACTGAACGTGGCTGAGCTGCAGCTTTAATGCACCCCCTCTTCATTCCAATCACCCAATCAGCCGCTCTTAATGCTTATCGACCTCGCTTGATAGAAGCGCATCTCTCCCCCTCTTAGTGCAGGAAAACCTATGCAATCAAGAGGCTGCTCTCCAGCATTACAGTCAGGGAGAACATGTTTGTCTGCACAGTCATTCTCAGTTTCCTCTTGCGCGGAGCCCCCTTCACTTCCAACCCTGCATCTTTTCAAAGATTCACACCTCCAAGAGGTCAATGTTTGCGTACACCGTGCTCCGCAAAAAGGGGCGCCAAGCGCCAGGGTCTGTGGAAGCTTCCGGACAGCGCAGATGAACAGGATCAGGGTGCCTAAGGGAACAGACGTGTCACGGAAGGACTCCTGTTCTAATCTCATTAGGTGGCGTTTTGCTGGCGGAGAGGTTAAAAACTGGCCCTGGAATGCACAACTGTGATAAGACCTGCTTTTTAAACAAGCAAAAGTGTGTATTTAAATAACATTAAAACGACAAAAAAAGAAACTGAGCTGCATCATTCTGTTTTCACACAGCGTGTAAGTACAACTGGACCGGTGCAACTGATGCTCGAGCACAGCCCCTAAACACGCTGCCACAAATGTGCTTCATGGTCAACACCAATGCAGAACAATAGAGCAAGGTTAAAAACGGCACCGCATCTCCCAGATGCCTGTTACATTCAGCCTATTGCACCCAGGAGGAGGTCGCAGCTCCAGGACTAAGTATTGCCTGTATATCTGTGGCACACCCTAATGAAAGCAATCTGCACTTTAATAAACACAGTTTGCTTATTGCTAAGAGCAAACAGCCCTGATTCCCCTCAGGGTGCCGGCCGGGGGAATTAATGAATGGCTCCAAGCTATCAAAACACAACTGCTTCTTCTTCTCTGCTCTCAGAATGTCTGGATGCTCTGATTATCCATCTTAGCTCTGGCCATTAACGCAGGTGAGGCAGCACACCTGTGCGGAGCATTAGTTTACGAGGCGGCGCCGTCGCTCGACTCCAGGGACAGTTTGGCACTTAAAAAATCGTCAGGGTTTATGTCTCCCCCTGCTGTGACTACGGAGCCCCGAGGACAGACACTGCTGCTAAAATGTGTTTAATCTTGCTACTGGAGAAACTTGCTATGTGCATCACATCACTTCCTAGCACTGGAGTTAATTTATTCATCTTATTATAACCTGTTCCTATTTCTTCAAGCAGAAACTGGTGTGCATGTGCCTCCAAGAATGAATTAATAAACACTCTGGAGTGATATGGTGTACCTGAGGTTTTGCCACCATCTTCAACCACAGCCAACTTTATGTCATGGATCGTAATATTTGTATTCTTATGAAAGAAGCACGGTAATAAGAGAGCTGGTCCTTAACACGCCTCCCCCTTCACATTCTAATTGATGTCAATACAGTTTCAAATTTCACTGCACATTCTAGAAGTAATAACCAACAGATCACCCTCAATGTCTAGCTGATGGTCGGTGTCGCATTTATTTTTTGCTCTTTAAACTCTCCTACTTGCATTAACCCTTTCACATACCTTCTCATAGTTTTTTTTTCCTCCACATAAAGAATAAAAGTGAATTCTAAAACACTTGAATAACAAAAATTTCACCTGCAGCCATAAGACAAACCTGGGCAGAGGTAACATCATCGTTAAACTGACACGTGGCAAAGGAGCCTCTGTGGATAGTGAGGGAAAGATTTAGCGTTCGGTGAGAAATAAGGGCAGGCTGCATGGGGAGAAGTAGTGATGGATACCCCTGGCTGAATTCCACTCTTCGAAAAAAAAAGTTTTCAAGTTTCAAGTGAGTGTTTACAACAAAATCTATGCCGCACAAGAGATATTAAAAAATCGCTTGGGCTTTAACACTCTGCCCTGCGAAGACAATTATCTATAAAAGAATATTCTCTAGGAGCATGATTGCATTTAGGTGTTTGGTCTAGAAACAGCAGTCAAGGACACATACCCACCCTTCCTTCTCAAACCATGCAGGCCCACTGCTCTTCCTTGTCTGCTATACTGCCTTTAATTCAAGGCAAGAGTGAGGTCAAACATGATGTTAGCATGATCTGTGCGTGCTGTGCAGAGTGTCTGGGCAAATCTCAAACACAATGCTCACCTCGAAATTGGAACAACAGCAAATGCTGATTTTTGTTGCCTCTAGATCTGCAGATTTGAAAATTGTACTTTTGTTAGAAAAAAAAAAAAAGATTTCAACTAGGAAGAGTCCCTGCCGAGTGATAATGAAAGCCATTTGTAGATCGCCATCATGTAGGTGACATTACACAAGTGATGAATGTAATAACTTTAAAAGTATGACGTTCTCAAGAAATCCATTTTTTACTTATTTTTTTACCAAAGAAAGCCAAATTGTCGGGCTAAAGAGGCAGGGCCAACATGTATGATGATCAGTAACAAATAAGAAAATATGGATTATGGATACTGACACTAATGTTCAAATTCCCAATCAAAGGAATAAGGTGTCAGAGGTTTTCAGTAAAATACCACCTGAGTAGGAATCTGATTATGTGACTGAGTTATTCCTGGTTACCATGAACCCTACTGGCAAATCATACCCCCTGTCATAAAGTCTTTTATAAAGTCACACCATGAAGCAAAATATTGAGAAGACATTTCAGGTTGGCATAATAAACCTCTTCAAAGGCTGATTTTTTACTTTTTATTTTGTAAATTACAAAGATTGTGGACCGAAGACCCATATGTAACCAGTACCTCCTACTTCCAATAAATAACACTTCATCGCTGCACATCACTCACCCATTCATCATAAAAAATTATGGTAAATGGCTTTTCAAACCACTGTATGACTGGACAGAATCTCAGTGTGCCATATGGACTAGTAAATGCCCCCCTGTATAATAACATTTTGTGTGGCGTTCTAAATCAATACGTAATTCTGTATGAAAAACATTAATTCATTCATCACCCAAGATGGAACGTGTACTTGTTACTACAAGTTTTTCATAAATTTTGCATTTTCCACAAGTAATTTTTGACAGCTTATCATCACTAACTACACTTTGAGCCTTTTAGCATATTTCAAAAGGTAGATCATCCATCCATCCATCCATCCATCCATTATCTTAACCGCTTATTCCTGGTGAAGGTCACGGGGAAACCTGGAGCCCATCCCAGAGCACATAGGGCGCAGGGCAGGGGACACCCAGGGCGGGCCGCCAAACCACCACAGGGCAAGGTAGATCATATTTACCGCATATGTCAAAAAACCTGAAGAAAGATCTGTACATTTCACCTTTAATCCCATGTAATGTGATTTAGCATAAGATTCGACTCTATACTGCTAGCAGTTATGTTAGGTTTCACTTTCCCTTTTCAAACTTTTGAAACAATGAGGCAAATGAGCGATTATGACTGTTTTTTTAACAGCCATCCAAGACACTATGGGTAAGACTTGTGTCTCACTCAGACACACAGAGTACCTCCAACACATATATGCGCTTACCGTCTTACGTTTAACTCTCAGTCACCCATTGGGTGCACCAATGGCCCGCGACTCACAGAAGCACTCCATCCACTCTTAAACAAGTGAGATGAGTAACATGGTTGTCCCAGTTCTCATCAGCCTGCTTTTGCCACTCTTAACGTTGCTGGGGGCAACGCTAAAAGTGCAGTAATATTTGCAAGACTTTTTACTCTCATCGAAAAAACACACGTTTTTAGATTCCCCACAAGTATCAACAGCGTTTCATATTATTAAAATAATTTAAATTATCTGTTTGTTAATGTGCAAAAGACAGAAACAGTTTGCCCTGAAAAATTAAAATTTTTATTTCTTGATATTTGCTGAGTCTATATTAATAATTTACTGTCAATATTGAAAATAGCTGAAAACTACAATCTTTATATATTATAGACAAAGCGTATGTAGTGATGCACATGTACAAGTTTAATTTGTCACCTAAGATTTGTTCATTTTAGCCCTTGTCTTTACTACCATGTTTACCATAATAACCACTCTTTTTTTCGAGGCCATTTTTCAAAGAGAATGACACCCTGAGCGAATATAAGTGTACTACAGTAGGATGCAGGTTACTAAAGCCAATAATTTGAGAGTAAATATGTGACTGCAGAGATACTGAATGTCCCTCACGTCAAAGCCCAGCCAAATTGTTTTGCAACGTGGCACATGTATGACACAGGCTTATTTCAGCCACCAAATGTCAAACCTATATTGTAAATATTCTGTAAGTCTGAATTCAGTACGACATGGTCATTAATGTTTTCACTGGCAGCAAAGTTTCCCTCCAAGTGCAGCAAGCTCGAAAATCTAAAACATTTGCAGTAGTCAAAAAAACAATGTTACATTGTCATTTAGGGCTTTTAAATAACATTTACGGCTCCCACAATGGTTTAGAATTTATTGGGCTCTATGTCTCTGTGACTGAACAAAAGGGCACAGCACTCCTGTCGAATTAAATGTGCTCAAATGTGGTTTCGAAGGCTAGCCACAGATCTCCGTAGAGCAGCCTGACAGCCTTGGGCCCTTGTCCAGGGTCACACTTGGGGACTTTGAGTTCCGCTCACGAATTGAGCGGAGCTCATGGGGCGATGCAAACAGCAGCTAAGCTGAGATCTGTCACAAACGTAGCAGGCAGCACGCTCAGGACATTCACGGAAACATGTGGGAGCATGAGGTCAAGAATAATGGCCCCTGTCAAATTCTCCCCTCCCCGTGCACCATCTACAGACCTTTCATCGTCATTTATTTCCTCAACATTTCCCACACACATATCCTGACGCTTATTTCCACTTATACCAATGGTTAGTCAGTCATCTTCTATACCGCTTCATCCTGTTAAGGATTGTGGGAAGCCTGGAGCCCATCCCAGGAGATATTGGGCGCAGGGCAGGGGACACCCAGGGCGGGGCGCCAACCCACCGCAGGGCATAAACCAATGGTATATTGCAAATTCTAATTAGAACTTTAATTTGGGTACAAGTGCCGTTGTCTTCCATGGGATGCTGTTTAAAAAAATTTAGATGCTTTTTTATGACACCCAAGCAGCTGCTTCTTTTTGTTGTACAAAGCAGGATGAAATTAAACCCATATATACAGCTGGACTGCAGCAATTAGCAGTTATGTATTAGGTTTTTCAAAAGTAAAACCTTTCTCATGAAATTTGAAGGAGGATCTTTGTTTTAGAGTTTTGGGGACATTGTTTCCCAGGAAAAGATGATGATCTGTATTTTCAGAAAACATGCAAGGAACTGAAAGGTTTTGCAATACTGTATATATTGTAACGCCAGTGCCGCGACCAATGGACCGCAGCCGGGAAGCGTGATTATGCACCTTCCCGGCCCCACTTGTAAAATAGTTGTACCCCACCCTGAGCGTGTCTGAGAGCACGAATGTACCCCTTGCCCTGTTTCCCCAGTGTGTGGTGAGTGATTGGTGATAAAAACTGTCCGAGTCCTTTTAAGAGCTTTAATAAAGAGCAGTTGCTTTTACCAATTCGTTTGTGTGTAATATGGTTGGTGCCGAGAGCCGCTACAATATGTTACATCAGTTAATGTTAAATAAATTAATTTAATAAACATCGCTGTATTTGGATAGATGAGGTTGCAGTAGTCCAGAGTGCAATGAGGCTTTGGTGCTACTGAACTACACCAATGCTTTTGTGTGCATGAATGACGGGGGGAGGATAGGACAGAGAGAACATAAATTACAGAAAAAAAAAAACAGAGTGGAGAGCAGGGGATAGAACAAGAGCAAGAAAGAGAAAGTGTGGAAGAGAGAGGCGAGAGAGAAAGAGAGGAAGAACAAACAGTCATGGAGCACAGAGAGTTCACTTTTCCAAAAGGTAGTTTACAGAGCACTTTGGTTACAGCCATTAGTGAAGTGGGGCTCGCTCTTTGTTTGTCCCCGCACGTGGTCTGCTTCCGATACACATCGTTGTGAATGCATAAGGCTCCCGGCGCTACTGAAAATTGACTTTTTTTTTTTCTCTCTGTGGGGAATGGCGTATGTCAGGAAAACAGTCTGTGATAAACAGCCATCTAGAATATTATCTACCTGGACAGATGTCCAAATTTACTTCTTCAAATTCACACTGTGCAACAAAGATGGTGTGTTTTAGAAAACCCACTTGCTGTAAGATGCAGAGTTTCGGACAATCATGCTTGTATTATTATATCATGTACAGTTATTTAATCTCCATTTATTATTTTTATCCAACGATGAACACGGTTTATTTACAAAAGCCTATTTGTGGGGTCAGACGGTTTACGCTCTCGATTACCTGCCGGTCTGTGCAAACGTTGTTTAGCACGCAGCCTTGAACGCCCATGCAGAGCATCATAACAATAAGTCACAACTGGTAACACCGCATAGCCTGAAGAAACGGGCACTTTCTGCGCAACAGCGGGTCCTTAGAGCAACAGCGGCACTGCTGTGTTTTCCATTTTAACAAGCGACGTTGGCTTTCATCAGTGCGTAGATGAAAATAAAAAAGAGGGGTGAGAAAAGATCACTCACTCCAGGAGAGAGAGAAACAGAGAAAGAAAGCGGGGGAGGTGGTGAGCAGGCAGGTATGAGAATAAATTTTACTGCTCCAAATCATGGTACAAAGGCAAGTCTAAAGGCCTATCCTAGTGCAGAAAAGGTGAATGTGAATCACTGGTACCTGCGGATCAGAACTCTTTGACAAACGCATCAAACACACATTGGATATTAAAATAACCAAGGCAGAGAACGCTACTGACAAACCCCAGGGTTCCACACATTTTCAATTACAACCTCAGCACAATTTTCCATTTGCATGTTTTTCAATATATAGTTTGTGCAAAGGGAACAGGAAGGGTATGCTCTTGGAAACAAAGTTAATCAGGTTTATCTCAGAATGCTTTAGAAGTGCACTGTTGGAGACGGTTATAATGACTTTGTACCCCAGATTGTTCGAGGTCACTCTTTGATTCCCGTGATCTTGGCCAAGAATTAGATGTCACTGAAAACATGTTTTCCTTTGGTCTAAGGAAACAAAGCGGTACAAAGCAAACTGATCAAATATTTTTGAACGGTTGGGAAGCTTGTACTGAACAAAAATTATTCAAGCAGTTAATGCCGATTTGATCAAAAAGAAAAACGGTCAGTATGAAAAAGGACTCAGACTTTCAACCGATTATTTCATTATTCTGTAATGTAGTCACCTAGCTGATGAGTAAAACTGCAGGACAGGACAGCCCTACACTCCAACTGGAGATTTGTCTTTGAAAGACTACGGCTGACACACAGGGAAAGGCTTGGGAATTCTAACAACCAGGTGCATTGTGGGTAGTCGGAAGGTTCTAGCTAGTTCCCTAGTCTTTGCACCTTTCTTCTCATTGTGGTCACAAACAAACGCACTGTGAAATGGGCTGAGAACGCAGCTCTGTGTTGGTGTGTCTCACTAGTCATGTTGGTTTTCTGAGAACTGGCCTTGTTTAAACATGTAATGTTCAGAGGCAAGGCCTTTGCAGAGTTTTGATCTGCTGTGATGTGAAGCCAGCTGTTTCTGCCCATCTGCTGGGCAGGAACAGGCCACAGCAGTGGCAGCACAGATGGCTGTGTGCTTGTGTGTTTTATGTGTGCTCCGGGTCAGTGATTCAGCCCTATGAGCTGTCTGAAATATCCCAAAGGTCCCTGTGCGAAGGGAGAGTTTTTCCTCAGAGCGCCAACAGTGTTATGTTCCATTGGGATGTGACGGAATTTGTTTTTCTCCATTGCATTGAGGACGGCAAGCCAACCATCTGAGGTTAAAATATTCCAAACACTTCTCTGAGTGCACGGCCTTCCTCAATACAGGGAAAGTAGTTCAGTATTGTTTTCACTTAGCTGAACAGAAAACTCATTAATTTCCCAGAAACTTTCAATGACGAACACACCGGCCTGCTGTAGTTTCATTCACCAACAATATGCACATAATTTACATAACACTTTCTCCATAAACAAGAAAAAGCAGCAACCAGGTAATTGTTATGAATGAAGAGAGCTGGCCTACAAGGAAGGAAGAAAAACAAACTCAATATGCTGCATGACAAAAGAAATTAATCAGGGGCTGGCTGGCACCGAGGCCCACAACAGTTAACGACACGGACAATTTGATTGACAGAGAAGACAGGACTATAGATTATGAATGAAGAGCAGATAGCCTGGTAACACCATATCAGAAAGGGACTCCGTAATCTGAGCACCTGGAATGTTGATGAGGTTATGGGGGTTATGGAAGTGACCCCAGTTTGTGGGGTCCTAAGCAGCTAGAGAGAAGCAAGGAGAACCAAGGATCCAAATGCAGAACACTACTCTGGCTACAATCAAGACAAGAACAACAACATCCAGAGGACTTAAAAGAAAGTACTGGGTTTTAATGCAAAAAGACAAATACCACAGAAATTCAATTTGTGTATATATAAACAAGGAAAAAATACAAATGTCAAAAACCCAGTTACAAGAAATGTTGAAAATGTAAGATCAAAAGCAAAAAAAGCAATGCAGCAAATGTCAGAACAAGAACAGATCTAGACAATAGAGAATCACACACAAGAGGAGCTCATGACTGACTAACGAGCCTCCAAATACCACTTAAATAAGAAAACCAATCAAGGCACAGGTGGTGAGCATGATCAAGCAGTGGACCATCAGAAACTCCACCTTGTAGCAACAGTGTTACTGCATTGGGAATAGACTGAGCAGGAAATCTGTTCTTGTTCAGGCACGTGTTAAAAGCAAAATGTCCAGAGCACTGAAGAGTGAGAGAGCTCTGCATTGGAGAAACCAAGCAACCTCTACGAAAAAGGCTGTCCTAGTACAGGACAGGTAACACCTCATGACCAGAATCAGCAGTGTACCTTCATCTAAAAGAAACAGGGCGCGCATTAGAAGACAATGTGCCCACTTTGAATAGAGAACATAGGTGGTTTGAGAGGAGTGAATGAGTCAATTTATGTGAAAATTGAAAATCCTCAATACAGGTAGAGGCCTCAGACACAACCTGTCCCCTATAGAGGTGAGGGCCTCAGACACAACCTGTCCCCTATAGAGGTGAGGGCCTCAGACACAACCTGTCCCCTAGTTTTCATGCTGCTCTTGTATCAGTCCCCAGGAAGATTAAGACCACTTCACACACCCACCAGGTCAGCCACTCTTAACACACTCTTGCGTTGACAGAGGTAGCAGAAGTCAAGACATCTATGTCCCTATAACTCTCTGCCTTTGTTCGGCTAACGAGCCTATCCAAATGATTTGAGTACTGAAGTCACCCTGGAGGATAAATATGAGGTCCCTGACCAATTTTCATCTGAGAAGCTACTTGGATGAGCAGTGAAATGTTTATATCAAGAAGTCCAGTTGACATGATTCAATTTCCAGACAGCTCCACCTGGATGACTGAGAATCTTCAACAACATGTTAAAACCAAAAGCACCACTTTGTACCTTCCCCTTTACAAAGGCTTTGATGCAACTCTATGAATTTGGATGATAGCTGTCAGCCATACCAAACTTCCTAAAGGAGGCAGAAGAGTGTAGAATCTGTGGGTTCAACTTGACATGAAAGAAATTTACATCAGTGACTCAACGACAAACACAAGCCAGAGAGCATTTTTTCCAAATCTCATTTTTCACTTGTTCCAGCTAACAGTCTACTTCTCCACCAACACAGAGCAAGCACATTAAAAATATCATACAGTCAATACATCATAATGTGAAGGACACAGAGGTCATAGTATCAGTTATAAATTCAAATTAAATAGCTTTACAGATAGAAAGCTTGAGTAAACCTAAGATTCAGGTAGTTTAATGGCAGTCATCTGCCAGAAAGTTAGACAGTAAAGCTTGTTTTCCATTAAAACTAGAGTCCTTTGTCAGCAACTATTCAGGTGAAATCTTTTTTTAGTCATTTAGCAGATGCTTTTATCCAAAGTGACTTACAACATTTCACATGCAGGTTACAGGGAGCTAGTGCTCAGTGTCTTGCTCAAGGACGCTCCAGGTGGCTGGGCTGGGATTTGAGCTAGGACACTTCTGCATCCCAGTCTAATGTTCTACCCTTTGAGCCACCAGGCCACCTATACTATACACTACTACAAATAAACTCCAGTGTACTCACTTTTGCAGTGACCTTTAAACTACAGCCATGGTACATTTTTCCATTTCCACTTGCAAAGGTGCACAGTTGAGAATATAACATCTCTAAACATTTCCAAACTGTGCTGTAGATGGCTGGATTTACATATCATTAAAGATAAATAAAGGGCATATTTGACAGCTAGTCATTTAATGATATTTATCACAAGTAGTAAGATTACAGAAGTTGATGAGGTTGCGCTGGTTCAGAGCTCTGTGAATTGGATGGACACTGAAGGAGGGACAGACAGTTATAAATATCACAGCTGTCTGGATGGAGCCCGATGACTCCAGCACACCTCCAAACAAAATATGTTTTACACTGTAGTTCACATGAACAAACAACTCTGCCCATGAGATAAAAAATCAATTGAATGAGCACAAACATACCATGAACCCAGTCACAATACATAAACAAGCCCCATTTGTTATTTCAAATTCACATTCCAAGTTGTTCTGACTTTTATGCTGCCGAACTGCTATTTCATTACTTACCTGACCCATAAAACCAGTAACCATAAAATGTCTGTCTCAAGTTTTACAATGCTGGCATTTGTTCCATTTTATTGACCAATGCCAGCTGACACAAACAATCTGTATTTTGCAGAAGACATGCTTGTTTCAGAATAGGTTGAAGGCAATAGTGTTGAATTTGTGAAGAATATTCTATTCTGCCATTTACAGCGCTGTTATCTTGGTCTCATCCCAGTAAAGTTACTGGTATATTGTCACTTCTATATAACGCACACTGGGATTTTCAAATAAAAAGTTATTTTGCCTAAAACAGAACAGCGCCACCTGCAGGCTATGTGCTTCTTTACACCCATTCAAAAAGTCTGTTAATCCAGAATTCAGGACATAATTTGACTCTTACCTTTGAAACCTTTTCCCTCTTCTTTTTGCCCATTAACATAGCAGTGAATAACAAGTATTAAAAGATTAAACGTCTTTATCCCTCTCAAGCACAGAAGAGTAATTATCTTTATTTCAGATGGGTGTGTTATCTGAAGAAAGACCAATGAAGCACACACTCAAACAAAAAAAGGCTCTTACAATCCACAACCTTCATTAAACGATAAACCCAATGAAGGGAAGGCATGACTACTAAAAATCCACGCAACATTCTTAGTGACCACTCTCAAGGTGCTCACTGAATCAGTAATGAAACTGTCCTCATTAATGAATTTGTATATATTATTTACCGTGTCATTGATTTTATTTCAGTTTCTTTGCAGAACCTAAGAAATTTGGATATCTGGCATTTTTAACCATCCGCAAAGCTGTATTTTCACATTTACGGCTGGAAATATTAGACTGAACCTGGTGGCCTAGATCTTTTACACCATTCTGCAGTCTACCACCTCAGCTGCAACTAGTCAGTTCTGTGTAGTGGCCTTCCTTAACGAGCTCTTAATTAATTTGCTTTAGTTGAGATTTTAACCAAAGAAATTAGCAATCTAATTAATTTAGCCTAAAGGTATTTAAGAAACAGAAATACTTTTCTCCCAATTTCAGTGTTGTTGAAGCAGTATAGAATGAATGAATGAATGAATGAATGAATGAATGAATGAATGTTCAATAATCTGTAACTATGCAGTACCTAAAATGGCAATAGATTTAATTTCAATTAAAAAAGTTTTGTGTTAAAAAGGAATTATGTTATTTAACCTTTAGATTTTTAAACTGCATTTATTACAATAAAATTCTTTCTGTTTTAATGATACAGAAAAGAAAAATTGTTTTAAACATTGTTTACTAACATAAAATCTTTAGACATGTACACCTTCGTTTACTCTGTGGTGGGTGTCCCCTGCCCTGCACCCTATGTGTTATGGGATGGGCTTCAGGCTTCCCCATGACCCTTAACAGGATGAAGCGGTGTAGAAGATTACTGACTGACTGACCTTCGTTTACTCAATTTTTCCTTTATTCAGAAATAACAACTGAAACACCACACTATAACGTGTTGAAAATTGGACCAACATCGCTGTTCACCTGAGTGTTCTGATTTATTTAAATAACTTTTAATGTAAAAGTCAGAAAGCAGAGGACCTCTCAGACACCTCGGTACAAGGTCAACATGCAAACCATCTGAGCAGACCCTGCGCCCCAGGTTCAGAAGTACGGCTCTATCACGTTCTACTTTTACCCAAACGTCTGTAAAAAGTCAAGTCCTGTTTCATTGCCATCATTGTCACAAGCTTCAAAAATTTTAGCTGTACATCTGTAGCTCACTATTCTAGCAGTTTCACCCGTTATCACTGGCCTTAAAGGTTCTTTTAAGATTCTGTTCCACTGACTTGAATCTTATGAAAGAAGAATTGGAAACAAATGTAAATGTGATTTGTTCTTAGGGTGACAACTGAAAGGATACGGTTTCGAGCAGACGTGCGCACACCGACACCCATGAGCAGTTCCTTAAGCCAAGCGTTTGTCTTGCTACGTCGTTCTTAACCAGCTTGCCGCTTCCTCCTGCCGGCCCTGCGGACCGCTGGCCACTCCCCAGCTCATCTTTCTGCTAATCGTCAGACTTGGGGAAGACCCGGGTGTCCACATCAAAGAGGCGGAAGGCCCTTGAGGGAGTTCCGTACTGCACAGCTTATCAGAGGAGAGCTGCGGGAGTGAGCAGGGCGGTAGTCCAACATCACAGCACCTGTGCTCCTCTTCACCGGGTACTCTGAGTGTCCCGCATCCACACATGTGCTCCTACATTGCTCTGCTTTTTTCAACAAATGAGCAGGGGTGCATGTTTTCGTTGTCATGTCGGAATGGCCGTTGAGAGAGGATGAGGATGTAGGGGGATGGAGGGGTGCCTATAGCCCTCCCCACCCTCAGCAGCAATTTTAAGTATACTGGAATCAAGGGATGATACATAACCAGGACAGATGGAAACAGGACAGTACAGCAAAGCCACAAATATGAGGATTTCATCAGGAATCTTATACATAAAGCAGGTCTTTTACAGGTTACAGACTTACAGGTCTTTTATTTACCAGTTAAAAAAGCATACCAAAACCCAACCATGTGTTCCTTTTGTGTCAAAGTATAACAGTTAACAACAGTTTTGATACCTTATGGTTGTTTTAATAGTGCAGTATTCGAGTCACAGGTATTTTCACAAGTGTTATGCAGTGTGCACAAATGATTAGAAACCACCTAAAGAAAGGTATAAGATCTTAAAATCCAAGAAAAAGTAAAACATAACAGTTTTGTTATATCTTTCCTTTCTTTGACATTCCCTGCTAGTTTGCTCTGCAAACATGTAAAATTATCAGTAATTTTGACAGCTTCAAAAATAAGCAAACAATTAGTACAAAGATATGATTTACTACAATGGGGGTTTAATAGTTTCACACTGAACAAATATGTAGCCTTTAAACAAACTAGAAGGATTACAGAAAACTGCTTGTCAAGGTTGGAATGAAAATGTATGAGTTTCAAAATGCTTCCACTCATATCACAAAAAATCAGGTCAGGGTAGTAATGCTCTGCCCCCATCCCACTGCTAGCTGCCCCCACCATACTGTGTCATGCTGTGCTGATCATTCTCCATCAACACCAATGGGAGGGGAAGGATGCAGATGGAGTCTTTATGTAAGATGCTCCACCCCACACACACACACACACACACTCACAAGATGGCTAAAAGAAAACAGCACATCTCTTGTGGCTCTATCAAATGATCTGAAGCCCCTAATTACCTGGAGGATTTCCACACTGATAGGTAATAAGTACAATATGCACTCAGATGTGACAATGATGTGGCCAGCACAGAGAATTAGGCTGATTAATGAGGGACTATCCTCAGCCCCAGGTGAGCTTGTTTTCAGCTCAAGGCAGTTGGAGATCATTCAGAATCTTTTTAATTCTTGTTATTCAGATTATATCAGGAAAGTGGGTAAAGATTATGTCAGTCACAGTGTGGTTTAATAAAAAGGGAGCTGATAAAAATTTAATTTGATGGCAACTGGCCAGCCACTTTGTATCAGCATTTTCATTTATACTAATAGTTACGTATTTAACATTAAATGAACACGGAAGAGGTAACTTTTTAACACGGTATAAAGCAACCGTACTAGTACCTTTGTAAATTAAGTAGTATCTGATAAATGGCAGCCAGTTTGTTCTCAGATACAGGAAACAGCCGATCGCACACATTTTCTCCATCTCGTTTTTCTAACGTTACAAACCAACCGTGCTAGGACCTTTTAAAACTGTGTTCTCTAATAAACAGAAGTCGGATAACAATTTTCAGATTTAGCAAACAAGAAATCAAGCATCATATTTTCTGGATTAATCTGATTATCTGCATGTCTAATTGCAGGCAGACGAGGTACGCCATCTCGCACACGCTAATCAGTGATAATACGCACAGCAGAGTCCCCTGTGTACACAGCACTTTCCATTTCCTCTGTGTACGCTCATAATAATTGGAAGCGGTGTACTGCATTGTAATTCATGTAAAAACAAATGTTGACTCTACGCTGTTGATTAACACTAGACGTTACAAGTACGAGTACTGTCGGTTTAAGGTGTAGGGGACGCGGGTTGTTTTGTAATTACTTGCAATAATAGTTCCATTCTCTTCTGCTTTAGCCTTACAGAATTGTTCGACTCCACTTCACACGCTGTTCTGAATAACCAGATTCAGGGCTTGCGTGTCAGAAAAGGAAGACACAAACATGGGGAGATCAGCTGTGTCGTGATTCTGCTCAGACTTCGTGATCCCCTGCCGGAGATGCTCGACGGCTTCATTTATTGGAGGGATTTTAAAGAGCCAGGCCGACAGGGGCTGGATGTCAAGGAAACGCTCACTCACAGTTGACAGTAATTGCTTTTCATACATATGTTATCCCTGGTGCACTCTAACCTTAGAAGGGAAATTACTTTGATCCCTTTCCCCTCTGCTCTTAAAGAAATTGACACAAATACAGTATTCACATAGGCCCATGCATGCTCTGAGAATCTTGTTGCCATCACATTATATACAGTAGCATTATATACAGATGTACTTGTGGACTAAAACATAATAAAATGCTTTTTTTAATCTAAACTCTACAGATATAGCACAAAGCCACACTTCATCACAATCTGTGGGCGTTTGCATGTTGTCATGTCCCACTAGGTTTTCACCATGAGAGTTTCCTCCAGAAGTTGTCCATGCTCTTGAATTTTCTTTGGAGACACACATACACATACACACACACACATACACGTGTGGGTGTGTGTGTGCACACGGTAGGTGATGGACTGTCACCCACTTGTAGGTGAGCTGCCTAATACTTTCTCCCTTATTTTAAATTTTAAGCTATCATGTCCCCGACTGGGTGAGTGATTGAAAATATGATTTCAAACATGGTTTTCATTTTTCAGAAATTTTATTTGATAGAATAAATTAATACTTTACTCAACAAGTAAACAACATTTTTCTCAAAGTAAGCTCAGTTCTATGCTGCTGCTTTGCATGATAATAGAAAGTTTAAAAGTTAATGACCTCACCATATTTTTAATTTCAACTAAAACGTTCAGGACAATTCTGCGGCCTCATATGCCAAAGGTTATTCTGATTTTTGCCAGCTGGATTCCTTCATTAAACCCAGAGGACAATTACAGGACCCTTGAGGAAATGGTGAATCACTAATGAGACAAATTATGAAACAGCAGAGAGAAAAGGCTTTCATTTAAATTAGCAATTCAGCCCCATAAGTCTCAGTTCAAATTGTACAGATTTGCTGCCTGCCGGAGAAACAGAGATATCAATATGGCACGCTCCTGAAACAGGCTGGAATCCGAATATCTCAAGGGAGCGGTCAGATCAACAGCTATTGACCAACAAAGTTCCGTGGTTTATTTCACGCCGTGTTTTACGCTCAGGGAGGCTTTGCATACATGTTCGATATAAGGACCTACCAGAACACGAGCTCAACAGTCAAGCAGTGAAGTGCAGCTGGGATGAACAGACATATGAGAACAGGAAATGTAATTCTGAATTACTTCTCGTGTGTAAATAAGGCAGCTTGTGTACTGTGAGCATAATCGGTGTTGCATACATTGTGCAAATCTGTTAGGACCAGGATGTTATTTTTAAAAAGTCAAATACAGCCACTCACAAGAAATATTGTCTCCATTTTTAAATATTGCTTTAAAGCAATTTTATGTGGTTATTTGTTCAATACTAGGTATTATAGAACAACAGGCAAAAAAAAACACTAGCTACATATTTAAGTATTTGCCTTAAGGAATACAGTACTTTTATATTTAAGTACAGGGTTGAATGTTTTCCATGTGGTCTCATTTTCAAACTGAATAGATTGGACTTTTGTACCAAGTGATGCATGGAATGTACCATAACATAAATGGGGCAAAATATGAGTGAAACCGGGAAACGCAATGAAAAACAACTTTTCCTGTTAAATATTCAGTAGCTTTCATATTGCACACTCCATCAACTTAAACTAGAAACAAAAGCAAAATCTACGCTAAAGCATGAAAGTGAATGCAAGGCCACAAACAAAAAAGTAGAAATTTCAAACCCCGGCTAACATCTCTTTCAGCTGATTCACAGCTGATGTGATATCCTTCAGCGAAAAAGGTGCCTAAAACTTGGCCGTGTGAGGTTGGTGGGGAGGGCACTGGGGGGGCTCCGTGCAGCCCAGGAGCCGACAGTTATGGTTTTAAATCCATCACCAGCTGAAGTGGCTGCCTGCCACACCTGTGGAGAATGACAGATGGTGTGGGCTGTTGCATTCATTAAGCAGGCAAACTGTGGAGAAAAGCCTACCAAGAATGTTCGCTCTATTGATCTGTTCCACTGCAGGAACTGGTTCAACCGGCTGCAGATAGGACTTCTGCGTCCGGTATGCTGTTAAAAAAAAAATAAATTACACATAGACTCAGCAGTTGTCATTCCCACCCTTCTGTGGAGCCCAGGACGAAACATTTTCTTTTTCTCCATCTGCTTTATTGGTTCAGTTTATCTGTAGTTTTAGCTAAACTTTTTTGTGGTCCAAATCACTGATATCTCCGAGACATATCCAATGAACACAGTGGTGTAATGCTGGATCGCTGCACAGCAAAGATGGCAGCTTTAATTTTACGCAGTGTTTTTATGGGTGCAGTCCCACACTTTATACAGGTGTCCCTTACCTTACTCCCTGGACTGCCTGGGATAGGCTCCAGGCTCCCATACCAAATGGGATAAGAAGTTTGGTGATTGGATAGATGGACGGACGGATGGATGGATGGATGGAGTATTGAAATCTGGTTAGTTTTATTTCATGGTCCATGCCAAGTGCTGACTAAATCATGTATATGATTTAAACGAATCAATCAGGATACCAATCATTTATTGGTACAATGTCCATGCCAAGTGGAGAAATATGGGAGGGAATGTGGTGAAAGTTAATGCTGTTTCTGCTGAGTAAGGTGGACATTTGGGAACACTTGTAATTCCACACAGAATAGCTGTAATAAAATCTGCGTTACTAGACAGTACAGCTGTGGTTACTTCAGTTCAACTGTAGCAGCACTTATAACCTCTTCTCAAAAAGCAAGTACCCTTTAATCAGTAGAAGTCACATAAGAAGAAAAAACTGAAGCGGGGAGTTGTGGGCTGTCCCACCATGGCTTAACTTCCCCCCAAACCAATTCATTCCCATCAACCCCTGCTCCTTGTTTCACCTACAGCACATCACAGACCAAAAGCACAATGGTACATATTACTTTTTCCCCCTCAGTACGTTTGGCTACTTTTCATCATGTCCAGGCCAGAGCTGGTTAGCTACAGCAGTTTGCCAACATCCATTTCCCATTTGTCACTAATCCATTTCCTGTTTTTTTTTTCTTTTCTTTAGACTCACATTTCTTGACATGTGAGGACAGCTTATCTTTAAAGACACTACAGAAAATATGTCAGAAATCTTCCACCACGTTAGCCTCCATCTTTAATCTTTGGATGAATTTAATATCCCATGGTACATTGCATTTATAAGCAACTAGATTCACTGTAGTCAATGAGGTACAAAATATTCTTTGTACATTGCAGCAAAAGGCAGTGTTTTTCTTTTTTACTAATACTACATGTAGATAACCGTAATTGTCCATTAAGGTCTGACAAACTAAATTTAATTAAATAAAGACATTTTCTGTACAGTTTTGCCCCAGGCGGTAGACACATGCAACATAAATATTTCTGATACTTTAACACCCAGCAAACCTGGTGTGCATTCCTGGCAACAGAGTGAGCAGGAGCTGCAGGAAAATACAAGCACCAAAATGACATATTTAACATACATAAAAAAAGCGACACAACGAGATGTCAGAACAATACAATTATTTCTATAAACATCACATAGTAAATGCACACTATTTTACTGCAGTTATTTAGAGTCAGCGTGTCATAATAGTATAAAAGCATTCAGTTATATGAAATGGTAATGTACTGTTAATGATACATGTCCGTAAATCAGACTACTTCCACTGGGCACATTACAGTTCTGACAACAGGCACGCAGCTCAGCAGCCTGTGCAATTAGTCATGTCCAATGGAGAAGTAAAAGTACTAAGAGGAACTACAGTGAAATCAAGACTGGAAACTATACAGTCAATTAGGCCTTTGCAGTTCACCTGTAATGCATGCCCTGAGCAGCAACTGTATTCCATAAAACTGGATCACTTCATTCAGCTATGTGTTTGGGTAAGTTCCCCATGGAAGCTGAGATTTAACCAAAAACACATTGGATATTTTTGGCATACTTTATCCATTATTTCATTACTGAGACTCAAAGGCAATTTTACCTGTCTTCGACTTTTATGAATTATAGCCAGTTGAAATTATAGTAACTGGTACTATAATGAAAAGGGGCTGACCTAAAAAAAGGCAAGATATTAAGTCAGTTAAACCTTTACACGCCAGTATAACATTCTTCCTATTGTGACAAAAAAGTATATTAATGAGGGGGAATGGATTTCCCAAGATGTTCCTGTGGGCCAACGTTTAAAATCATAATCAATGCAGTCATTATAATGAGCTCTGTGCAAAACTGCATGTTTTATTAGCAAACATTTTATGCACAAATTTGAAAGCGTGAAGCTATTGAGAACATTTACAATTCAGGCATGATGTGCACACCAACATGTGCAAGTCCACTCCTTCAAAAGTCTTACACCTGAGAAATAGTATTAAAAATCTCCACATTACGCATAATGGCATGAGTAGTGTGACTACTGGGCGAGGTTACAGACATGTTAAAAGACTGCTCCTCAGCAAACAAAAACCTATTCCCCCATGTGCAACAACACAAATTGCACAAATTCTAAAATTTTTCCATTTATTAAGACAAGATTCAATATCTTAACTATATATTAGAAGATCATATTTAAAAAATTTTTTAAAAATACATGAACTCCTCCCCCCCTTACAGACGCAGCCTGTGTCTGAGCACTGAAACAATTTATAGCTGAGGAGGGGTAAAAATGTGCAAGTGGATGAAGCATGGAACGGATCAGGTGCAGGTGAAGAGGGCCGACCACTCAGTACTGGAACGTGCCAAAACTGCCTTTGCCGTTCCTCTTGAACTCGTTGCCCTGGATGGAAACGAACATCTCCTGGGAGAGCAGGTTCTCGTCCACCTGTGCCACACCCAGCTCCCTCAACCTGCACTTCTGTCGCCGGCTCTTCTTAGCGGACGTAGCCACCAGCTCCAAGACGATGGCATCGTTGCCCTCTGTGACCTCGGCAGGCCGCTGCTGCCCATCTATAGGAATCTCCTCCACCACTATGATTGGTACCTCCACCTCACAGCTGCCTGGCTTTGTCGGGACATCTTCTGAAGGCTCCTGTGCTGCCTCAGAGGGGTCTTCACATGCATCTGCAGAAGGAAATCCTTTTCAGACAGTGAGCACAAACAACTAACTACTCTGGGTAACATTAGTGACCAAAATTCATAAGAAAACCTTTTCTTGAAGTGTGAGCAATGTCACAGAGTACAAGACAAAACATCCACATATCAAAGTGACAATTATACATAAAGTCTCTTGTACAAAATAGCGTGGTAGGTGCTGCGGCTTAAGATTCTGCAATTTTGTTTGTGCCTTTTTTAAAATCCCTTCTTCATACTTGGCTATTCATATCATAGCAGGGTTTGCTGGTAGTTTCCTGCAGCGAAGCCTGAGAATATTCCATTATAATCTACCAAGGCGAGAATGAAGGCGCACCTTTGTTAATTCCAGCTGTGCATCTGCTGAGCCTCAATTAGAAACTGGGCTCTTTCATTCACACATGTCCTTGAATGAAGGTCATTTCACTTCAATGTTACTCAGAAACTGGTACAGAGTTAGCTTAAGGAGAACATTACCTCCTTTGTAGCAAGAAGTGCACGAGGAACACAATCATTACAGATACCTTCCCCAGAGGGACAAAAATGTAATAAAATAAAAAATAAAAAAAAAAAAAAAAAAAAAAAAAAAGTATTCCTATGAATATATTTACACATGCATTCCGCAAGAACTGGAGCAAGTTGCACTCAAACAATACCTTTGCCCTGAGTCACCAAAATATGCAGAGTGCTTAACACACAGCTTGCCAGCAATATTGTAGACAACTGAAGGGAAAAAAAAAAAAAAAAAAAAAAGTACATATAGCACTGAGGAGGTACAGGCACCTGATATGCACATATACCGCTCAGAGGTACAGGCACCTGATATGCACATATACTGCACAGAGGTACAGGTGCTCGCTATGCACATATACCACTCAGAGCTAGAGGTGCTCACTATGCACATATACCGCTCAGACGTACAGGTACCTGGTCTGCATGCCTCGTCAGCTTCCCACTCCCTAGAGATTTCAGCTGGCTTCACCAGGATCACCCCATAGCCCTCGTTGTTGTGGATCACATTATTTACCATGGTGATTTTGGGCAGGGTATCCAACTCGTCTGCAAAATCCTGAGGGAGAACAAAAATTATAAAAAATTAAGGGCTGGCAGGAACAGAAAGGTGTTACGCCACACAAATGCCTGAATAAGAACATGTGCACAGAGACATTAAGGATGGACAGCTTTTTATCTCCCTCACTTCATACTGCTTTTCAAACAGTGCTCTGTTAAGCCTCTGAGTAAGAGATAAGGACACACGGCTTCTATAGGTAATTAAAATAACACCTTTACTCTGTTTTTTGCCTCCACACCTTATTACATCCACATCCACAAAATTCAATTAGGACTCGGGGATGATTTTACCACACAATCTGGAGCTGCAAAGGGGGGGGGGGGGGGGGACAACCAATTGGAGCGGTCAGCAATTGCCCCCCACCCCGACAAAAAAGGGACCCAAAAAAGAAAAAAGCGGTTGGCTAAAACACCAAAAAAATTAGACCAAGCAAAAAAAAAAAA
>JABJVR010000007.1:8889988-8916809 GCA_025773905.1 Chitala chitala | reverse complement strand
GGCCGGGCCGGGAATGGTTTTGTTGTTCAGCCCTGTTTTTTTTCTCTTTCACTGCTTGTCTTAATCCTTTTGTGTGTGTGTGTGTGTGGGTGTGTGTGTGTGTGTGTGTGTGTTTTTTTTTTTTTTTTTTTCCTTCTTTTTCTTTTTCTTCCTCTCTCTGAACCTTGTCATTAACTATAGGATGTACCCATTTGCTTATCTTCCAGTCTTGCTGTCACGGTTTGTTTGCTTCCGAAAATAGCCTGAAACAGGTGCTGCACCCAGCAATCTAAACAACCCGACATAAGGAGTCTGACCCACTCATATCCCAGTCGGGTCATCCTACCCTTGCCCAGATGTAGACGGGAATTTCACCCCGGCATATTTCAGTGTTTTCCGTTTGGTTGCAGTCATGCTGGTGTAGTTGCCATGGGATATTGGAGATTTTCAACTGTTCTACATAATTTTTTGTTGTTGTTGTGAACATTTTGTTGCAATTTTCCATTTTGTACTTAATTTTTGTGCTGCTTTTTTGTCATAGTGTTTTGGGGAGGCATGTGTTGTAAGTTTTGTGCATAAGAGTAAGTCCATACGGTTTTTTTTTTTTTTTTGCCAAATGGCTCTGATAAGAATTGTCACACCCTGACTGTGCTGATTGGCACTTTCCCAGTAACACCCAACATAAGTGTATTAGTTCAGTGTATGTTGAGTGCCTTTTGATGTTCTGATGGGTCAGAAGTAAAGTGTGGCATTCCATGTCTTTGGAATGCATTAAACATTGTTTTGTTAGCAAAAGAATTTTCCATGGATTGGATGCCTATAATTTGCTCAATGATTACCTTAAACTGCTGTGGTCTTTTTAGGGGGTGAAGCAGCCTTTTGCTGAAGTCATAAAGGCCAACATCGGGGATGCTCATGCCATGGGACAGCAGCCAATCACCTTCCTCCGTCAGGTGGGTACCGGATCAAGATGTGACATGACTGCATCATGCACCTGGATCAGTCTGCTTTTATTGAATTTCTAACTGTGCTCACCCATCAGAAACACTCACCTAATCAATATGCTTCCTGTAAATATCCCTTCTGTTTGCCACCTCGACCTCATTATAAAATTAACAAATGGTATAACTCACTTCTTTGCATTTGATTAACTGCTGTCTATTAGAGTTATGGGTAGGAAATGAAAGACGACTGTAGTTCATTTTGGTGGCATAAACATGTCCCCTATTTTTAGCAAGTAAACAACTTGGCGTAAACTGGGCCATGTGTTTCTGCAGGGTCATCTGGTTTGATCGGTGTATCTATTTACCCTGGATAAAATACTTGTCATCATTTATTTGCTGCTTGCTCTTGGTTTATATAGCAATAAAGGGCTTAAATACGCTCAAAGCTAAGCAGTCAAATTTGCAGAACCCAACTTAAAGGCTGTGAGATTTGGGTTTCTAAAGCGCTTTTCTTTACCTGTGTGGATGATATGTTAGTAGGAGACACCAAGAAATGGATCTGTAGAGGCGGGCTATTTGACCAGAACTAAACAGGACTGGCTGTGGCAGGGATATTTTTCTGCACCACTGATTGTCCATGTTGTCATGGAGTTATGTTCATGAGGTGCTGGGTCATCTGTTGCCTGGGGAACAAATGCTCCGGTATGTATCTGTTGCCCACCTCAGCTCCAGGCTGGAATGTGTTTGAGCAGCCCCCTGGCCTGAGTGGCATATTGTGAAAGATGAGGTATATGTGACTGCAGAACACATCGAGGATGGTGGTGGCACGGCCCACGCATGTGAAAGCTGCGACTCTAATCTACCCTCCTGTTTCTGGTGCGGTTTCGTGTTTAACTTCAACTTGAGCGCCTTGCTTTTCTTTGGCAAACTGTATATTCACAAGTGTCACGCTGACAAACAGCTGCTATTGGCTACTTTCCAGTTTGAGGTTAAGAGGAGTGTGGGAACGCAGCAATATGAACTCAGTGCAGGAGGGTCAGTGTTTTGTTTTTATGTACAGTTCAGACTTAAGACTGCTACCTTAATGCACGTTTGGATTTCTTCATTTTGCTTTTTAATTCAGTGGTCACAGCACTCTGGGCTTTCTGTTAGTCTCTGGTCTTTCAGCTTCTCCATTTCTCACTGTCTGTGTCTGTATCTGCACAGGTGGTGGCCCTCTGCACGTGCCCAGAACTGCTGGACAGCCCTGTGTTCCCAGAAGATGCCAAACTGCGAGCAAGGCGTATCCTGAAAGGCTGTGGGGGGACTAGCATTGGTGAGTCTCTGCCCCTTAATTTTCACATAGGTATTGCTTTTGTATACTCTGCAGACACTGGTCAGGAGTGTTTAAGTAACTTTTAAATGGAATTATGTAAAGTTATTGAATTGGGCTGTATTTGAACAAGCTAACAGAGTACTCTGTATCCTTGATCTATTCCTTAACCACTGAGCCCCCTGTAGGCTGAGGTAACTATTGCAGCCTGTTGCTGTCCTTGCTTTCTCAGGCTCGTACAGTGCCAGCCAGGGCGTGGACTGCATCCGGCAGGATATTGCTGCATACATCACGCGGAGGGATCACGGCGTGCCCTGTAACTGGGAAAATATCTTCCTCACCTGCGGAGCCAGTGATGGCATTATGGTAAGCCTGTATTGAGCAGCATCTTTGGTGTGTAGCACAGCAGAGGCAGAGAGAGAGAGAGAGAGAGAGAGAGAGTGTGTGTGTGTGTGTGTGTGTGGTACTATAATGTTATTACACACCACTACCTAACCAATTTTTTTTATTATTATTATTTTTTCTTATTTGCCAGACGGTTTTGAAACTGTTGATATCAGGAGAGGGTCCATGCCGCACTGGGGTGATGATTCCGATTCCTCAGTACCCGCTGTACTCGGCAGCCATCTCTGAGCTGGGAGCTGTGCAGGTGAACTACTACCTGGACGAAGAGAACTGCTGGGCGCTGGATGTCAACGAGCTTCACAGGGCCTTACAGGCTGCCAAACAGTACTGCAGTCCCAAAGTGCTGTGCATCATCAACCCTGGCAACCCAACAGGTGTGTTCACAAACCCCGGTGACTGAACGCAGTGGGCCCCACGTCCTTTTTGTCATGTATGCTGTTGCAAAGTCTCATTGGCATACGTGTGGTTTTTTTTTTTTTTTTTTTTGCTTTTGTGTAGGTATGCAGTGACATTTTGTTTTTTGTCTGGAAAATCTGACTTGGTGATAAGTATGTTCTGCTGGTATTGAAATCCAAAAATGCATTCCAACCTACATGTGTTGTGCTGCTGAAGGGTTTGGAGCCAGTGCTGCCAAAGTAATTATAAGGGCTCCTCCACTCAGGAATGGGTTGGAGCGTCTCGCCTCTAAACTCAGCACACCTTGTTTTGCCTGTTGAGACGCCCTCAGATGGCTTCAAATCCTGCCACGTCTTGCTAGGAATTTAGAGGATGATCCAATGAGAAGATAGTTGGACCTTAACGCCCCTAAATTTAGTACTTTTTTTAAACTTTTTTTTTTTTTTTCTTCCCACCCTCCTCCCTGTAGTTGAAAGCCACATAATTGAGATAAGTTGTGTCACATCTTGCTAAGACATTATATTGTGCTATTTTGTGCAGTTATGGTATCGTTTGTGCAGTTATGGTATCTTAAGTTCAGTGCAACAGTGTGCATAGCTGCAATGTAAAGCATATGGAAATAGCATGGGTATCACTCAGTTTTCGCAGTATTAAAAAACAAAGTAAAAAATTTGTTTTCCAAGCAAGGATTTATGCACATAAATAATCCACGTTTTACGTGTACTGTAAAGGCTTAAACTATTGTCGGTGTCCTTCTAAAAAACGTACCCCAAATCGCTTGTGACGCTTTGCAGGAAGCATTTTGAAAACGATGCTGGGAATGTCATCTTGGGTGCTGGTGTGGGTAGTTTTGAAATGTAAACGCTGCCTGTTTTCCATAATGGGCCTGTTGTGTCTGATGCTGGTCTGTTTCCCTTCTTTGTTATTACTCTCTGTACATTTCTAGAGTGGCCAGTACTTCACTAGCATGAATCCACACTCCTTTGTAACATGGCACATGTCACTGAAGACGGTTCTGCTCTCCCTGAACATCAGATTATGTAAATGATATAGCGTACCATGTAGACGTGACCCCATCTGATTAAGTTAATGATAATAAAAGGAATTTAAATGTAGTGCTAGTATGATTTGATGAGTAAATGATTTGATGAGTGTTTTTACGATATTGTATATTTATTCATTTATACCAATTGTGTATATTTGTATACATTGTGTATACATATACATTGTATATACATTCAACTCAGGCTGAAGAAGCTTGGATGAGTACTGAGATGTTCCTATAAAGAAGAAAAGTCCAGTTGACATGGTTCAATTTCCAGACAGCTCCATCTGGATAACTGGAACATACAATTTTTAGTTATATTCAAATATATTATGATGAGTAAAAATATTTTTTTGCTAACCCACACCTGAAATTTTGGGTCATTTTTCCCCATGTGTATGCCTTAAAAATACAAACGGTGTTCCGTATAGTTAGCAAATTTTACCTCACTTGATGCTCCATCTAAACTGTCAACCGCCCCAGTTTTAGAGATGTGAAATGAACTTGTGTATCTTCAGGTCAGGTCCAGAGCAGGAAGTGCATCGAAGATGTCCTTCACTTTGCCTATGAGGAGAAGCTTTTTGTTATGTCGGATGAGGTAATTGTATAACATCACATTTTGTTCCTTAAAACCTGTCTGTATTTGTTTAAAGCATCATAACTCGGCCAATAAAGTGTGAGGGCTTTCCTTATTGGGAAGTCTCTGGTGTGTAATTATGTAAGGTATATTTTAACTAATTTAGCCTTGTTTCACCACACAGCCTAGCCCAGCTTTGTGCGGCCAAAGATTGTTTGGCTGTCTGTTCTAGCACTAGAAGCAGCCTGAGTTTGTTGTGTCGTGTGTGTGCGTGAGCAGGTCTACCAGGACAATGTGTACTCCCCTGACTGCCAGTTCCACTCCTTTAAGAAGGTTCTGTATGATATGGGACCTGAGTACTTCAACAGCGTGGAGCTGGCATCTTTCCACTCTACCTCCAAAGGCTACACAGGAGAGTAAGTTTCCCTGTTGTCGTATTACTTAAACATGGCTGTTTCTATTCGGGTGATGGTAATGTATTCATATGGGCCCCACATTGGTAATTTTTACTATGGTTCATTCTGCTACCTCTTATCCATAGGTGATGCCTTTGTCAAGGTAATGCTCATGTATCGCAGTGTTTTTGATTTTCAGATATATATATTTATTTATTTATTTATTTTAACAAATGAGTCTATTTGGGTTGAGCTGTAAGAAGTACTGAGTTAGGTGTGGATTTGGGAATGCTTTTGAGAAAGTGCAAACTTGCATTCTTTACAAACCGGTTGTTACTTGGAAGTGGAGTCAACACCTCCTGCCCCCGGACGTCATAGATCCTATAGACCTCACCTTGTGACATGCGAAATCTCCCCCCCTTTCCCCTGATCCAGGTGTGGTTTCCGAGGTGGCTACATGGAGGTCATCAACATGGACCCAGAAGTGAAGGCCCAGCTGATCAAGCTGCTCTCGGTGCGGCTCTGTCCTCCTGTGTCCGGACAGGCAGCCATGGATGTCATAGTGAACCCACCACAGCCAGGGGAGCCTTCCTGTTCACAGTTCATAAAGGTAGGTCGCTAGGATACGAAGAGGTGGATTCTGGGAGACTAGCATTTACTATCAGTTATTGGTTTTGCCAACCAGCATTTAGTCCTAACCATTTTACATATTTATTGTACTTTAATGTAATATGTGTTTATACACTGACCTTGTCCTATACTTTGAGTGAGTGGGATGATTAAGTTGCAGAGGGCCTGCTTCAAACGGTCAGCATCGGGACAGCATGACCTGTATGTTGTCTCTTCCAGGAAAAGACCTCTGTGCTCAGCACACTGGCAGAGAAGGCTAAGCTGACAGAGCACATCCTCAACAAGGTCCCAGGGATCAAGTGCAACCCCGTGCAGGGGGCCATGTACGCCTTCCCACGTGTCTTCATCCCTCCTCAGGCTGTGGAAGAAGCCAAGGTCAGCAGGCCCGTCAGCTGATTGCCGTTTTGCTTCGGAGGGTTCCACAGTTCCAGATAGTGGCCTCCATCAATAGTACACAATAGTATCCTGACGTGTTCCATGACTTTTAAGAGATCAGGCTTTTGTAAATGGCTCCTCCAGTTGGCTTGTACTCATTATCATTGTGGTCTCTTGGCAGAAAGTTTGATAACAGCTGCTGTGATGTTTTAAACTACAAAATGTGCTTTCCTTTTCTTTTAAAACCTGAAATTTAGTGTTAATGTTAGAACGTGGCTGCAAGCCAGTGATGGCCAGAATGCTGAGGAAGAAGAGATTAAATGTCATCTCAGTGTTGACCAACTGTGGCCTGTGTAATGCAGTAATAGTGTTCAACTGTGGCCTGTGTAATGCAGTAATAGTGTTCACCAACTGTGGCCTGTGTAATGCAGTAATAGAGACCTGTAAAACCAGTATGGATGGATGAACTGGCTGTTTTGTAGTTTCTCTAAATCTGAGTTTTTGTTCTGTCAAGTGACTTGATTTGTGACCTTTGACTAAAGACAGGAAAAACTACTTTGTTCATGACCCCCCCCCCCCAGCAAAAAAAAAAAAAACTAATTTTGCAAAACCCCATTTAGTGATTCCGGTGCCTCTCATATTCTCTTCATATCTTCTGGCCATTTTTATGAAATGGCATGTTTTATGGTTACCTTTATTGTGTTGCCTGGCATATTTAAGGTTGACCTCTTTTGTGGGTTACCAGAGTCTGACACCTACGCTCATCTTGTTTTTGTATTCAGTGTGTTTAGCAGTTGTTCATAGGGAGCTAGTAGGTTGTCATGGTACCCCAGTTGCCTTGGCACATCATGACATGAGAGGTGACGCTACATGGAGATGCTGTGTTGATTGTGACAGAACTGGCTCTCCCCCCCCCCCCCACATTACATTACATTACATTACATTTTTACATTTTATTTATTTAGCAGACGCCTTTGTCCAAAGCGACTTACAAGGATAATAGTACACGTGCATGTCACAAACGAGGTCAATCAGTATTGGAGAATCTACTAACAATAAGTGCTGTCCTAATCCTCTAGGCACTGGGCATGCCCCCAGACATGATGTACTGTCTCCGACTGCTAGAAGAAACTGGGATCTGTGTTGTGCCAGGCAGTGGCTTTGGTCAGAAAGATGGAACCTACCACTTCAGGTACATTTTGTTTGTGGGTTTCAGTATAGCTGTCTTAAAATGTGAAAGAGCACCAGATCATGAATGATCTTGGAGACAGGTCTGTGAGCTGTTACTCTTGGGAATACGATTGCAGGGTGTTATGGGATTGCTGACAAATGTGTGATACTCTGGCATATCGAGGCTGTACAGTTTGCCTAAACTGACCAGCTTCCCAAATCACTTCTACAGCTTCTTTGACTGTTCACTGTATATATCCTGTAAGTAGCAGAGGTTTCAGAAGTGTGTGTGTGTGTGTGTGTGTGTGTGTGTGTGTGTGTGTGTGTGTGAGAGAGAGAGATTACACAGCCCCTTGTGTAATCACACACACACAGCAGTACTTTATTCCTTTCCACTTGTAGCATGATTGTCATTTTTTACCATTCCTATTAAAAGCAGTTGTGACTTGAGCATACAGTTTGAATCAAGTTACTTTAAAGGAATTTTTTTTTTTTTTTTTACCCACCTGGGAAAAACAGAACTTGCTATCCTCTGTTGCTATAACTACTGCTGTAACACAATTAACATGTATATTTATTATATGCATTATATACTGTAGTTTGTTTTTTAAGGTCACTTTCCACTCAATTTAGCTTACTGCCATTTAAAAGGTTCCAAGTAAATATAGACATTGTGTAGGTGGGGGGCAGGAAGGGTGAAGTGATGTTTTATCAGAGAACAATTTCTCTTTCCAGCTTGTAAATATGTACTTGTATGTAAATAGTTTTAAATTGTAATAATTTTTTCTATGAAATGCATCCATTATTTCAATTGTGACTATGTTGGCTTCCAGAATGACAATTCTGCCATCGACAGAGAAGCTGAAGTTACTCTTGGAGAAGGTTGGTGCCTTCCATGTCAAGTTTCTCAAAGAATACACAACCCTGGAGGAATCTGCAAGATCAGGATAGAGACTCAGACAAGTCTGGGCGCCCACAGTTACTGGTTTTTTTTTTTTATAAACAGTAGCCAAAAAGATGTGTAGCAGCTAGAAATGTTTTCTCCAGCGTGCACCTGGAGAAAAAAAAGTTTTCTTTTTTTTTTTTTTTCCTCTTTATAAACACGGATCTGCTAGTAGGTTGGAGTAGCAAGTCAGTACAAGAAGCATTCATGCCTTTGGTTTGTACATTGGGTGGAAATGTGTAAAAAGAAACGATATTAAAACTTGGCATGATGTTTACACTAAAGTGCATGGGGGAAAAGGTGTCTTTGCAGGGGGAGAGTAATGGTCGTGTGTGTGTGTGTGTGTGTGTGTGTAATTTTTTTAATTTTTTTTTTTTGTATAATATTTCTGTAATTGTCTTTGTAAAATTCAGAAAATGGTTTGACTCGTGTTTCCCTTACCTTCAGTTTGCTGTTATTCTGAGCTCAACCCATGTCAGAATATGGACGATGTACTAAACTAATTTACACTGTGCCAAAAGAATTTTTGCTGTAAACATTGTGTCGTACATGACTTTTTGGACCATAATGGAAATATGAAATGTACAATTTTTCAGAATTATGCTTAATATGAATCCATTTTGCAAAAGCAATAATAAATATAATCACTTTTTTGTTTGCATTTTTTTCCCCCAGTGTTTACATAACTACTGACTTTGGTTTTAGAAATATTTACTTTGTGATTATATTTATTACTGCTTAAAATAAGTATGGTAAGAATAATGGAATAACTGCATTGGATGGAGAAAAATACTTTTTATCTGAATGATATTTAAGTCAAGTAACCTCCCTGACAGTTACTTGAAAGCACCCAGCAATCGTATTAATTTTAATTTTTCAAATTAAATTGACGGAATCAGCTGAAACAAAAACCTGCACCCACTGAGGCTCCCTGGAACCGTGGGTAGGGGGGTTTACAAATTAGGTCATGTGTTTAAATGATACTGATTTGTTCGTCATGTTTAACACATCCCAGTTATAATTGAAAATGTGAATGCAACTGAAATGCATAATGCCACAAAGGTGTCTTGTCCTTAATGAACATCAAAGATGTAAACAGAATATCCAGGAATCTAGACTGGACAGCCAGGATCCTGAATGAACATTAAATTGTTACTAACTGAAAGGCTGCTTGCATTTTGTGAAAATTTTCTCTATGCAATTATATTTCCATTTTAGCTTCCTCACAGTACTTCTATGGTTTTCTTTTTAAATGGTGTGCATTGATATGCATAATGAACTGATGATTTTTTAAACTGCCTGATTTGCCTTTAAACTTGCCTAAAATTCATTTCACAGAACAATTGTTTTAAATTTAAAAACCAGTCAGTTTAGGCATTAAATTTTTTTTTTTTTTTTTTTTTTTTAATAATTACTTAGGGTAAAAACTCATGGCTACATCGATCATAGGATTGTATTACTGTTAATTTTTGGTAAGGTGCCTTTGGGACATCAGTTTTTTTTTGTATTAAAATTTACGTTTATTGACCTATGACTACGTAACTGTCAAACACTATAAATATATTGTCTTTTTCCATTTTGTAAAAAGGTACATTTTTCTTGTCTTAAAGCTTTAAAGGGAGATCAAAATGTAGGTTTTAACTTGTAACTATTCTAATGCTTATAAAATGAGGTGTAGTATTTGTTTTAGGGAGAACCAAGACTTGCAGTTTGATAAGATTTTTTTTCTTTTTCTTTTTTCAAATTTGACATTGTCTTAAATTTTAATTAAAGCCATATTTCTAACAAACCACCTTGCATTTTGTTTTTGCCTTTTATTTCCTTTGCAGAATTTATATTAATACCATTAAAAGAAATTAACAGTACAGATATCACTGCCAAAGGAGGCTGGTTTTACACCCAGACCCAAGGTTTTTGATTAAAACAGGATTTGTCTTGGCTTTCCATAATCAAAGATAGTTAAGTGCGTGGTGGCTTAGTAAGCAATTCTAGCACCAAGCATGTCAAGGCTGTGATTATGAATCCTGCAATCTATGTGTTTTCTCTCCAAAGATCTGTAGCTCAGATCTGCTGCAGCTCAATAGCCGTAGTCAGTGTGTGGATCAGTCTATCCTGTTTTATATTCTCTGTTGCCTGGGGTAGGATTTCTCATACGTTGGGTTGAAAATAAAAGTGCATCCTGTTGTTTACCATTTAGACACTGCCACTGAACTATGCAGTCATTTTCTTCAGTTCTTAATTGTGGTGCAATTAATGTATGTTTCCATGTAGCAAATTCTGACAACAGTGACAGCCCAAATCAGGATGAGTCATTGTCAACCTGGATAACAACCAAGGTGCTGCAATATTTAAGTATTAAAACTAAGACTTTTTTCTCAGTTAAAACATTAAGTTTGGTTAGTTAATAGCATGCACCTGGAGCTCGATGCTCCGAGATTTCAAAAGTTAACTATGCATCACGAGCACAGAGGAACCAAGTGAGGATCAAATCTGGGAAAACAATGCCGGCCAGGAAAGTGAGAAAAACGAGTACGCAGTCTGCCGGAGAGTCAGAAAGCCAACTGAGTAAAGAACAACGGGACCAAAAACGGAAACGACTTTTTATGCAGCAGTTTGAAAAAGAGGGTACGTATTTGCGTTTACATTTAGCGATGACGGCTTGTGTATTGCTCTGCTGGCATTTGAGCCCTTTCACAGTGCTACGGTGTTTTTGGCCGACAGCACAGGAGCGGCTGAGTGAGATGGAGGGTAAACTGGATCGGATGCTGGCCACAGTGGACCGAGTATTTAGGGTGGAAATGATGAAAATGCCACCCGCCATGCAACGAACTCTCATAAAGGATCTTATGTGTGGTAAGACTGTGTTTTTGACTTTAGGGAAATTTAAGAAATGTATGAATAAACACTTTTTTTTTTTTTTTCCAGATGAAGATACGCCAGCGGGAGAAGTTACCATTGCAATCAAAGTAAAGTCTTGTGCGCGGTTGTATGCCAAGACGGTGCTGCCACACACAGTTTTGAAAGGGCTATTGCACAAAAAAAAAATTATCACGGTTTCTTTTCTAGAATGAGTCTACAGAGATTACTCGACCTCTGACCAGGAAATCAAGCAAAAAGGGTATTTCCAGTAATTCATAGAACACTTTAGTGCACCTACTAAAATACTAAGTGTTGGACTCCTGTCTCCAGGGCTGACAAATAGCGCGTCCAGCCTCCAAAGACCTTTATGTTTAGACAGCATGAAGGCTGCGAAGGTAACAACGGTAATCAGTTGTTCCCTATGACCGTCATTATGATGCTGAATGTTTGTTGATCTCATGCAATTACCTATTCTATTAATGACGCAGATGGCAAAGTCAAGATCCTTAGTAAACGCGTCCGTCTCGTCAAACACCCGCAGGTAACGTTGGCACGAGATGGCACGTGAACAACTTCATGATGCAACCCGTGCGTGCAATGCATTCCTGAACCTTGTTTTAGGGCTGCGACGACATCATCCACGAAAAGGACTCGGGGTCGCGTTGCCAAGCTCAGTGACGCGACTCTTGGCGCAGTACAGACTAGGTACTGTAGTTTGGGACGGAGCGTTAACATTGCCACTGTACCTGATGTGACACCTCCTGAATGCGTGTCCCGTTCTGTAGGTCAAAATTTGACGAAGACTCAACCGGTACGTCACCAGTAATTGCAACGGCTACCATTTCCACGTCTGGCGGTGATGTAACATGAATTTAGATATAGATGGCGTCTTTGTGTGTGTGTGTGTGTGTGTGTGTGTGTGTGTGTGTGTGTGTGTGTGGGTTTATATATAAAAACAAACCAGGTCTTTGTTTGCAGACCCTGTGTCTGTCGGATGCTGTGAAAGACAACATTGACATTCGAATGCTGGACGACACGGCGGTCTTACAAATTTATCAGCTCCGGGTAATTTTTTATTTATTCATTTTTTTTTTTTTTTTTTTCTCAGTTTGATGGCAAGATTTTGATGCATGTAACATAACACCATCGTGAACTCTTGTTTTCAGGAGCTGATGGATTACCTGTGCAAAAAAGTTGAACACCGTTAATTGACGTATAGTTTTACCTCGCTCCCTCAATTAATATTGGTAATACTACTACACTTGTACATTAAATTATTTTTTTTAAACAATAAATTTAAATACTAAAACATGATTGCTCCTTTTACTTTGCATAAACTATTCAGAAATTCCTTTCCCCCCCCCCCTCTTTTCTCAAATCCTTCCTGGAAACGTGCAATAAAACGACAAACTGCCGTTTAAAATGGGGAGAGAACAGCAGGTCCCTGCTCATTTGAACTCGCACTAGTTCTCACAGTTAAGGTCCATAAAATGCCAATATAATGAGCAACTCGTTTTTGCATATTACACCAATTGCATAATTAACATGAAACTGTCTATATGCACTTCGGATCGAAAAATTACACAGCAATGCGGGAACAACCTAAAGTACTGCAGGGCAATCGGGCTAATTTGCTCGAGTTAAATTATTCGCTTTAAAGAAGAGTTCTGATCTTGTGCGAATGTAACCATGTCCGAACACAACGAACCAGACTCTGGAGGTGGTACACTAGTCCTAAGTGCACTTTACTTCTCAACATTTTCTCGAGATTCTCCTCGGGTGAATCTGAACGTGAACGTATTGTTCAGAAACAAATTTTTTTTTTCAAATCTCTGAATCGGTGTGTAAAAACACGGTTAAGTGCAGTACTGGTATCAAAACTCAAATTGGTCATTTCTGCACGAGATCAAGTGCCCAAGTGAAACTGACAACGTAAAAGTTTAAAGTTCGTTGTGCTGAAAACTTCCATATCCAAGTGTTCCCGAAACATTTTGACTGTTGAAGCGCTTGCCCAAAACTCATTTTCCACTTACATGCTCTCCAAAGGAGTCGTCATGGCAACAAGTTGACCTGCAGAAACCACGCCCCCCTTTCACCTGCAATGGTCAACAGTCCCTTGTGAAGGCCAGAGGTGTTCCCAAGACTGCCTGGAGATACAATCTCAGCAAGGCATATGCACGGAGCCCATGAGGTGGTCCAGCACCTCACAGTCTCTTCTGAAAGTGACCCTCCCCATACTAAAAATATCCTTTACTTAAGCACCCATCCAATGCATAGAAACATGTTTCTTGCTTGATTTGTCAACCTTTTGGATTTACTTTTCCCTTTACACAAACAATACAGAAAATGACATGCTAATAATGCTTGGCAAATGAATCCCAAATCCCTCAAAAGAAATCTTCCTGGTTGCACTAAATGACAGTAAGCTTGCAAACATTCATTTCATTAACCTGTGCCTTTTACAAACCTATTCATCACTTTGGCTGAGTGTGAAGCTGGACTTTACATAAGACCACGGCTTCTCAGGACAGCATGAATACAGCAGTAGACCTCCACATTTATTTTTTTCAGTGCAGCAACCAATGTTTTCTAACATGCACCAGAGTCAAACACATAAGCTATGAAAGTTAATTCCATCACACTCCACTTGTGACTGCAGCCAATAGTTTTAATGAGTATTTTATACACAAGGTCCCCCCTCCGCTTTTAAAACAAAATGTAAAAATCTACAAAGGAGAAAGTGGTAAAAAAAAAAACAAAAAAAAAAAAAATTAAGCACTGACAAGTAGAACCCTAAAAATTTGAACACACCTCATGTTGAAGTCAGGACTCAGGCAACAAACTTCAGATTTTGATTCAGCTTTTTTTTGGTTAGTATAAATCCGCAAATACAATGACAAACCAAAAAAAGTTACACATAGATCAGAACAATGGAAGGTATAAGGGCATCTGACCTGGGTTTCGTACAAGGTGCAGGGAAACAGTGACATTTGACATTGGGGGGGGGGTTGTTTATGGCAAACCCAAACCAGATCAAAATACAAACACACTGTGCAACTCCTCTGTAAGCTTTTCCCAACTGTGGGGTGGGGGCACTACTGGTGAGCGCACTGCACGCCTGGCCCGTGGTGACCGCTCTCGTCGTCAGAGCTGTCATTGTAGGCTTCGCGCCGATGGCTTCCCGATGAGCTCTGACTCACATCAAAGTCCAGCAGGTCCACCTCCTCTATGTCGCCGGACAACGCTGGTGCCTCTGCCCGCACTGGCAGCAAGTCCTCCAGTTCCTGGACCCAATCAAGGGAAACAAGCAACTGTAAGCGCTTTCACAACTAAAAATCAGCCAAGAGCTGTATGGTGGTCAGCAATAGCCATTGTCACCATCCAAAGGCTTAAACGTACCACGTATTACACCAGACATTTTAAAAAAGGACATCCACAATTCAGCCAACAAAGAGTTAGTGCATTACTCACAGCAAGCTTCTCTGGGCTTATCCAGTTGTTATCTGGGAACTGTACGTCAAATTTAATATACAGGTCACCCTTTTCAAATGGGTTACGATACTGTGGCATCCCCTCTCCTCGCACCACCCTGACTGAACCTGCAAAAGACAGGGGGTTACTAACGTCAGCAAGCATTTCCACCACCACACCATGCCGTCTGCAGAAAGAGTCAGCTTTTCACAGATAAAAGCTTTCCACACATACCGGGCTCAATGACCTTTCCAGGGGGGTATTTCACCACAATCTGTCTGCCGTCTAAGTGCTTCAACGTGAACTGGAATCCACAGAGAGCTTCGACAAGGCCTATCTTGTGGATCATGTGCAAGTCATTGGCATCTCTCTTGAACATCTGTGGTACAAACAAAACAAAGCATGTACGGTCACTAAGGTACATGGAGTTCCAACTGTACGACCGTGTTGTGCAATTTCTGAGTGAAAAAGTTGGGCTGAAATCTGATTCTCAAAAAAAAGGAGAAAAAAAATAGCATGTAAAGGACACCGGTTAATCATACCTTAACACATTTCTACTACAACTTGTTTAGACATAGAAAATGTTTGGGGATTAGCAGTTAGTGACATAGACCTGAAAATGTTCATCAACAGGAAACTTCCTATCCTAGAATCTGGGGCATTTTAAAAATTTCGAGTCTTGATTGCGTACTTGATGCATACGGTTACCGCAATCTCCAAGTCTGAAAAAAGTAACACTTCAACGGTGCACTGCTGCGTATTCATATTCCAGCCTCAAGTCACCCTGTACTGAAGTGGCAGGTGCCACCTTCACGTGTCGCCCCCCCCCCCCACAAAATTATTTAAAGGAACATCTTCAGAGCATGCTGAGGGTCTGGAAGTGACATGGCAGCATACAACAAGCTCTTCCCATATGGCAGATTCAGGATAGGCACAGCAGTCATTACGACTTTACACTGCACAGCTAGAATGGGGATGTAGGCCATGGTCTGGAAGGAGGACTGCAAAGAATGGGTCATGAGAACAGAGTGCCATTTCCCCACAGGCTTCATACTTATACTGCTGCTTTCTGGTTCACATCCCTGAGGTAGCAGCAGAAGGAGGGGGGGCTATGCTGCAGGCCCCTACAATGCTAACTGGGACAGATCTCAAACCATTGCGGGATGTTAATGGGCGGTTTATTAAAGCAGTCTGTCAGGGCTAGTCTTGTCATAGACATGCCTGATGGTGACTGACTGGGGAGTTCGAGGACATTATAAAATGCTTAATGTTGTGCATATTTCCAAATGAATATTCCAGGTTGCTTTTGGGCCAAGTTATTTCAGAAACTGCAATAATAGGAAATTGTCTTGAGTGGGAATTCTATCTGCACACAGGAAAAGCTATGCTTCCAGGCCTTTCCTGACCAGTGTTTGATCTTACTTCATGTTCCTTCTCCTGCAGAACAAGGACAATATCGCCGGGCTCCATCCCCGGTGCCTGGTCTGCCTCTCCCCCAAAGGTGATCTTCTGGCCATGCTTCATGCCCTTGTCTACATGCACCTCCAGGATCTTCACCTCCTTTACCACCTTCTTGCCCTCACACTTTTTACAACGGTCTTTCTCATTAATGACCTCACCTGGAAGCAGATTTGAACAAGGTTACAGGCATCATTATCTTACACTCCCAGTTATTGAGAATGCATTAGTAACTGTACAGCAGTGAATCCTTTCAGTCCTTTGGAAGAAAGAAACTCCTCAGTTCACGAGTCTTACCTTCCCCATTACAATCAGTACAAACTGATTGCATCTGTTGGACCATTCCTGGGGCAAGCTGTCTGATCAACACACGCATACCACGCCCCCTACAAGCAGTGCACTTCTGAACTGCTCCGGATTTGCCACCTTGGCTATGGGGAAGGACAACACCATTAGACCAGAAACCCTACATCAATTAAAGGTAAGTAAACACACAAATACACCGACATCCATGCCAAAAAGAACCATGTATCCAAATAAAATGCAGATACTAATGGCAAAACATGTAATGCTACCAAACAGGAAATGAAAACTGGAGAAAAACACAAACTTATCTTACCCATTACATGTACTACAAAGGACATTCTTGCTTAGCTGTAACTTGGTAGTTTTTCCATTGTACAGGTCTTCCAGTGACACCCTATTGAAAGCATAGCATTTTGAAAAATGAAAATACTGCCAATCATCTAAATTTAAAAACAGTGGGCCAAACCAATTTCACACAGTTCATTATAAATCAGGCACAGATTTTAAAAAGTAAATAAACTGCATACAAAATTATGAATTGAAAGAACTACATTGTCCATTCAAGTACTACTACTGTAAGCAACATAATGTGGTCTTCCTGAAACACACCCAAAGCTTATACATTTCAATAGCATTTGCAAATGTTTGTATAACCTTACGACACCCGTAAACAACCCTGTATTGAATTCCAGTGTGCCCACGCATTGTCTAGACAGAAGTACACCCTATATGGATGTACTATTACATGATTCAAGTCGGCGAGTTTAAACCCCACTGACAATATATAGAGTAATTAAACTCACTTCAGAGGGTGAACCATGTCCTCTCCTCTTCGCCGCCCACCATTGCGGCTCCTGCTCTGTCCACCCATGAACCCAAAGAGCCCCCCTCCAAAGATGTGGGAGAAGATGTCGTCCATGCCCCCACCTCCGCCCCCCCCTTCCCGCAGGCCCTGTTCCCCATATCGATCGTACAGCTCCTTCTTCTCTGGGTTTGACAGCACCTCATAGGCAAAACTGATCTCTTTGAACTGAAAGGCAAGAGAGACCTTAGTCCACCTGAAAGGCTCTGTTGAGAGCCTCAGCTGCCATTGTTAAGAACATCCAATTACAAATCCAATTAGTCCTTACGGTACAGCCATAGCCCTGTTGCATTTGGTACTTATAATGTATGGAAAGAGTAACCTTAAATCTCAAATTAAATATCTGAATTAACAATCAACCCAACTTTATTAGCTTATTTATATTTATTTATTTATAAAAAAAAAAAAAAAAAAAAAAAAAACAACAACAGCCACTTACCTTGTCCCCAGCATTTGGGTTCTTGTCGGGATGGTATTCTTTTGCTAATTTACGGTATGCCTGTAATAAATTAGAACCCATAACGTTTCCGTTTTACAAATCAACATATGGACAACACGTTCAGTCTGTCGTAACAGAAAAGCAACGCTTATAGAAATTGGGACCGGCGGCGAAGCGTTTACGCGTCGCCAAAAAAACCATTCCTGATTTCATTAAAAAAGCACATTTCTTTGTGAATAAACTGGATCACAATAACATGTCTGCGGAAGAGTAGGCCGTATCGACTTCTCGCCACAGAAGCCTTATTCGACCAAGTAAGTTCAGGATACCACATGGAGTAATGAAATGAACTCTACAATTTTAATACACCTCCTCGAAATGCTGAAAAACAGGATGCGGAAAACACACACAGTACACACCGTCCCCACATGTGTGTGGATCGCACTAAGTACTCTACCGGCTTGACTGGCTAAATGAAACACGATACGGATCTGCCTGAAAAACACGTCGGTAAACACGCTACGTGACAAACCATAAACACATTTCACCACAATAACTTAAAACAATGAAAGCTGCATTCCCAGCCATTTCTTTATCTTCTATTCGTGAATGCGAATTGGCTAGCTAGCTCAGTCACAGGTAGAGCAGATCGTACGAAAACAAACAGCAGCAAGCAAAGCTAAATAAAACAAACATGCGAATTGGGACACTGGTTAAACATTTTTTAAACAAATGTACCTCTGTCCGTCTCTTAGCCCAGTGGCCAGCCTTTAAAAACGTAAACATGTCCGCCGCTAGCGGCTAGCCAGCTACTGCTAGCCATTTTGGGGTCTCCCCTGTACATCTGGACACCCCAAATATAATGTAATAGGCAAACAAATTCAACTACCCAACGTGTTCGTCATGTTTCTCTGATGTGACAAGCCTTTCCTATTTTTATTACGCCACATATAAGTATTTGTTACCTACCAAAAACCCAAACCTGCGCTTTCTACAGCGACAATCCCAGGTAGGTTTCACACTGACCAGAACTGAGCTGTCCCGTTAATTTATCCAATCTTTACATCCCGTGAGGACGGCAGTAACTACGGAGCAAAATTATGTCGACCACCATCGCTTAACCTACAAGTGCGTGTAGCGCAACAGAGAAACGCTGGTAACCACATCGGTTTATTAGCTGGCTTTTCAGCGGGGCCTAAACCAGTACGCCGTGTAGGCCACATTTACTAATCCGCGTTTTTCTACAGCAGAAGGTCAGTGTGAAACGCCACTTGGGCGAGAAACTGAAACGACAACCACCACCAGAGGTGTTTTTTCGTCGCCATCACCTTTTTCAGTTCATTCTCTGAGGCGTTGGGAGATACCCCGAGGATGTCGTATAGCCTGGTGTCCGCGACGTTCGCCATGACGGTGCTCGGAGAAGGACTTTCTGCTGGGGAAGCGGAGAGCAGAAAGAGGAGCCGGTCGGTGACGTCATACGCAGTGCGTGAGGTCGCACGGCGTGCGCGTCCACGTTAAGTCTCGTCATGCGCAGCGCACGCGTCTAACATTACTGTGTGGGCAAGAATATTGAAGTACTGGCGCATTGCGTAAGCTTGGATAATGATCTAAAAAAGCGAGCACGACCACATAATATTCCTCGCTGTGGAAGTGATCGACTGTGATCACGTAAAGGCGTATTAGTACGTTGTGAAATATTGCATTCGTAGACATCGTGCAATTGCAAAATATTTGTCTCACTAATTGTTACAAACATAAAATGCTACGTAATCACCAGCAGGTGGCGAAAGACACACGTTAGGATACAGTGCGATGCAAAAACCATATCTGAAACAAAAATCAGTTTTTGAGGTTAAAGACAAAAGTAGTCGAAGGGTTACAGAATGTTGTTTACTTGAAATAAACGTTTCTTCAATTAATGAGAATTTATATGGTTACATACAGAAAATTAATTATTTAACTGAAAATGCAAGATTAATTTAGATTCACTTGCATTAAGTACATCAGAAATTCTTTCAGATTGAAAATTAAACAATAATTAATCCTTTATCGGCTATACATTGCATTTAAAGAAAAGCTTAAGTAAAAAACGGTCAACTAATGAAGCGTTAGTAAGCCGCCAGGTTCCTGCCACCGTGTATGTAAGTACCGTATACCGACCCTGGGGGGCCCAGGAGTCACGTAAAACACAACCGCTGCTTCAGCTCCACATCTGCGCAAGCTTTGTTTCCAGACCTAAGCCCATCACAAGGCATGCAGTAAACAGCGTGGTTATTTACTTGAAGCTGGGGAAAGTTGGCTGAGAATAATACCCAGGCCTCATATATGGTAGGTAAGCATTTTGTCACTAAACCACTAATACAACATGGGAAAAGGCAGTTGAGTACGAAAAATTGGAAAACCAGTCAATTTTCTTTCATGTGTAGCTAAAAATGAAACGATCAATACCCATTTAAAATGCACAAATTACTAATCAAATTGGTTACTTTTTTTGTGGAACTCATTAATGCTTTTTTTTGGAAAAGGAAAATTGCTGCATTTATTTATTTTACAGTCAATTCACTTTGTATCTTATTTGCAGAAATAATTGCATCTTTGTTCAAGCAATGTAAAAGTACAAATGTACAAATACTGTCAAACTCTTCCAATATTTGAAAATGTTTGTATGATATACATAATACTGTAAGAACCTGTTTTCATTTCTTTTCCAATTATATCAGTTTGTGTAACATATCTGATCTGATAGCAAAATACAAAAGCTAGCCAGAGATAACAAATAAGTTTCTACTTCTGTAAGGTACATGCATGCTTCACCTTATGTATATTAAATGAGTGAGTGAGTGAGTGAGTGAGTGAGAGAGAGAGAGAGAGAACAAATTATGAGAGAGAGAACAAATTATGTTTACAGAGAAGCAGAGGTAGGAACCCCATGGACCTTTTTTGGGAAAACATACCCTGTATCTCAGGCAGCATGGTGTTTTGTCAGTAAAAAGTCTACAAAAGGACTAACCACAAAATAAGAATAAGGCAGTAAAATGTCAAAAGCAAGGTATTTATCAGGAAATAAATTCCTTAAGATGTTTGTATTTACTGCAGTGGGTTGGCGCCCTGCCCTGGGTGTCCCCTGCCCTGCGCTCTGTGTGTGTTCTGGGATGGGCTCCAGGCTTCCCTGTGACCCTTAACAGGATGAAGCGATATAGAAGATGACTGACTGACTGACTGACTGGCTGTTTATATTTATCTCTTCTTCACGACAGTGTTTTTTTGTGGTCATTGAATAGGTTGCATGATCATATTGTTTTTCTAATGGCACAATTAAGTAAAACACTTCTTACATGTTTAATGCTATTTCCAGTGTTACCGAAATGGCAGCAAAGTGGTGTTAGATGAAAATATTTAAATGTGATGTGGACAGACAACAACAACACACACACACACCACAAACACGCACAGGGCACCCCGACACATGAGCAATCCCTGCAGAAATTAAACAGTAAATTTATTACAAAAATTTTTTTTTTTTTACCTTTTCTGACTCAGAGAAAAGTGATCCATTCTAACCTTCATGAAATAGGAGTACGTTTCTGTGAGTAAACATACAGAATGGAAATAAAATGGCCCTGCTATGTTGTACATGGTACTCAGCCAACTGAGATCAGCAGAATAATCAGCAGAATACTACTTCTCCTTCTTTGAGAACACTTTTCATCCAGAAAGCAGTCATCATCCTGACCTCGACGAAATCTGATGATCAAAGCATGCTTGTTTTTTTTTTTCCAGATCCAGACAACAACATCCATGGAACTCTGGCAGGCACAAATGACTTTGACAGCATGGAGAACCCCAGGCAAAGTCACGGTAATGTAACTGGGTGGACGAATATGTTTCTGCAGAAATAAATGAAAAGCACAGTGCTCACAAAGGCATTTTGCCTTCATGGTTATATCACCTGGGTTGGTCTCATTTAGCATATTTGAGGATAAACAGGTAATGATTTGTCGTAATCGTGTTTCGTAACGTATACCTTTAAATGCTAAAAAGTGGTAGAGAGGTGTAATTAATTTGCATAATCACTGAGCATACTCGCGTAGGAGAGCAGTTTTTGAGTGTATACACCAATCACAGCAAGAAAAAAAAAATGCAAAATGGCAAACACAGCAACATTGTATTATATAGTTAATTTAATAATAAAAATGATTTGATGCTGTATTCAGTTTCTTGTATATTGTTTATTCTCTGTTGTGGGTTGGCGCCCTGCCCTGGGTGTCCCCTGCCCTGCACCCTGTTGTGTTCTGGAATGGGCTTCAGGCTTCTCCGCGACCCTTAACAGGATGAAGCGGTATAGAAGATGATTGACTGACTGACTGACTGTTTATCCTATGGTGGTGAGTTTGGATCGTGGGTGGGGTATTTCAGATATACTTTGGGGACACGAGTAAAGGATGTTTCCACTTTACAATCTAAGAGGAGAGGCAGAGAGGAAAAGTGGGACGTTTAACCTTAGCCTGCATGATGGAAAGGTACAGACTCACTTTCACACCTGACTGATCAGGTATGTAGTGACGTAGGAGAGAGTTATACTTGATTTTCCACAATCATTATATTGTGATTTGCCGTAGAAATGACATTATCCACGTGTGGCTGTGTTATCATCAGAGCATGGTGTATCCTCATTAAAAATGAGTTTCAGATAATGTTCGACAAATAAGGACATGGAATTTTAAATCATGTTAGAACAAGTGAAAGGAAATGTCTGTAGACATTGCTTTGGGGTTAATGGAATAGCTTTGAGGACAGTAGAACTTCTGAGTCTGTACGGTGATACTAATGCCCACATGGTATAAAAAAATATGAGGGGCCACAGGGTTGGGATGCATTAACTGTGTGCGTCTGCCTTTGTTGTTCCACAGATGCTGGCTCTGTTACAGTTCTATGCTGTTGTGCAACCACAACTGATGGCAGAGCAGAAAGTGTTGTAAGGCCTGGCTTGCCGGGGGGCGGTGGACTTCATCATCCTTTCAATGTGCTCATTTAACCCCAGAGTTTTAAATGAACGAAAATAAGCAGGGAGAACAAATTAAATATGATGTTCATGTTAGATAAAATATACCACCAAAATTACCATACCAAGATCTATGATTTAAATTTGTCGTATGTTTAAATTCGGAATTGTATATTCATTTAATTGTAAGTAACATAGGGGCATTATTATGAGTATTACAAAAGGAATGTTACTATCTTTAGGTGCATCTACATACAGTTGTTTATATCGGGGTGCTGTTGAAGGATGCTATGGAAAATCTACAGCAGGAAACCAAAGGCTCATGATTGACAGGGTCCCCTGAATAGGAGAACATACCAAAACTGAATAATTTTTTCCTGAGGCCCAGAATCTCTTGTGCTGCCCCTGTGATTACATTACACTTTCATACATTGCGAATTGGACTTGCCCTCTTTACCTGCTGGGCATTTTACCGTTGCAATTCAGGTCAGACACCTTGCTTAAGCATTCCTCCTCTTGAGACTTTACCCAGCAATATGGTTAAATAAAAAACAGGTTGCATAATACCAGGACAACAGATGTGTTTAGGGTTTACATTTACACTTGTAAAAGGACTATGTATCAGTGTTGTGCCCTGAGCCAAAGGACTCAAAGGTTATATTGTATCTCTCAGGTTTTTCATGTTTTTACCATCAATAAAAGTGTTCCTGTGAAAATGGGTTTTTACGCTTGTTTTCAGAGAAACTCGTGGAGACTCAGAGGGCAGTGTAGGAGGAGGTGTGGGTCCCCAGGTCCTGGTTCACCCATATTCCTTAGCCTGTCTTAGGTCTGCCTTTGTTGTTACACTGAGCAGCTGTGCATAAACCGTTTCCCATGTTAAAACGGAAACAGATTTAATGACATTTCAGTTCGGTCAGGAATGTGGTAGGTCACCTTGAAAAATGGTTATGGTGAATAATTTAGTAAGTTTGAAAACTGTAAAAATGTCTGCATTGTTGATGGCCTAGGGTTTCAATGTTTTCATTACAGAAGTGACCTGTTTCTTTATAATTCAAATTGTTGATACACATTCCATAAATTCAGGTCTCCTGACTTTTGTAAGAGATGACTTTTGTGTTTTGTTACATGTATTTCATTGTTGCCATGCCCGCACCAAAGTAAATACTTCACCCACAAAGACAGGATAATGCATTTGCTAATGTGTGCTTTTTTAATAGGAACAAAATTAGCGATTAAAAAAATATATATGAGAAAGCATGGAGTGTGTCCAGGATTTCACAACTGGGAACATGTTTCTGTGCTTGAGTCAGTTTGAGGTCCAAGAGCTCTACGATTAATCATAAATGTACATGTACAGTATATACAAAAACAAAACTGTGTCTCTATAAAAACAAAAGCAACAAGATGATGAAGTTTTTAAAATATGCACACAAGGAAATATAGATCCATACACAAAATGATAACATTGATTTCATTTGGCACAATGTTTTAATTAAAACAAGATAAAAAGACACACTGTTTCATACTGGTAATGTTTCTGTTCTGACGTTCCTGTTTTGTTTGATCTCCAACAAAGCTCGTTCGGCCGATATTAACTGCCCGAAGTGCGAACAAAGAAAATGGAGGTAATGAAGATGGAAAAATGGCAGCAAAGACTGGATCGCTTCTTTGTCTCATCCCCCCCTCTCCTCCCAGAGGCTCTGCCATTTAGAAGTCCATGGAGAGGGAGCGCGGCTGTACTGCGTCGCTGCTGTTACGGGCTGCGCTGGCACCGCGCACGTAGATCTCGCATGGGATCTCCTCCATGACGCGGTCCTCGATGACCTGCTCGGCGCAGTCGTGGCCCTGCTTGTAACCATAGCAGCTCTTCTTGTAGCTGCTGTTGAAGGTCTTCATGGGCGGCGGCTGGGAAAAGTCATTGCGATAGGGCAGCTCCATGGAGCCCAGGTTGGTACGGCTCTGCTTGGTACCGGAGACCTGTGAGCCACAGTGGTGCTCGTGGACGCAGCGCGACGCCGTGGACGAGCGCCGCAGCTTGTGGTAGGTCTCCAGCTCCTCCGACAGCTCGGCTAGGTCCGAGGAGATCTCCTTGTCCCGCAGGGAGAAGAGCTCATAATGGGGTGGGTCGAACACTTCCTGGAAGCCCGCCTTGTTGAAGACGGATTTGCGCGCCACCACCTTCTTGCGCGGCTGCTTCACCTGGACTAGGATGGAGATGATGAGCAGAACCAAGACCACACCAGTGGACACGCCGATGACGGTGCCGTGCGTTTTGGTGATCTGGTGGAACAAGCCTTTGGCCTTCTTTTCTGGGGATAAAGGACAACAGTTCAGGAAAAGACAACGTTGGTTTTTCCAACCCTACTACACAACAGAAATTAAAGACTTTTATGAATTTCATGCCCACTCCCACTCCCACCCGCGACAGACATGCCTCTTTATATCCGATTGAACTTTATTAAATCAAATTGTTCTGGAAAAAATTGTCTTTGTTCAAGACAGTAGGAATATTGACCCCTGAGCCTTTGTGTGTGGATTACATGACTTTTACCCTTGGAACAAAGGGTACAGTGAGTATAACATGGTATCTATGCACACAGTGCAGGTCCATATCAGGGTTCCAAAAACCTGGTTTTTTTAGTCACTTACCCTTGCAATGGTTCTCATCCCAGGGGTACACGCAGTTCTGAACGCCATTGCACACCAGGGAATTGTTGATACACATGTTGCTGTGACAGAAAAAGGTATTGCCTGAACAGGGCGCTGAAAGAGATTCAAGGCAGACGAATTTTAAAACCCTTAAGGGAATCAAAATAACAACAGAAATCTACATTGTGTTCAACAGATTACTAAAGCTAGTGTTAATTTCGTCAACATAACGAAACAGTGCAACACAAAAGACAACAGTACAGGAAGCCAAAGAAAACGTGGGGTATAGAGAGCGCAGAATGATTATTCAAAACCACAGACTGATGATGTATATAAAGATTGTGAAAAGCGTTAAATATGTTTGAGTTGTGAGAAACATGCTACGAGCGGTTCGCGCACAGCTAGCCTAGCTGCTGCTGGCACGGCGCAAACTCCCTGCTGATGCCTTAGCGGCGCGACACTGCAGCCAACACCCTTCACCACCCCCCCGGGCTTAGCATGAGTGAACCCCCTCAGTGACTCTGGAGTGAGAGAGCTAAGCAGTTCTGACAGCTGAACGTGTGATCAGTTCTGCTTAACCACAGAAAGCAGTCTCTGAAGAGATTGGGACGCGCTTGCTCTCGATGCCTGAGAGCTCTCTGTTCAGCATCAGACTTCTGGGAGATGCGTCTCCAACAGGCCGTGTGAAAGCCTCTTCACAGAGGTGTGTATTTGATGTTGTCCTTCAACATTTGAAATCTGTCTCCTATTAAAACTCCTTCTTGCATGTTGTGTATATTCAGGTGTTTGAAAGCGCCATGTCGCAGTGAACGCACTGTTGTTCCTTGTTTGACAATCTCAATTCAGATTTAGACAGCGCGTTTAATTAACCAGACTAATATAGTACACGTATAAACCACTTGAAAGGTCTTTGTGTGTCTTGAATCTAAATTTACTCAGAGTGATCAACAGCCACGATGTCACTGTTCAGTTGTAACAGTGAAATCCTGTTCTGTGTCATGCCACCGTTTCACTGGTATTCAAGAATAAAATGTAACATTTCAAAGACATCCAAAGAAGAGAGAGCAGCAGATGACTTTTTAAAATCACCTGATAGTGATAAATGTAACTGCCTCATCAAAACTGAAAGCCAGATAATGGTGAGCTATGCATAGATGTGCTAAAAATGAAAGAATTAACAATGTCTTTTTGCTTACTTTCTCTCAGTATTATCATAGTTATTATATATTATTGTATACTATGTCCTTCTGCTATCCAGTTATGTGTCTAAATAACCCACATTTACTAAAAAAATGGACAGCAAGAAAATCTACAATTGTATGACTTATAGACTAAAATTGTCCTCAATGCGTCTGACCCACATCTTAAAGACATGAAGCCCAGTCTGAACTGGAGTTCAAACTCACTAACAATTTGAAGCTACGGTGTCCTAGTTTACGTGGCCTGATTAAGCCCCATAAAAGCAGCACACGGCAGGTATGGAATAAATCAACACATAATACACAGAACTAGTGTAGCGCTAGTGGTGTGGTGGTTAGCACTGTCGCCGCGCACCTCCAGGCCTGGGGTTCAATTCCTGCCTTGGGTCTGTGTGCGTGGAGTTT